>JANRMT010062841.1:50288580-50327239 GCA_026402145.1 Polypterus bichir lapradei | reverse complement strand
GATCGAGGAGGGATTACTGTAAACTGCAACCGGCACTGCAAGCGTTCCTCCAACTTGCAGGGAAATCATGGGGGTTGGTGGCAGGATTGCCACTCCAGCCACTGTAAAAAAAACTTCACAAAGCTCCGAGACTACAGAAAGGACTCCTTTTTTGCTCTCCGCGGGAATAGCTCTGCTGCAGCCGCCCATAGGAAGGCTGCTCACATCATGAAGGGGATGGGGGAAAGCCCTCAGGAGCCCCATCCCCGGAAGAGTCGAAACCGTTGGAGAGCCAATAGGGTCAGGTCTGTTGGGGATAAGAACTGGTGTGGTGCCGAGGCGTCGCCTGCTGCATGGCAGCACTCTGGTCCCTGTTTGAGTCGGCCCATACGGGTTGGCGCGTGGAACGTCTTGTCTCTCCAGCAAAATGATCACCTTCCTCTGCTGTTGGAGGAGCTGCGTAAACTCCGCATTTCAGTGGCGACACTCTCCAAGGGGCACAGATCGGGGACTGGCCAGATCTCTGTAGGTGAATACACCTTTTATTGGTCTGGTCAGTCTGATGGCTGTCATACTCGGGGAGTAGCTGTTGCTGTAGCGGATTAGCTTCCTCCGATGGTGTCCGATGTCACTCCTTTCAACAAGCGTATTATGAGACTCAGATAACGGCATTCTCTGGGTGCCTTGTCTGTTGTCTCAGAGTATGCTCCTACTGCAGTGAGTGATGTCTCGGCGAGGGAGACATTTTATTTGCAGCTTCGCTCGGTGGCTGATAGGTGCCCGCAAGGTGACATTCCTCTGTTCATGGATGACTTCAATGCAACCACTGGCACTGACAGGGATGGCTATGAGGATTGTCTCAGTCCCCATGAGTCTGGTGAATTGCTGGATCCTGGTTCCAACGCCCTGAACTGCATCGTTGGACATGGTACTCCAATACTTGTGGTGCGGTGAAGGAGATCGATCACATCCTCGTGGGCAGACGCTGGAGGCTCTTGCAAAACTGCAGGGTCTACAGAAGTGCCCAGTTTGTGAATTCTGATGACAGACTTCTTGTTGCTACTCTTAGAATCCAGCTTAGGTCCAGTTACCACCTACTAGTAAAATGAGCCTGGACTTGGCCAGACTCCAAGACCAGGTGGTTTCTAATGAGTTTGCACGCAGTTTGTGCGAGGAACTTTCAGATTTGGATATGACTGCCGATCCTAATGTGATGTGGGAGACCTTCCGTGACAAGACCCTGAAGGTTGCTGAGGGTTGTGTTGGTGTTACCGCTGTTCCCAGAAGGAGGTGTTTCATCTCGCATGGCATCCTGGATATCATCGAGAGGAGTAGCAGCACACGGCTCAATGGCAACTCTGGTCTATACTGGGAACTGAGAAGGACGGCTGCGAGATAAAGAGGCATTTGTTAGAGGAATCTGTGAGCAAGCGACACACCATCAGTGGTCTAGTGACCCACGTCCTGCTTACAGAGGAATCGAAGCATTACGCACATATGAAGCTGTTCCTCGGAGAGTCGTAGCCAGGGCAGCTGATAGAACGGACATTACGGATGACACTGCAGTTGTGACCAGCTGGCCTGGCTACTTTGAGCAGCTGTTCAAAGCCGATCCACCGGCTAGGATGTTGGATATCTCTGGGTCCATGGTTCTTGAGGCTGATCCTCCAATTAGCTGTGAACCACACAATCTCACTGAGATTGCACAGGTGGTGAACCAGCTGAGGGGGGAGGGGAAGGCTTCAGGGATCTGTGGTATCCGGGGTAAACTTCTCCAGGCTGGTGGTAAGGCTGTCCTCGTGGCATTGCAAGCAATCTTTGCTTCCATTTGGGAGACTGGCATCATCCCAACTGACTGGAAAATGGGATTTGTCGTCCCTATCTGGAAAGGGAAGGTTGATCGCCTGGATTGCAGCAACTACAGAGAGATAACACTGCTCTCGATGCCGGGTAAGGTCCTTGCTAGGGTCATCCTCAATAGGATCAGTGATCACTTGTTCCCCTACCCTAGGATATTGTTTCTGTGGAAACCCAAACAGCCCACTGTCGAATTTAGACCTTCTTCTAAAAAAGAAGAAGCCAATAGTGGTGTGTCAGGCAAAGAGACTGTGGACTCTTATTCCTGAGGTAAGATTACCTTTTATTAGACTATAGACTAGGGAAAAAGTTTAATAGATAATGTCAGTCTGCACCAAGAGTATCATAATGCATATTATTTAAAATTGTAACCTTACTCTCAATCACAGACTCCAGAAAACAACTTCTTGTATGTATAGTTTTATGAAGTTTTCGGTATGCATGACAATTGGCAAGTCTTATTAACAAATGCTACACATGTAGACTACATATGTAATGGGCTATAAACCAGTGTTTTAAAGAAAAGGCAACATCCCTGGAAAATTATGCTACAGGTTATTGTTGATGGCTACCTACTAATATAAATATTTACCTGTCTTGTAAAACAGTCACCTGCTTTGAATAATCAGATTGCTTTGATTAGCATCTCATCCATACACAATGCGGTGATACAGAACTGCCTGCTTCCTTTGAAAATTAATGAGTTCTGGAGACATGGGTTTCTAATCAGGTACTTCTTGATAGCTGACAACAATACCATTGGTGAACCAAAGTAAATGTGTTTATACTATTGTTCTGCAGAGGAAATTGGCATGCACCACTGTTAAACTGATCCTCATGTTGAGTTTATTGGAGCGGAAGCAGAGAGCAGATCAGTGAGCGGAAGCAGAGAGCGGATTAGCGAGCGGAAGCAGAGAGCAGCGGCATCTCCCACAGGCACGTAGCCCTTCGCAAGCACCCAAGCAAGTTCACCTGAGGTAAAGCCGGCAGCTGACCAGTAGAAATAACCGGCAGTGAGAAATTAAAGTCGATCGCTCAGTGGGTGGTGGAAACTTAAAGCCGACGGTCTCTTAGTGATTCAGTTGAACACGGAAAGCGCAGAAGCACCTATAAAAACGGCAAAGATGACTTCAACACTTAACGTAAGTTCTATCTGCTCTCTCCCCGTCGAGGGCATGTTTATATGTTGTGTGTCCTGCAGTATGTACAGTTCAGGTTTTCCGGCCGACAGTGTAGATAGCTTCACCTGCCAAAAGTGTTTAGTTAATTTAGAGTTGGTCGGGAAAATACGCAAATTGGAGGACCGCGTCAGGAATCTGATAGCGATTAGGCAAACCGAAAATTGGATCGACTCGGTTTGTTTAGACAATTCGGTTACTTCTGATTCGGCTTCAGTCTCTCCAGGTCCCACTGTAGTCAGTGCACGGCCGAAATCAGCAGCACCAATTCAGCCACAGGGCGAGTGGGTAACAGTAAGACGGGGGTCTAAGAATCTAAAATGTAGTCCCCTAGCACCCAGGTCACCAATTCGGACCCAGAACAGATTCTCAGCTCTCCGCGGCGTGCCTGTGGAAACTGAGAATAATAAAGTGCTCATAATTGGCGATTCCATAGTGCGGAATTTTAGAATTCCAAACTATGTTAAACCAGCAGTTAATGTTAAGTGCCTCGCAGGGGCCAAGATTTCTGGCATAGAGGCCGCATTGGACCGTGTCGCCGACGATGAAGTATCTACCTTATTGCTGCATGTCGGCACTAATGATATTTATTTACAGCAATCTGAGGTATTAAAGCGGAACTTCTTCTCTCTATGCACCAAAGCTAAAAGAAAATGTCGGAATTTAATTGTATCTGGTCCCTTACCAAGATTATATAGAGGGGATGTGATTTATAGCAGATTGCATTCCCTTCACTGCTGGCTAGAAACCTGGTGTGCAAATAAAAGCATAGCGTTTGTAAACAATTGGGATGATTTTTGGGAAAGGCCTGGATTTTTCAGAAGAGATAGTCTTCATCCTAACTGGAGGGGATCTTATGTATTATCCCAAAATATGGCAGCAAAACTGCCTGGTTGACTGCTTAGAGCACCATCCAGGCCGCAGTCATGTGATCTTAAATCACAGGCTGTTGTTTATCCCACCTGCTTTTTTTCCTGAAGCTGTTACCCAAAGCCCTTGTCGTGGGGCATCCAGTAAATTTAGTCTTGATACAAACCTTAAATTAATTGATAACCAAAAAATAAGCTGTATAATTAGACCAAGGGATAAAACCAGACCCTCCACCAGGGGCATCTGTAATAGAAATTTACTTCAAATTAAAACAAAAAATATATCACCAGTTCAGAAAGAATCATGCAGTTTTAAATGCTGTTTATTGAACATTCGCTCTCTTGGCACTAAAGCTGTTTTGGTAAATGATATTATATTAAATACAAAATCTGATTTGTGTCTTCTCACTGAAACCTGGCTTAGTAAATATGACACTGTTCCCCTAGCTGAGGCGTCACCAGATGGATACTCGTTCTTTCATAAGTCTAGAGATTCTGGTCGAGGAGGAGGCCTTGAAATAATTCATTGTAACAAAATGCAAATCACTTCTAAAAATTTAGGCAACTTTACATCCTTTGAGGCATTCATTTTAAATATTAAAACAGATTCCAACACAATTATAGTGCTAGTCTACAGACCACCCGGGCCATATTCATTGTTCATGACTGAATTTAGCAACCTTCTATCTGATTTGGCTATAAATTATGATCACGTAGTACTGATGGGGGATTTTAATGTACACATTGATGTGGAAACTGACACTTTTAGCAAATGTTTTACTTATTTGTTAAATTCAGTAGGATTTTGTCAGATTGTCAAAGGTCCAACTCATAATCATAACCACACATTAGATTTAATTATAACTTACAAAGTTGAAATTCAAAATTTAAATATTACTCCATTAAATGAAGTTATTTCGGATCACTTCTTAATTACATTTGATTTAGTCCTGCCCCTGCCAGCGCACTCACAGATTAAAACAAAGACAGTGCAACATCTAGATTGCAATTCTGCTTCAAAATTTATAGATACCTTGAGTAAGTCAAGTGTAATTGTGGAAAACCATTTAGATCAGTTAACATCAAACGTAAACGTGGAATACAATTTAGACCAGCTAACATCACATTATAATGTGACTTTGAGAGATGCTTTGGACACAGTGGCTCCCCTTAAAACGAAAGTGATCAAAGCACATAGAAACACTCCCTGGTTTAATGAAAACACTCGCGCTCTTAAATTAGTGTCGAAAACTGGAGCGCAGATGGAGAACAACAAAGCTATATGTCTTTCAAATTGCATGGACAGAGAGTGTTAATAAATATAAAAAACCCTCTTTAAAGCTCGCTCAGAATACTATTCTACATTAATAGATAGCAATAATAAAAATCCTCGGGTACTGTTTAGAACAGTGGCTAAATTAACAAACGGGAATTCAGATCAACAGTGCAAAATGCCAACAGATATTGGCAGTACAGACTTTATGAACTTCTTCAATGAGAAAATTAAAAATATAAGATCCCAGATCTCAGCATCACAGTACAAACCAAATACTAGCTTAGCAGACAGACCCTGTCTCACATTGCATTCAGCACTTTAATAATTTTAATCCTGTAACTGAGCAGGAAGTCTTAACTTTAATTACAAAAATGAAGCCCACTACTTGTTCCCTAGATCCAGTGCCAACAAAACTAGTAAAAAGTGCAATGGATGTTCTTGCAGTGCCTATTCTAAACATTATCAATAGTTCATTACTGCATGGCACCATACCAGATGCACTAAAAGTGTCAGTCATTAAACCTTTACTTGAAAAGTCAGACCTAGACCCACACATACTAAATAACTATAGGCCTATTTCAAACTTACCGTTTCTCTCTAAAATACTAGAAAAAGTAGTCGCCCGTCAGCTTCAGTCACACCTTATACATTACAATTTATTTGAGAAATTCCAGTCTGGTTTTCGCACTGGTCATAGTACAGAAACTGCACTAACACGGGTTGTAAATGACATTCTGATATCCTCTGATGAAGGAAACTCCACTGTAATTATGTTGTTAGACTTAAGTGCAGCATTTGACACCACTGACCATTCTATTTTATTGCACAGGCTAGCAAACGATGTTGGGTTTACAGGCCCCGTACTCGCTTGGTTTAGTTCTTATTTATCAAATCGATTCCAATATGTACAGAAATGTGCTGACAGTACTCCATCATTATACACAGAAGTTCGATATGGTGTCCCGCAGGGCTCAGTACTGGGACCTTTACTGTTTTCACTTTACATGCTTCCACTGGGATCTCTCATTAGGAAACATAATGTCAATTTTCACTCGTATGCAGATGACACCCAGTTATACCTTTCATTTAAATCAAATGAAGTTTCTCCGATGTTGTCTTTAATGAGTTGTGTTAGCAAATTAAAGGAGTGGATGAATGATAACTACTTGTCTTTAAATACAGATAAAACAGAGATGTTAATTGTTGGAGGGAATGACGCTGATCACAGCAATATTTTGTCATCATTTAACTCAGTTGGAATCCCAATTAATTTTACTGAATCAGCCCGCAATCTAGGAGTTATCTTTGATTCCAGCATGTCATTTAAAGCACATATTACAAAGTTGTCCAAAACATGTTTCTTCCATCTTAAAAATGTTAGGAAATTAAGGCGCTTTCTAAATAAACAGGATTCTGAGAAATTAATTCATGCATTTATCTCTAGTGGGATTGACTACTGCAATGCGGTGTTCACTGGCTGTTCAAACTGTTCTTTATACAGCCTCCAGTTAATCCAAAATGCGGCTGCAAGAATTATTACAAAAACAAGAAAATATGAACACATAACTCCAGTTCTTAAATCCTTACACTGGCTCCCAGTTAAATTTAGGGCAGATTTCAAAATCCTCTTTTTAACATATAAAGTATTAAATGACCAAGGTCCGACTTACTTGTCTGAACTTATCATGACTTACAAACCTGAGCGCACATTGAGATCTCAAGATGCTGGTCTGCTTACGATTCCAAGGATTAATAAAATAACAGTGGGAGGTCGAGCTTTTAGTTACAGGGCCCCTAAACTGTGGAATGGTCTTCCTGCTTCTAGAAGAGATGCTCCTTCGGTCTCAGCCTTTAAATCCAGGCTGAAGACTCACTACTTCAGTTTAGCATATCTGACTAGAGCTGCTGATTAACTGTACATACTGCATCTCGGTTGTTAGTCATTAGCACTAAAACATAAGTAACATGATAGTTATAATTGAATACTAACCCTCACCTATTCTGTTTCTGTTCTTGGTACTCAAATGTGGCAATTGGTGCCACGGACCACCTGCCAAGTTGTTTGCCAGCCTATGGTAAAGTCATCCCTGATGGAGGATCACAGGAATCATGGGAAAGAGGGATCCTTTCATCGGATTAGCTGGCCCAGCACTATTTCAGCCGTGGAATGGCCAAATGGGGGAGGCAGCTTGATGGATGAGGTCTCCAGGACTCTAAAAATATCCAAATCTTATTATGTGTTATCATCTACTGTTAAATTCTGCTCCGTACTTCTAAAATTTTTATGCTGTATTAAGGATTTGTTCTGTTCTGTGTACTGTATTGTCCCCCTCCTTTTGACACCCACTGCACGCCCAACCTACCTGGAAGGGGGTCTCTCTTTGAACTGCCTTTCCCAAGGTTTCTTCCATTTTTCCCTACAAGGTTTTTTTTGGGAGTTTTTCCTTGTCTTCTCAGAGAGTCAAGGCTGGGGGGCTGTCAAGGGGCAGAGCCTGTTAAAGCCCATTGCGGCACTTCCTGTGTGATTTTGGGCTGTACAAAAATAAACTATATTGTATTGTATTGTATTGTATCTATGCAGAGATTGAAGCATTTATATTTTTTGGGTAAATGAGAATAAAGTAGAACAGAGATGTATGGTCTGAGACTTGTGACTGCTGCCTGCCTCTTTTATGCTTTTTCACCATATCTCTGTAGCTACACCCTGTAGTGTACAGTGGCTCATACCAAGCCCAGGTTCCCCTAGGCCTTAAATATTTCATGCACAATAACTATGCTACCTCTTAATAATTCTCAAACTTTACCTCCCTTTTTCATTTTTCCATTCAAATTAATGCATGAATTATATTTAACCCCAAGAATACCTCATAGCTTGCGGACTGCTTTTACCCATTCAGTTATAGATGATATCCTAATGAACTGGGAACATTTTTTTCTTTTCTAATTAAATTTTTATTAAATAAAATTCCAAAGGGACATAACCATCAAATTACCAAGGTTTTGAAGTAATAATAAAGGGAACGGACAGACCAATAATACCAGACACCTAGCACCCAACCATGAAGCAAATCTCCCAGTGATATACAAAAATGAAGCCATGGCCGAAACCCTAAAGACTGAATTATGTGGCCAAGAGCATCTCCAGCCAGACGGCCCCATACCAAATCTACGAGTTACTGCCACTTCTTGATCATGAAGTCAGATAACTCTTGAGAGCTTAAGAAGGGTTAAATTAAAGAAGGAGGAATTCCAGTAGGAAACTTTAAACAGACTCAGATTCCAGTAGGAGTCTAGAACTGTCTCAGCTGAAACTGCACCCAGTGCTAATAGCCTCTAATGGAGGGAAGACTGCAAAACAAAAATGGCGAGATCAAACACAAAAACAATCTGGGAAAGAAGGGGAATCTTAATATAAGGAACACAAAAAGTAAGGTAGCTACAAAGAGCCAGTAACCAAAGACTAGTGGACATTCCCAACAAATATGCAAAAATGTGCCTGGAAATTTCAGGGATTCTCAACGATACCAACTAAGATCTTTACTGTGTATTTTCTGGTGCATTAATTCATGTTGTAATTCCGCTCATCAGCTGTTAACTTCTGCTCTTAAGCATTACCTTAAAATGTGTCCTCATTTCTTTAACCTGTTGGAGCTTCTGCTCTCTCTGAGAGCATATAATGTATTAACAGATTTATTTTTTGGTCATTATTGCTATCAAACTCCTTTTATGTACCAAGTGGAAATCTCCTGATCTTATCAACCTGGGTTCTCCTTTTAAAAATGTCTTCCACTTGGAGCTCTCAGCAGCACAATTTAACAAGGCCGCCACTGAGATATGGAGGACTACTGATGGAGAACAATGATCTAACTATTTCAGAATATCAACGTCCAACATGGTTATTCGTGTCAATATCTGTCTGCAGACACTATCTGAAAAATATGCACTTGAAGCATGCCATTTCCTTATAGAAACACATAGCAATTTGCTTGTAAAGGCTAGCAACAACTGTACAGAGAACAGTGCGTTGTCCGGCTTCTTTGGAGTCAGCAAGACAAATGTAAACTCCACTAAAATGCTGGCTTACATCTGGCTGCCTCAAGGAGACTCCCGACAGAATACCCAGTTAAGGAGTGTAAATTAAAACACAAAATATGATTCAAGTGTTCAAATGTATACCACATTTAAAGTTCTACTTGTCCGTATCCTATTTAGTACAACATAACAAAATGGTCTAAATCCGACCTGAAAAGTTCTGATTCCATTTTAGCCTTTTGCTGTTCTCTAAAAAGATCAGATTCACATCAAATATAACAGAAACAAAAATCTTGAATTGAAATGCAGGGTGAATGTTGCCTAATTAAATGTTTAGACTAACTGACATTGCTGGTTGTTCATAGGTGTACAAACATAAGAACATAATAAACCTAGTGTAAATGTATGCTTTTTTATTAAAGCAAACATAAAAGTGAAATTAAATATTTCATACTTATTTTGTTGCAATGAAGGACATGAAATGATGAAAAAGTAGCTAAACAAAATTGTTTAATTATACGTTAAAGAATAAAAATTTCAAGTGTATGCTGCAAGGTTGTTTAAAGTAAAAGGAATGAATAAACATATTAAAAACAGAATTATGTACTGTACTGTTTAAATCAACTATTAAAATATGAACACAATATTAAAGCTAGACTATTAATTAAAAGGTTTTTATTACCTGTGCCCCTAAATCTTGAATTTCCTTACAAGCTTCTGGAAACACATCAGAGGCAATGACTGGATAACCATTTTTCAAAAGATTCTTTGCCATTGGCCTTCCCATGTTTCCTAGCCCAATAAATCCAACTGGAGTTTTGGAGGCCATAGTCCGAGAAGACACTAAAAAAAAAATACATTTTTTTTTAAATTAAAAAGCTTTCTTGACACGAAAAAATTATAAGTAAAAAAACTGGGCAAGTTGCAAGTGTTAGCACAATATACAAGTACAAAATTCCTATTTGTCGTTCTCCAACACTCTACTCAATATGAAGCCATACAAGGGGGGGCAATAAGACTGTTGGTCAAGTAAGAAAAAAAACGAAAAACACTAAACAGAGAGGCACAATGGAAGACAGTGATGTCACACCGAAGCAAGTCCCCTTTTACTCGTTAGAAACATAGGAACCTGCACGTCAAACTGTAGATGAACTTGCTTCACCTAAGCAGCCCTACAAAAACTTAAATGTGGTGGTGATTCACAATACCTGCCTCTTACAAAAAGACAGGTCAGGTCAGGGAGCACACACTGGTACACCCACCACAAGACAAAACAGCTTGGGATCCCGGTTCCCACCACCCGGAAATGACCACCTACCTGCCACAGGCAGGTGTTACATGAGTGTCCCCTTGGTCTGGTTGAGACACTCAGGTCCTCAACAATAAGAATCCTACGAGCCAGATCACCCTCTGGAAATCGTGCCACACGGCTACAGTGCCATAACTAATGCTCCTTTACAATGCAGCTAATGTGCCTCATTCAGGACTCCATGAGCAATCACTCATTCAATACAAAGTCAAACCAGTGGTACCCAAGGATTCTCTGACGAGACAAAGGAGTCTTTGTCTCAGGTCACTGGATAGCGCCCAAGTCTTGCAACCATACAGCAAGACAGGAAGCACCAGGGCTCTAAACAATTGGACCTTCATCCTTTTGCACAGATATGGAGCACCACACACCCCTTTCCAGCAATCTCATGACCCCCCAATCCGTCTACTGTCCAGTTCTGAATCCAGTTCTCCCAATCCGTCTACTGTCTTCATTGGAAGAGTCATCAGAGACATCAATGTCTCTGCCGAGGTAAGTATACCTCTCGACAGGTTCGACACTCTCTTCGCAGACAGACACACTGCTGATGGCTGTGCCTAAGAGGTCACTAAAGGCCTGGATATTGCTTTTATCCAGTACATTACCTCATGATTGTACTGAGAGTGACTTTTACTTTATTAAGAAATAAACATGACTTTTTCCATCTCAAACACAACCTTTCAGCTGTACAATGCACTGAAATCATACGACTAACAGAGACAGCTGAGAGGAAGCAACGTGAACAGAGTTGTGTATCTGGGAACTGTAATAATTAAACATTAACCACATTCCTATTTTTGTTCATTGTAATAAAAGTCTCTTAATCAAAGTGTTCATAGGGAATTCAATTTACATAATAGAGGCAAAAAAGTCTTTCATATTCAACCAAATGAAAATGCTATAAGTAACGTGTCATAAAATGTAGCAATGTATCATAAAAACATATTTCAATTTTTTTCACCACCTCTCCTTAACATTCCTGCGAAAATGGAGGTCTGTACAGAAGTAAGCTAGCTGAATTTCTACATTAATTGGTAGTGAATGTGAGATAGATAATTATAAAATGTAAATGCTTTCTTTTTAATCGTCATGCGCCTTTTTGACATTGTAAAAATCTACAGAGAGACACAGGAGTATGACTGTGCTACACAACAAACACTGCAGGTAGCTGGCTCGTATCTGCTGGCCCTACAATGGCAAACACTTCACTGTTTACCAGCTCCATGGTTGTAAGTTTTCAGGTTTATTTTTAATTGTAAGGATTTCTTTGTATTTTTTTTTTGTGAATGAAATGTTTCTACTGATCCTTTTGTACAACTGTTTGATACCATATTTAAGACCTTCTTTGCTCTGTAGACAAGCTTGATTGAGCCTCTTGCTTTTCTTTTGATTTTCAGTGTCCCAGTGTTTTGGTTTTAAAAACATTCTTCTTAGTTTATTAATTTGTTTATTTATTGTATCAGCTTATTTTACAAATATATCACATAATTAATTTCATTGTTTATATTAGCCTGATATTGACACTAGCAGCTTTTTGTTATCCAAGCCAGATATTTTAATGAATGTGTTTTTGGGTTGTTGTTTGTTTTTGTCCCATTTATTTTTTGGAGCTTCTGTAAAATTTAATTTCCCCTTGGGGACAAATAAAGTATAATCTATTTATCTATGCTTTGTTTCGCCAAAAGGAAAACTTTTTTTCCTTAAAATCATTTACATATGAAAATGGAATGTTTCCATATGGTTAAGGATTTGGACTTCAAACCCTGAGGTTGTGGATTTAAATCCTACCATTGACACCATGTGAGCACAAGCAATTAACTTCACCTTCCTGTACTCCTCTTGGCAAAATGAAAGAAATGTAAGCAATTGTACCTCAAATGTTGTAAGACATCTTGGTTTAAGGTGAATAAGGTGTCAGCCAAATAAGCAAATAATAATAATAATAATAATAATAATGACAGATTAAATAAGGTTGTAAAACTCTACTCCTCAGTATTCTCCACTGCAACTGGCCACAACAAAAGAATTTTAATTTTCTAAGTTTGGCTGAAATGGATATACAGCAATTTGCAATTAAAAAAGGACTGCATAATTCACTTGAATAAACTTCTGAATTAATTACGTGGCTTCACTTTCTTTTTTGTGTTTTTGATTTTACGAATGCGAACGATTTAGTACTAAATATTCTTTGTGCCTTTGTTTCATAATTCTAAATAAGATAGATTTGACACGCACACTATTGGCCACTTTACACCAGCCTTTAGTGTCCACTTCAAAGATGTTCTTGATTATTTTCAGAGCTGTGGATTATTGCAAAATGGAGTTACCTTATCTGCCTGCACTGTTTCTTATGGGACAGCCTGTACTATTCCTGGGTAAAATTTACTTAGTTGTGGCACCTGATAACCAAACTACAGAAATACACAAAATACCTGTTAATAATACATCTTCAGTTCCAACATCCAGATTAACAGAATACGGAAACTAGCATCTAACAATCTATTAAAAAAAACCCATTTACTACTTCTATGTCATTCTCGCCCATGTTTTCCTTACTTTATAGTACTTTTATAAAGTACCAATTTCTAGAGCTATTCGATTGTTTTTTTTTTTCTGAAAGACATTGAGAGGACCGCAATACAAAGTAATACATCCTTCACTGTACTAAACAGCCTGGCTATGTATCTGCAATCAACTCATAAGGGCAGCCTGGCAGTCTGCAGCTAAATGGGCAGGTACGCTACGGACGCAAAGACAGACCGATTACTATGGGAAATCTTCTCAACGGCAGGTGTATTATTTGCTAATATACTTGACACTTGTAGGATTACCGCTTCCACTTTACACCTCTAAAGACTGCTTAGAACTTCTTAACATCACTTGACGTGCTTCTGTGGACATTTGCCTCGGCTACGACTGCAGAAGGAATGATTTAAAGGATAAGGGGTAGAATAATTAAAAAGTAATAAATTATTTAAAATAACTGAACATTTAACTCAAATTAGCAACGAGTCAAAACTGTTTTTAATTCACGAATCCCGCAATGAAATAATCAATGAAACATTTTACATTTCTCAAGCGCAACAGAAGCTAAAGCAAAATTCTGCACACTAACAAAAAAAAAATCAATACATTACCCAGTGCAGAGTGGCCATGCTTACGTAACCCCTGCAACAGGTTTTTAGTGCCCCGCAACACTGCTGCCATGCTACTTTTTGCCTTGACCTCAAGATTTTTTTTTTACTGTCGCCTGTACTAACAGGAAGTAGGGGGGCGTGTTTATTGACGGAGTTGTTACCGCGCCTATTTGAAATGTCAATCTTAAGAGAGGACCAATCAAACGTAGACAAAGGTGGAACATCCTACTTGTATTACTTTCAGTACTAAGTTATGTGATATTGGAAGTAGCCGCGTGAAAAGGTTTTTATTACTTTAGATTTTTTACTTTGTTTTGTTACTTATACTGCAGTAAGAAACTAAATGGAAACATTACAACTCATCGTCTAAATTGTGTTATTTTTATTGGGACAATAACGGCTTAATTCGTTTTGTTTTTAAAAATCTAAAAGTCCAAGCTATAAAAACCTTGACACAAATAGATGAACATACACAGGCTTGGTCAGCAATAGAAATAAAACCCTGCAGTACTTCTTTATATTCCCTGCTTTGTTCCCCAATAAATGCAAGTTATTGCCAATATACTAATAACCCAGTTGTGCCTCACTCAATCAGAATATGGAACCAGTGTAGAAAGAATTTTAAGATGGAGAATCGTTTATCTGTAGCACCTCTGCACGAGAACCACCTTTTTCAACCTTCGCAAATATACGCAGTTTTTAATATCTGGAAAACGTTTGGGATTAAATTGCTTAGAAATCTTTATATAGACAACATATTTGCATCCAATGAACAATTGCATTCCAAATTTAACTTTCCAGTAAAACATTTATTTCACTGTCTTCAAATTAGAAACTGTCAAACAGAACCTGCCCCTTCCTCCATGCTGGAAAAAATATTGCTCAGTTTGGATGACTCAGACAGCATTTCTGCAATATATAAAATTATTTTACAGTCCCTCCCTTTCAAAGATCCAAGAGGACAATGGGAAAATGATCTATCACTCAACATATCAGAAAAGGAGTGGAAGGTAGTAATGCAGTGAATTCACTTGAGCTCCATATGTGCAAAGCATACAATTATTCAACTTAAAATTATATATCGAGCACATCTGTCTCGCTTAAAACTCTCCAAAATGTTTCCGGGGCAAGATCCAACCTGCGAATGTTGCACTCAAGTCCCAGCCTCACTGGGTCACATGTTTTGGGCCTGCACCAAATTAACATCATTGTGGACAAAAAATTTTTAAGTGCCTTTCAGACAGCCTTGGTGTCACAATCCCTCCTAACCCATTAACAGCTGTGTTTGGTGTTCTTCCAGATGGGCTTAAAGTGGAGAAGGACAAACAAACTGTGATTGCCTTCACTATACTATTGGCACGCAGACTTATTTTGCTAAACTGGAGGAATCCTAACTCTCCTCTTTTAAGTCAGTAGGTAACTGATGTTTTATACTATTTGAAATTGGAAAAAATTAAATTCTCAGTTAGAGGATCTGTGCAGAACTTTTTTAAAACCTGTCAGGATCTAATCAATAATATTTTATAATAAGCTCTTAAAGCACTGAGGAAATAATTCTCTTCTCATTTCTTTTTTTTTCTTTTTTTATCTGCCTATTAAACTTATCAATTTATGTATTTTGACCAGTTTTACTCCATTGGTCATGCTCTCTTTCTCAGGGGTGGGGGTTAGGTTGTTTTGTTTTCAATCCTATTTTTTGTAAAAATTGATCGATCTGTATGGAATGATTATAATAAAATCAATAAAAAAAATCTGAAAGTCAAATTGAACTTCCCAAGTGTCAAGCCCAAAGGAGCACCAAATGTGTTTCATTTGGGCCAAAATATGTGAGCGACCCTATCATTTTTTGCATTCCAGGATCATAAGTGGTCCATATGGGCAACCCAGATACCCTGAAGGAGCCTATATGGGTTGGAACAAGCCAGTGCTTTATATGGTGTAGACCATATGGGTAAAAATTGAATTTATCTGAGACCTTTGTGGGCCCATATAGGTTCATTTGCGATTTGTCTGGGGTCCAGGGTGGGACAAGCAAAGAAGTATGATCTAGGCCAGAGGTTCCCAACTCAGTCCTTGAGAATCCCTAAAACTGTCTTTTGTTTTTGCTTGATCCCTGGGATAGACAGATAACATGTACCTACACTGGTAGTGACCATGGACTGAGGAGTAAAACTTCATTTGAAAAGTCAACGTGAGGCAGTCATTTAAAATAATGGACGATTTATTACCTGATACCAAGAATTTATTAAAAGAACATGAAAACATTGTTTAACTTTTGTCAAGCTCAAAATGTCATTTAAATTGTACCAAATTCTATGTAAAAAAATTCACTCAATTTAAAGTGCCCTGAAAAGCAAACATTTTCCCATCTGCACAATGTTTATTTCTGCCACCTTTTAAGTCCCTTGCATTGTAAAGATAAGAAATAGTGCAACCTTTCACATCGTAAATGGTGACATTTTTAGACTTTGAATTTTACCTTACAGCACCAGAAAGAACAAATGTTCTTTAGTATAACCTGTGCTTAACAGCTCGACTCTAGTGCCATCACTCTGGCCTGTACGTATTCAAATACAAAAATATCCAGTTATACTGGTGTGCAATTCCTGGTGTGAGGAGATTGGACAGTACGGATTTGGTGGTACTTGGTATGTCTTTACCAGGGACATGCAGTCAGGGGAGGCAGGTGAGGCAGAGCTTCATCTTTCATCATGAAAAGTAAAAAATTAATAATGATAACATAAAATGCATTTGTTTTCTGTATGATTCCAATAATTTTTATTATTTTTATAATCAAAATTGCTGAATTGGCACATTTTATGTTCAAATACAGGGGAGAAACACAAGATGTGGCAGCAACAAACTGAGCCTCACCTCGGACTGCGCTCTCCCTCACACACTGGGTCGATGCATGCAGTTGGCGTGTGCCTGTTGCTGTCTCTCTGTATGTCGCCAATATAATGTTTGCAGACACATTTATTATACACCCTGACTTTCCACAGTCTGGCTAATGTCTTTAATGAATGTGTAAGACATATTTAGTCTTGCTGATCAGACTGATCTGATCTGACCACAGTTAAAAGGCACAAGGTGAGGCAGACAGTACTGTCCCACACCGAAGGGGGCTCATGTGAGCCCAACAGGAGCTCCTTGCTGCTGTTCTTCTTGGTTATAATCTCCATTGAGGCGGAGAGACTTTTAAAACTAAAGGAAAATAAGGAGGACTTTTACAAGGAAGTGACGGGGATTTTCGAGGAGAAGGATAGGTGCATGTACTTTGTTTACAAATAAAGGTAAGACCATAAACAGTTTTTAATTTTGTAAAAAATGGGATCAGACTAAGAAAAAAAACAATCCAATATTTAAAAACTTAATTTAAACCTTAAATAAAATATTTTTTTTTTTCTTGTTATACTTTTGTTGAACAGTTTGCATTAAAGTTGATTAAATCATAAGAATGAAAAGCTTTTAAAAACAACTAAATATTTCAATTAAGGTCAAAATTAAAATCCGATTTTTTTATACACCACTTTATACTTTCATTTGTATTGTATGAGTATGAATTGTGGAATTGCAATAGGAAGTTTAGAATACATGGAGGGTGCAGAGCAAATGCGCTTTCTCCGCCTTCTCCCACCGCTATAAATGTAAAGTTCTTTCTTAGCCAAATATGTACCTTACCTAAGTGTGTGGAAAGAATGCTGATTAGATAAGAAACATAACCAGTAGTCAATGTGCATGCTGCCAATTGAATAGTGAATAAACTACTCTTTTGGGCTCATATATTTTAAAATCTGACTCTGAAGGAGTCAGTGCCTCACCAGCCATGAACCTCACCGCACATCACTGGTTTTTACCACCAAGTACAAAAAGCCTCGACACCTTTAAGAAAAAAAAAATCAGGGTTGTCAGCGTTTTATGTACCCACTTGGCTACAAGTTTAAAGCAGTGTGACTTGAATAGAATTACTCCTAGGGATGGGTAGATACTAAAGAGCAGTAAGTACTTTAGGACCACATTAGAGGTTTAATGGCTATAAACATGCATCATAAATGGCATATGACAACTAGAAAGTGTTTCCCCTGAAAGAAATGCAGAGTGACTGCGCACAAGCACTGAATGAGGGATATAATCAGCATATACTGTATGTGCTATATCTTGGAATGCCGGTCTCCATACACTCGTAACCATAGATCTTCTAATGGTGGTCTGCTTATTATTCCAAGAGCCAAGCATAAAAGATGTGTTGAGGAGGCCTTTTGCTGTTATGCACCAACAATCTGTAATATTTTGCCAAAAGAGATAAGCCAGGATAACACTGTGGAACTTTAAAAAACTCCTACATCCATTTTTTTAATCTGAGTTTTCATAACTACATTTTAGTTGTACTCTTAATAGATTCTGTAGGCACAGAATTATTATATTCATCAGGGATCTGCAGTCTTTATTAATCTCTACCTTTCTCTGCTTTCTTTCTTTTCTGTGCGCCACCTGCAATGCTGGAATGAAGGCAGGCAGGTGCCTCAGTAGTCAACAAGAGCCACTGCATTGAATCCTCTCAGACGCAGGAACAACTTAAGTACATTTATGTTAGGTAGAATGCCCAGTGGGGCTTGGTAGTTTTTTTTGACCTGGAACCCCTATAGATTTTGTTGGCTTTTTTTCTCCAGCTTAACTGGAAGTTTTTTGTTTTTTTTTGTCCTCCTGGCCATCTGACCTTATCACTGGACTCATTTTTAGAGACTTACATTATGATATTGTACAGGTATATACAGTAAGGATGCTACCCTTCTATTAATTATATATCTATTTTTTTTCTTTGTTACTTATTTATTAATATTCTTACTTAATCTTATGTGTTTTTTCTTTTTTTGTAACTTTCTCTTTGACATCTTGTAGAGCTAAACTCCTTGTATGAAAATTTGCCATAGAAATAAAAGTTGTTGATCTAGCAAATTCCAATATATGGACACTATCTTTTTGTGACTGAAGAACAATTGCCTTTATTCCACATGTACTTACTCGGAGAAGACAAGAAACTGACAGAAGAATGTTGGACCCATGTTGCCTTGTCCACTTGAGCTTGTTCCTTTGCCATCTTCCGAACTCCCATGGAGGAGGAACAATTTTGCCACCAACATGAATATACTTCACTTCTATCTACTCCTTTTCTGTGGGACATCCAGGACATGGAAACAACAGCAACACCATCATGAAATTCAATCACTGCATACTTTCATTCCTAATGACTAGACTTTTTATTGCAGGAATTCAGTGAACGTCAGACACCGAGAGTTACTGAGTCTTTATTTAGCCTGAGGATTTTAAAACAACGTTTACATTGGAAATTGAACCACACTGTCACAGTTATGGCCTCCTTCCTTGTGGCCACTAGTTTCAGTGGTTTGTTTAGCTTTTTGCTTTAGCTATTTTCTGTATGTATTTATACATCACCATAACTGTGGAACAAGAATTTCCCTATAATCTTGCAGTGACAATATTATGACAATAATGTGACAATAAAGAACTGTAATCTAAAAAAAAGAAAAAGTGTCTGAAGGCTCATTACTTTAATATTTCCATAAACTGTGTTGTATTATCAGTTTAAAGCATTTCTTAAGAAATAGTTTGTTTGGTCCAGTTTTTCCTAAAACAGTACTGTGTTTTACATTTATTCTGTGCATTTTGCATTAGATTGGTGTGCCTACCTGTGATACCTACAATTGAACATGCTATGTCATTCAAAAAATTCCTTGAAATATTTTCATTAACACATTAATTTTGAGTTAAGTGAATATGTAATTAAGTGGGGACTCATATTTTTAGGCGTAGTAGAGGACTGATGAACACCAACCTTATAATGGTTCCCAACACAAACAGTGGGAACAATGGGAAATGAGACCATCTTTCCTTGAGGTAGTGGGAACCAGCAGAAGGCCATACATTATTCTCAAGCAGTTCTGAATAAAGAATCTGATCTGAACATTAGAATAATTTTAACGGGAGTAGTCCATTCAAATTTGCTAATACTATTTAACTAGATTCTCTAAAAGAACATCAAGTCAAGATTTAAAGATCCTAAAGTCCAACTCTCTACCACATTTCTTGGTAATTAATTCTATGTGTCTATAGTCCTTAATGTGAAGAAAAACTTTTTCACATTTATCCAAAATTTGCCCTTAACAATTTCCCAACTGTATCGTCTTGTTGAATAATTATTAATTAAGTGCTTCATTGTGTTCTTTATAGCCAATGTCACTACCAGCTGATTGTGGGTCATTGTGTGGTCCACATCAAATTTTTCCTTAGCAGAATTTACATGCAAAGAAAGCTTTTGGATGAAATTTTAGTTTTTCATTTTGAAGTAATCTCTGAGAAACAAATGTACCCACCCACAAAACTGGACATTTCAAATTATAGAGAACAATCAAGATGCTGTTAACACTGTTGCTGTGTTTTGTAACATATGAAACACACACATATATATATATATATATATATATATATATACAGTATGTAATATTTTTCTCATGGTTTTTTTTCCCACATGGTTTCAGGAACTGAACAAGTGGTATGGAAATTGATAAGAAGTATATAATGTAAGCTGATTTGTGTTTTCTGTTCAATAAAATGAAGTTATGTAATTGACTCCATTCTTGGTTATCATAGCAGTACAGAGTGGAGACATGTTGCAGGTTATTTGCACATTCAAGTAAGAGTTTTACTGTCCTCGGTACACGTGACAATACTACTACTTCTACTATTACTACAGGTGCAGCTTTAAATAACCTTTTAAATAAGTCAAAAGTATTCTGAGTCTCTTGAGTGCATAAGGTGTTTTAGGCATTTTCTTAGTTAACTGAGGTATTGATGACACAACAGAGCTAAAACTCTTAATAAATCTCCAGTAATAATCATTAAAGACAATAGAATACTGTGCCTGTTTAACTAATTTGGAAGTGGGCCAATTAAGTTTCTTCCATCTTAGCTGAATCAGTCTTAGTGGAAATCCTAAACCCAGAAAACAACACTGATGTCTTTCAGAATTCACATTTCTTTAACTTTATAAATGGTTTATTCTGAGATGTCTTCAAATGTAATAGATTTGAATTATGGAAAAGTTCAAGTCAAAAGATAAAAAAGAGTATATAATCTTTATAAATTAAAGCATAAAAAACCCTTGTGAAGATCTGCCTTACATGAATAAAAAAAAAGTTGTGTTTGCGCACTTCATCCCTTTGTACCCACAGAAAGAGCCAACCATCTTGTGATCTCACCCGAGCAAGCCTTGATTCTAAGACTCTACATACTACAGAAAACTTAAAAGGCACCGGCAGTATATGGATACATAACCTGCAAAGGTCTTCATCACTCCTCCAGATCTACAAAATTGGAGATCACCCTAACAATAACTTCCTCCAAAGAGAAAAAATATATAATTTACAAACAAAATCAGAGGAAAAAATGGATGAAAGAAAGCAGATTGTTACAAAGACATCATTTCACAGCAAAAAAGCTGACAACTCACCTGTTGTGCATTACCCGTCTGTTTGCTATGCACTACTGAGCACTTTCATGTGCAAACTCACATAGTGAGCTGTAATAGGAAGCACCAGAAAGATTATAATTGCAATGACACTGGCACAATGGAGGACAAGAACTGGGTTGTAAGATGCTCAAGTGGCAGGTTTCCTGGCAATGTTATCATCATCAGTTCAGTGACAACAAACCACCATCAGTAGGGGCACTATACACAAAATTGTGTAGTCAGTTCCAAAGGTATGGGGCAAAAATGTAAGTCTGAGACATTTGAGACAATAGGAAGCATTCTTTAGGTCACCTGCAACATTAGGTGGTAGGAGGAAGATTTATTATCTAATATATAACTCCCTGCTCCTCAGTATGAAGGTCAGGCATCCAATCAATTGATTGGCACTTTAAAAGAAGAAGGGAGTCCAGGATTGCAGGAACACTAGGGGCCACTAGTGATAGTTCTAACAGAAGGAACATAGGAGTTTAATAGCCCTTTTCCCGATCATGGAAGTTAACCCCAAGTAGGTAGTTTCATACACAGACTAAAAAGACCCTCTTAGTCATTTTGTGGTTGAACTGGAAATGGAAAGAGATCACTTGGAAGGAAATGGGAGGAGCAAGCAGAAGGAGAAGCAGAACATACTTCAAGGTAAGCAAGTTGGCAAGTTACCCAACCAGGTAAATAAGGTATTATGCCTTGTTTTTTTAGGCCCCAGAGCAACAGATTTATGATTTCCGATACTGTTTGTATTTTGTGTACAAGACCCCATACCCTTTTATTTTATTATATTTTTTTTGTAACAAAAACCCTATTAGTTTTTAAACCTTTGTCCTTCTTGGGTTTGTTTCGGTTAGGGGACACTTGCCTCTAGATGTCACAGTACATACAAACCTCCCAACCAGTGTTATTTTGACAACCACTACATTGACGTAATGGAAATTCAGGAGATAGTAGGAAAGTGGTGCTGTGAACAGCGAAAATAAATAAATACTTAAAATTACAACATCCATGTTGTTCTTCTGTCTATGGAAAAGTCATCTCAGAAAAAAGAATAATGGAATCATTGGATAGAAGGGTTCTTTCATCTTACAGTTCAGCACTGACTCTACTATAGAATACCCATGATAGGGTAGGAGGCTAGTTGGTTGAGATCTCCAGGACTCTAACTATATGTGACTTTGTCTTTGACTGTTTCTTACTATTTTTTCTCCTCCATTGTCAACTGACTATAGTTCTACAACTAATTGATTAATGGACATATATTGTTTGTTTCCATTTACATTACTTAGTTTCTACTTTGTTTTCTGTGTATTTTAACAAATATGTTTCCTCATATGTGCTAGGTCTGCATTTATTTAATTTATTCTTGCATTTTGCTTTGGGAGTTTTTGCAGCACTCTGTGCCTGCATTGGACCACTGTGCTAGAACAAATTATATTGCAGTATTGTATTATATTTCTGAGGTGGCAATGATAGATTGGCCATCTAACTCTGAAAAGACGACTACTTCTATTATGTTTTGTGTGTTGTATTCTGTTTTTTGACATCCATTTCATGACCAGCCTACAAGGAAAAGGGTCTTACTTTGACTTGCATTCCCAAGGTTTCTTCCATTTTACCCTGCAAGGTTTTTTGGGAGTTTTTCTAGTTAAGTCTGGGGGCTGTCAATTAAATAGGGCTTGTTAAAGCCCATTGAGGCATTCTTTGTGTGATTTTTGGCCATGCAAGAAACAAATATTTGTTATTTAGCTGCCACAGGGCTGCAAAGTTAAATCAAATTGTTGTGAACTGTCCAATGGACTGTAGATTAGATTTCTATTTTTAAGATAGCAGAAAATACAGACATATAAGGTGTTAATAACCAGTTGTTCTTCTTCTCTTGATTTCCCTCACTTCATTCCAAAAGATCCTGCCACCCTTGTATAGCACATCTGAGCTAAAGTGCCAGAGCATGATAATAATTCTGAGAATTTTTTTTAATACAATGATCTAAAAAATTATATAAAAGAATATTGAGAGAGTGAAGTGGAAACTGTGCAACAAAACAGGTATATGGTTTCTTCTTCTGTTGACAAGTTGTGTTTTTAAGACAATCTGAATTATAGGTTACTAGTTCACAACTAGACCAGTTAAATACAGTAAGTGTTTTAGCTTGGGCCTCCCTAACATTACTTTATCGACTAGAGATTGTGCAAGCAAAAATGAAATTTGTTCATGATATACAATTTCTGATGAAATTTTTAAGGGTAGAATTACTCATTGAATATTTCCAGGTCATATTGGTCCATCAATTACCAGGATTTTAATTGTATGCTTTTTGTGAGTTATAAGTAAATTAAACTTCGTTAACAAATAGGACAAATACAATTTTCACAGAAAGGTTTTAGCACATTTCATACTATTGTCATTCACCTGCGGGAGATATTCACTATTATACTATACCAGTAACGGCGAACTGCATGATAATGTGCAGTGAATACACTTGACTTGAGCATTCATACTCTTTCTCTGTACATTTAGCATTCATTTGCTCAGAGGTTGATGCGCTTGCTGCTTCCTGAGCAGCTCTTCTTTTCTCCACCCTAGCGGCCTGCTGTTTCTCTTCCTTCATCGCCGCCATCTTTTCGTGTTAATACTGATTGTTAGTTTTTGTGTTGCAATTACTTAGTACATTTTCTTTAATTTTTCATTCAAGCTGGCACTTAAGTCTTCAATCTGCCTCAAGAATGATTAAAGATATGAAGAACTAGGGGAAGTGACCACGAAGGTGGTAGGGAATGAGAACAGCGCCCATACACATGCGCCGCACGGCCACCCGGCTAAGCGCTGCCAAGAGTTGATTCTACAATAAAATAAAAAAAAATTAAAAAGAGTAATAAAAATCATCACCCCGAAAGTGGATAGTAGACATCGTGTAGTATATGTGTACTAAAGTTCAAGTCAATAGGTGAAATAGTTTGCGAGCTACAGGTGATTTAAAATCCTGGACAGACAAACGAACAGCCATGGTAGCGTATTATATAAGAACATACGTAAACAACAAAAAAGTGAACTTGATAGTTTTATTTCTTTTATTTTGTCTCAAGTTATAGGCAACTGAAAAGTGTTAGTGATTACAAGTGAAGATACAATATTCATTAGTCTGCAACTAGTAAGACCTTTAGTTTCATTGGGATTTTGGACAAGAGTTACTTAAGGGCCCTTTACCACTATAATATTATGTTTAATTAATTTCTGAAAAAAAAAAAAAAAATGTGAATACTTTTGGCGTGTCCGATGGGTAAAACACTTTTTAATCTCTAGAATAGGACTTGTAGAATATGGTTTGTGGTCATGGTGATACGTGTGCTGGCACAGGGTCTGCTAAACTATTTTGAGCCAAGACTCCTCAAAATGTTGTATCACCTGGTCAAGACCCACCACTTATATAAATCCAGTGCTGCAAAGCTATGCATGATCATGGATATTGGTTTCTGCTAATAGTAGTCCCACAGCATAAATTTAGATAGTAGCAGAATTATCATTCAAAGTAAATGCTTAAGTACAGTAGACTACTGATGAATATGTGATCAAATATCACATGATAGGTCAGGTTGGGGTATGCATCATTTTTTTTTGGAAAACTAACTCCAGAAATGTAACTGATTTGAAGGACCTATTTATACCTTAAATTGTTAAGTACTGAACTCTTACTAGGCATAACTAAAGTCTATATTTCTTTAACACTTACATCCCTAATAATGCATTTGCAAATTTCAGCAAGGGTTATTTTTTGTTGTTTTAAAATTTTCAAATTATATGCCAAATTCATTTTTACTGTTTTTTTATGTAAAAACAGCACTGTGAATTGCTATAGAATAAAAAAAAAGCTGTGAAATACTTTAAATTTGCATAAAGGATACAGTTGCATTTGAATCAAGTTTAAAAGCAGGAGAAAAGAACCTCATGGGAATATACAACCTATGGTCAAAAATAACTTACCACTTAACAAATGGCTCCAGGTCAATGTAAAAGTTGATCCTGTTTCATATGTGCATAGTTCCGCTCCTACCTTCAGCCTTTTTCTATATTAACGTTTTAATGAAGGACAAAGGTTACTGAATATTAGAGATTCTGTCTAAAACTAAATCTTTTTGCTGTGGATTAATATTACTAACATAAGAATTAAAGTTTAGATATGCACGTTTCATTAATAAAAGTTAACATTTGACTTTCTTTCTCATTGTACCTTCTTCTGCACTAGTCTGCAAATTTCTAAAAATTTGGAAAATTGTGATATAGCAAACATTTTTACCAAAACTAAAATTAATGTGACATTGGTGGACAGGCCTTGAGAATGGAAAGCTGATTTTCGGAGAGAGACAGGCTGTGCATATTGCTAGTGTCAGGGTGATTAAGAGAGCACTCTTCTGTTATGACACACTCTTCTGCAAACATCTGTCATTGCATTTTTACAAGTAGTCTCCATTCTGGCATGCATCAACTCCAAAAAAGATGCAATTGCTATCTTGGACAGCATGGCAAGAAATGCGAACATGGAATAGGAAAACGAGGTCATGTGAGTGAGGTAGGAGTGGAGACTTGCTGAAGAAGCACTGCGAGACAGATTAGTTGAACTGAAATGCAGCCTAGCATGGAGACTTAGGATTGGCCTCTGTGTAACTAATGGTTCTTTCAAAGGCCCACTCCCCTGCCCCTCCTGTTTTCTTTGGTGTTTCCTCACTTATCACCTGGGAGCAGCTATGGTACCACACCAGCTGAGTACTGCAGTACTGCTCAATAACTAAACTGATACAGCACTACTTTCATGCAACAATTGCAAAACATTTCCAGTTATGTTAAAAAAAAGAAAAAAAACGGCATGAAGCAACTTAAGGACAATCTTCAAAGCTGGAACTGATTTAACTCTAATCCTAACCCCGACCCTAACCAAACTCTAATTTGGAATCCATTATACTAGCATACCACTGGAGAAATCTATTGTACTTAAGGCCTTTATGGCGGACTAGTGGTCTGGCAGATAGTTGGAGTCAGGTTGAGGTCATTGTTCTGTTTCCAGGTTGATGACTTACTGTTGTGGGAGCAGACAAGCACACCATTCTGTTCATTTTACTGTCCACGACCGCCATGTCTTCTTCAATTTAGCTTCATAAGCTGTGTTAAATGGTCACGTTCCTCACCCTGCATAGAACTCTTCAGTTAGTTTAGGTTCCAAGAGGTTGCAAAAATCTACAGCTATAATACAATAAAATACATAATTAAATCATACATCACTTATACTATATACATGACCACACAAATTAAACTCAGTAAAACAGAGCAATTTCAAATTGATTAACATAGTCAAATCTGACAGCATAAGGGGTTAAGATTATAATTGAGATATGACTAGTTTATAGTGGAGGAGAGGAAAACAATCAACAATATTCATGGACAATAATAATCATCTGGGTGGTCCACAGTCAGTTATCATAAACAAAGCCACAGGCTAAGTCAGACATAGTCACAATTCTTTATTTGAAGGAAAGATACAGCTGAGTATCTTCTGCATACAAGTAAAACATTATTTTCTAATATTTCTCAATAGTAACATTTAAAGTGAAGCCATTAAAGCAACTAAATAGAAATCAAATGTCTGTACTTTACCCGAGTTGTTCTTTTATGTTCCATGGCAAATCTTTCATTCACTAGGTGGCTGTGGTCCAGAGGGGCAGTTGTGGACTTTGGACTTGCCCTGCAGGGCTGTGCCTTATTGACATGCCTTTATTTTTTACAAACAAATGATTGCATTTCACAAGTGGACTTTTCAAGAACAGTCAAGTGTGCTGATAGCACAGCAACAAGGAAACTTAACTGGACCAACAATAATAACTTAATAATTTGGAACTGAAAATCTATAAAACAAAATAACTAGTGGTGTATGTTCAGCAAAAAAAAGAACAGTTTCATCTTTATATATCAATGGTCAGGTTGTAAAAGTGATGGAGAATTTCAAATTCCTGGGCACCATTTCTAGAGGTCTAACATTAGTGTTAGTGTTGCACCATAACGGTCCCTACAGACCACTTAGATTAAATCAACTGTCTTGTTTAAGAAGATCTACTTGTAGTTTATCACACTAGATATCAAAGTTTGTATTAAGTTTGGACCATGACTCCATTCTAAAACTAGTAAAACTAAAACTTAGAAATTTCCTATCACAACTCAGAAACTGTAGTCTGTATTAAATTTCCCTAGTGCAAGTGTGTGTGTCCTAACTCCCTTCTTGTGGACATTGCTGCTGATGGCTACAACTGACTAAAATTGAAAAGTGAGAAAAAAATGCATCATAGAAAAGCATTATTGAAAGTTAATCAAAAACTATATAGTTGTTGATTTAGTTGCTACCTTGAATTCATTCTGAAACTCTGAGAAAGTCAATTAACATTTCTGTGCTCCAATGGTTAAAATCTGACCTGTCCAAAACATGACTTTTCCTAAGTAATTGTGTGATTTTTGTAAAAAATTTTCAGACTTGCTTATTCCAATTTAATGTTATATGCAGTATATCATGACAAAACTGAACAGTATACTAGACCATCATAGGGCACACACAAACACACACACACACACACCCACATTCACACACACACACACAGGGACAATTAGTAATTGTTAATTAACCTATAAATCTACTGGAGTAGTTTCACTCAAAATCAGTAGGTTTAATGCATTTTACAGTGCTAATAACTGTGCTCAATCTTGATAAATTAAGTCATTTTTTAATCTGCTGTGTCCAGAGTATCACATTCTAGCACACATACATCCACAGAAAAGAACATCACTTTGAAATTGGTCAAATTATTTTCAAGGATAATCACAACGGCCATAAAAAAGAAAGACATTAAAAACTGAATTCCTAAAACTGAAATGTCAGCAATTTGTAAGAATTTATTAACCCTGTTCATCACTTGGTTGAACCAACTCTTGCTGCAATTACAGCAAGTAGCAATTTTGGAGAAGAATCTATTAATTTTCCACACAATGATAGAAACCAATTTGTCCATTCCTCCTTCCAAAACAGTGGAGCTGTGCCAAGCTAGTTGGGGAGTGGTGGTGGATAATATTTTTAGGTCTTGGCACAGATGTTCAATGTGGTTACCTGGCTGATTGTTGCTCTGACAGTGTGCTTGTATCATTGTCTTGTTGAAAGACTAACTTCTTAACCAGATTACCAGTCCATATTGCTGAAAGTCATCCACATAACACCACAGGTTACAGTGGAGATGGTGCTACCTGGATGATGTGCAATGTTAGAATTACACCACACTTACTGCTTACTGCCCAAGCCAAAAAGCTCTGCTTTAGTCACATCAAACCGCACTATTATCTGCCACATCTCTTCATGACCTTTTAAGTGACAGTGTATTTTGAAAATTCTTTGCAGGTGAGCACAATGTTTCAGTCAGGGCTTTTTTTTCCTTTCTGTTCTTTCATAAGGCCCTTTCTGTACAATGCCTTGGAGATTGTTAAGCAGGGAACATCCTCTCAAATCACAATTACTCTGCACATCAGTTGGAATAACAGCTGGCATCACATTGGCCTCTCTGACAAGTGCTGCTCCTGTTAGGTGACTTAATTTAGAGTGATGGCCTGAACTAGGCAGTGTGGCTATAGTTTTACATTTTTTCTACTTGCATTTGATGGAATGTACTGAGCTTTAAGCTATGTTAAGCGTCTTTGATATGGTTTTGTAACTTTCCCCAATCAATACTTCTCTATTATTATGTCCCTGACTAGTTTTGAATTATCTTTTGTCTTTATTTTGGTTTGCTTTGTGGAAAATCTCTACCATACTGCGGGAGCTCAGCAAGCTAGGAAGTATTTATAGCATTATAATTACAACTTAAACTTAAACTTTTTAAATTTAAGTTTTGATTTTTTTATTTTTGTTTCTTTTGATTTGGCATAATATAAATAATTCTGTAGATCATCTAGAAAAATTCTTAATTGAATATGTTTTAAGTTTTAAATCTGAGGCAATAACGTAAAAATAGTTTTGGAGCTGAATTACTGTTCAAGGCACTGTTTATACTTTGACTAACATATGTGTACAACAGCACAATTCATTGTCTCTTTTAATATATTTTGGGATTTTAAAATAAATACCGACTGAATGATTGACTAATAAAGAACAAACTTGACTCTTACAATGGCAGATCTGATCATGAGAGGTTACATTTACTTTTGTGCTTCAGGTTTAGTTGTACAGTTTGCTTTGTAAACGCGTTAACTAGATACATGACATTTTAACGTGAGATAAATGAGTAGATAATGGATGGATGGATGGATAAATGAGTAACTGACTGTCGTAATCTCAACAGTGTTCAGTTACGAAAACATATTCCTTTGATACGTCTCCTTAAGCGGGCAGCAGTAGTATGGGGTTTCCCTATATGTTTAAGTGATTTTTTTTTTGATTTTTTTTTTACAGTCAGGGTGACACAACAAAAAACCCTCGTTGATCTGTTTCGAAACTAGTGAGTCACACACTCGTGGTATTTTACGTGAAAAAGATTCGACCCTAAAGAATGTAAGCCTTTCAACCGTATTCGTCACGAACACGTCTGCTCATTTACCTTCTCCTGCAAGGAAAGAAAACTAGGGATTTTCCGGAGGCTCGACTGCGCAAGCGTCGGTTTATCCGGAAGTGGCAACACGTCAACAACAGAGTCTGCTCGAGAAAAAGAGGGTCGAAAAAACTGCCTGGGTATTGTTTTGCGTGTGGAGCAACTTAGCTGGAAGTATCTTCGAGGCCTTGTATGGGGAACTTGTAAGTATATTTTAAGTGTATAACATGACATTCTTTTTGTTAAACTTTAATTTTAAGTTTGGGAGGTTTATCGTTACTGCATCTACTACGGAGTGTGATTGCTCGTATCGGTCCAAGCTTGGTGACTGGGTTTCTGGAGAAGGACTTTGAAGGTAGCAGGAATGTCGCCTTCTTTGGTTTTATATAACTTTGCTACGAAGGTTTAAACATTGACACGGTAAAAAAGAAAAAAGTGTGATACCGATTTCACTCTGTCAGAAGTAAGGCCATATCATATCCGAGTTTCAAGCCAATATATAATTAGTTTAATGCAATCCGATTCTCGTTATGATCATTTATTGAAATTTGTTTTCCTTCGTTATTTCCGAAAGCATTAAGTCTCCATATTGCTTTCTTATTCCAAAATGGCAGTTAATTGTTACATGCCCAGAAAAGTGTGTAGGTTTTGTTACATAATTTGCGATCGTTAAGGTTTAAATTTAGGCCACAAGAGTTTTTACGTTTTGCCCTGGCGTTTGTTTTTAAGTCATTCTGGTACACGAGGAGGAGGAGTGGGTTTGCGATGACAGTTTATTGACGTTGTCGTGGCCAATCAATGATCTGCTTGCTTATTTTGCGTCATTGTCAATCATAGTAATGAACCAATAGATAAGCAGATTTGGGATTGCTTTCTACATAGACAGCCGCAAAGTCGGCATTGGTCTTAAGCTGGATATCAAATGCATTACTGCACCGAGATGATGACCTTTCTTTCAAACGTACTACCGCCTTTAGGTGATTCCTTGTGCAATTGCTTTGTTTTCAAATCTGAAGTATTTCACGAAAAATTAAATGTTTCGAAATCAAAGTTGTTTTTTTTTTTCTCTATTGACAACGTGAAATTTTAAGGCACCTATTTTTTTTGTAAGGTTGATTAGTTTATGCTTTGTTCTGTTAAAATTTACATTAATATTTTTACAATGTAAGAAAAGTTAGTTCTTAAAAAGTAATATATATATATATATAATAAAAATGTAAATTAATATAATTAAAAAGATGCCTTCTGTAACAATTTTTATTTTATTTGTATAGTTATATTTACCCTGACATTGGCAGTATTTTGGCTTATTCATATCATTAAATGCCTAATATCCTTAATAACATTTTGTTATTTTTAAGATAAGCAATATTTGCTATAAATCAACATTTTATAGTTATTTACAGCTTTCTTTACAATGAAATATTAGTCTTGACATTTCTGAAGTTTTATTGAAGCAGTTATAAAGTAGAAGTCGAAAGGAATTGTTTTTTATTTACTTGCAGCATTCTGTACAGTTTTTCAGTAAAACAGTATGTGCTGAAGTTGACAAAAACATTTTTAAAAGAGACTTGTAGTGTCTGTTACGCACTGAAGCCGTGACAGGTGTTCCATTCAAATGAGAATAAGAACATTAAAAATATGTTAGATAGGACCAGGTTATTAAGCCCAACAAAGCTCACCAGTCCTATCCCATTTATTCCTCCAAAATAACATCAAGTTTACTTTTGAATATCCATAAAGTCCTGTTGTCAACAGCACTACATGGTAAATTATTCCATGTGTCTGTGGTTGTCAGTGTGAAGAAAAACTTAATAATGTTTGTGCAATATTTTCCTTTAACAAGCTTCCAGTTTTGTCCCTTGCTGAACTCATTTTAATGTAGCAGCCTCTTCATTATGAATTCCCTTCATAATTTTAAACACTTTTATCATGTCTCTCCTTACTCTGCTTTTTCTTAAACTGAAAAGGCTCAGCTGTTTTAATCCTTCCTCATAACTACTCTCCTGTAGCCCTGGAATCAACTTTATCACTCTTCTTTGGGCTTTTTCTAGCACTGCTATGTCTTTTTTTAGTCTAGACACCAAAACTACACAGTAATCCAGATGAAGCCTCACCAATGTGTTATCAAACTTGAGCATAGCCTCCTAGGACTTGTAGTCTACACATAATGTTGTATAACCTTATATTCTGTTAGCCGCCTTAGCTGCTTCTGAGCGAGGTCTGGATGCTGATAGTGATGAGTCCATTACGACTCCTAAAACCTTCTCATAAGACAAGATGGATTTTGGAGCTGTGAAAGTTTTATGGAAATTTATGGGAGTTCATTACATTGAGTACATTTAAAAGAAGTAACATTCCAGAATACACATATCAGGCTTTTGCGGTGGCTCTGAGGCTAAGGATCTGCGCTGGTATCCTGAAGGTTGCTGGTTTGAATCCCCATCACTGCCAAAAGAGATCCTACTCTGCTGGGTCCTTGAGCAAGGCCCTTAACTTTCAATTGCTCCAGGGGCGCTGTACAATGGCTGACCCTGTGCTCTGACCCCAAGGGGTATGCGAAAACTAACAAATTCCTAATACAAGAAATTGTATAAGGCAAAATAAAAAAAATAAAAATAAAAAAAATAACATATACCTGTATATATTTTTTTAATATATTAAATTATTTGCATTTAAATAACAATTTTGCTGTTGGAATGAATATAACTTTTTTCATCAGCTATTTTATATATCTATGATGTGTAATTAATCTATGAAATAAACGTCATACCCCCACCCCCCCCAATCAATTTGTCAAAAGCTGCATTCTGTAATGTCTGAATTAAACTTATTTAACATTTACTATTCAATCTAAATGTGAGTTTGAAATATGTCAGCACAGTGCTTTAGAAAATCAGGGTTTGTTTTATAACTGTCATTATAATTTTTTTTATTGATACATTTCCTTGAAATATTATTTTAAGTCAATAAAACAGTGTATTTCAGTCAGTTTGCTACGGCACAGTGATGTGTCGTGAGAGCTACACAGATGTGCTGTGGAAATAAGTGTGTGGCACACCTGGCTGTTAACCTGAGAGGGCAAGCTCCACAGTTGGTTGAGACCTGTCTAAGGAGAACAGGACTACCTGGAGAAGCTGACATAAAAGTAGCTTTGCAATCGCTATTTAGTAGACACCATACTTGGAACACTTCGGCTGTGTGTTCTGGCTGCTAGAGTCCCATCTGCCTAGGTGTGTGGTTGCCAAGGCTGGTGGATATTGCCTGGCTGGTGGATGAGTTCCTTCTCAGGCAAAGGGGATGGGCAAAGGGACTAAGTAGCTGGTAGATGCCACCAAAATGCTCACTAAGTGCTGTGTCTGCAAACAGTGATCTTGGAGCTGCTTTTTTGCCGGTTTTCCTTGTAGTGAAGCCTCTTTGGACAGTTGAGCACATGTATGATATATAAAGTGTTTGTAGTTAGTAGAATCAGAGTGTGCTTGGGATGTTTTTGGTCGCAAAAAACAGTGCTGGTGTGGGTTGGTGAGTGAAGCGAGCAGGGAGCAAACCCCCCTAGTATTCTTAAAAGTGCTAAATACCAGAAAACCATGGCTTTTGGGTAAAAGGCAATCTTGGGTACATTTAACATCTTTTTCCTAGTTTTGGTTAATTGAGCAGGGTTGTGGTGTCCAGCGGCTATGGGGCATCTATTGGTGAAGAAAGATTTCTTGATCTTGACTTTGCCAATGATGCTGTGATCTTCACGTAATCAATGGAGGCTCTGATCGGGGCTCTTGAGAGACTGAGCAAGGAGTCTGAGTGTCTGGGCTTGCAAGTGTCCTAGATAAAAACAAAGATGTAGGCCTTTAATGATCTCTTAGGCATAGCCATCTGCCGTGTATCTTTCTGCAGAGAGAATGTCGGTCGCATAGAGAGGTTTACTTACCTTGGCAGCGGCACTCATGTCAATTTGTCAATGTAAATGTCAATTTATTTATATAGAACAGTTAAAACAACATAGGAATGCTGTGGCCAAAGTGCTTTGCAATAATAGAATAAAAGAAAAACATACAAATAACATAAATAACATAAATAGAAATAAAATATATGAACATAAATAAAATAAATAATAAATAGAAGTAATGTTACATAATCACAATAAGGAAACCATCAGTATTACTGAAGGGCATGGAATGCAAATGAATAGAAATGAGTCTTTAATCTTGTTTTGAACAGTTCAATTGTAGACGACTCCTTTACAGTATGTAATGAGGTAAAGAGTTCCACGGCCGAGGAGCAGCAGCTGCAAATGCTCTGTCCCCCTTAATTTTACACTTAGTACACTTAGGCCTTGTTCACACGGGCGTTAAGTTTTTGGATAAACGAACTTGCTCTGAACGTCCTAGACGTTTATGTTGCATTTTGTGGTGGCGATCGATTGACTTCTACACCGGCGTTCGTTTGTCTCTGTCTAACGCCAGCCTGCAGCCCAAATTGTACTTTGTGTGTTAACCTGTGGAGGCAGTGTCGGGAACTGGATATGAAAGCCCTTGTTTTATTTGAGGTGCTTCCTTTCAGTATGGACCATTTTGCTATGTTAGATATTAATCTTCTTGTTTTAAAAATACTCGTAATACGGCGACGTAGGGAGAGAAAAAATCGCCGCCGCTACTGGGTTCATCCGCTGACTGCACAACATCGGGTTAAAGGAAGTTTTTTTGTGCTTTATGAAGAAATGCGAAAATTTCCGCTCAAGTTTTTTTAATTACTGTCGGATGTCGGTTTCCACTTTTGATTGTCTGCTGCAGCTGGTGCAATGCCTCATTGCACGCCGATCAACCAATATGCGACTTGGTGTTAGCCCCGAAGAGAGACTATATATATATCCGGTCCTCCGAAGCGTAAAATAAACGCGCAGAAAACGAACTAGAAGCGGTTTCCTTGCGTTCGTTGGGTTTTGAACGCCAAGAAAAAGCTGCATGCAATGTTTTTTTGATGCCGTATAAACGCGCAGCCGGACAAACGCACGTCACCAAAGCCCGTGTGAACACTCTCATTGACTCCTACGTGTAGAAAACACTCGGCGCTTGATCCGCGCTCACCGGACGCTACGAACGCAAAAAAAACGATCGATTTTAACGCCCGTGTGAACAAGGCCTTAGTGTTTCTGGTGACTTCCTCTGAAGATAGTTGACGGATTGTTAGAGCATGGGGGACCATAAGGTCGCTGGAAAGGGGTGTGTGGCGCTCCTGATATCTTTGGAAAAGGATGAAAGTCCAAGTCTTTAGAGTCCAGGGGCCTCATGTATAAACTGTGCAAACACACAAAAATGTTGCGTACGCTCATTTCCATGCTCACTTCAAGATGTATTAAAAAGAAACGGCGTGAATTCATGCACATTCTCACGGCAGCTTTACCCAGTGTGTGTGCAAGTCTGCACTCCGTTTTGCAAATTGGCGGCACCCAATGTCAAAGCAGGGCTACTGTTCCTGTGTGGTTTCCGCTTCTTTTTTAGATTCTCATCCCTGACGCAGCTTTATCAAATACACTGAAATTAAATACATATCGTGTATAAATTTAAGGCATCTGATTGTAGTCAACCTGTAAACATATAATGGTCCACGGAATGGCCAAACTATTCCAAATCCCATAGCTGCTTTAGCGTTGTTACTCTCAATGCACCACTCAAGAGTATTTTAACCCGCTGTATCTGAGTGTGGAAACATAGCTGTATAGCAGCTGATCAGAAAGCCCTATCTGTGGACTATGTCAAGAGCGCAGAGGACTATTGGGATATAGCATCTACCCTGGAGAACATTTATAGCACACGCTGCCTCAGCCATGCGCACAGTCTATTTGAACTTCTCCAATTCGGCAAATGCTTCAGAGCCTTCCCTGTATGAACCTTGAGGTTTAGAAACAGCTTAATTCCAAGAGCTATAAATGCACTAAATCAGTCCATCAAGTGCTCCTGGTAGAACTTTTTGTACTTAGAATTACAATTACTTCACTGTAAACTTGCACTACAGTTGTAATATTGCACAACCTGAGCCATTTTATGAACCATTTGCACTATCTGCACTGTATGTAAATGTATATTGTGCTTAATGATTTCATATTGTATATTTTTCATTGTTTTTTATCTTATTATTATTATTGTTATTTTATCATTTTAAAGAAAAATAAGTTTATGAAGGATTTGCATATCGAATCTCATTGTACCATACAATAAAAATAAAGGAATTCAATTCAGTAGAAGAGAGCGCGTGTTTACAGATGATGACGACTGGCTTCTAAGTCGATTTAGATTTCTAAGAGCTATCTTCTTGGAGTTCTTGATATTTTTAAGATGAAATGCATTAAAGCATGTATATTACATTATACAGATATATTTTTAACTTAATTTAACTAAAGTGTACTGTTAATAACTAAATGTGTGGGCATGGTGGTGCAGCAATACTGATGAGCTGGAGCCCCATCCAGGGATTGCTTTTTTTTTTTTTTCCTTTTTATTCATTTTATTGCAATCCATACAAATCAATCAAGTTTTTACAGAAAGAAAAATTGAGTTAAGGACAAATCCATCCCCACCCCTGAGAGAGAGAGAGAGAGAGAGCAAGCCAAACTGCGTGAAATTTAAGGTTTGTAAACATACCTAAATTAATAAATTCTCTGTGCTTTATGAGCTTTTTTTTTTTTAAAATATTACTGATTAGATCTTGCCATGTTTTGAAAAAAGTCTGTACGGATCCTCTGAGTATTTGATTTTTTCCAATTTCAAATAGTATAACACATCAGTTTCCCACTGACTTAAAAGAGGACAGTTTGGGTTCTTCCAGTTTATCAGAATAAGTCTGCGTGCCAAAAGTGTAGTGAATGCAATCACAATTTGTTTGTCTTTCTCCACCTTAAACCCATCTGGAAGAACCCCAAACACAGCTGTTAATGGGTTAGGAGGGACTGTGAGACCAAGGCTGTCTGAAAGGTAATTAAAAATTTTCGTCAGGCTTAGAACATGTGACCCAGTGAGGCTGGGACTAGGTTGCAGCATTCGCAGGTTGGATCATGCCCTGGAAACATTTTGGAGAGTTTTAGTCGAGACAGATGTGCTCGATATATAATTTTGAGTTGTATAATTGTATGCTTTGAGCATATGGAGCTCAAGTGAATTCTCTGCATTGCTACTTTCCACTCCTTTTCTGATATGTTAATTGAGAGATCTTTTTCCCAGTGTCCTCTTGGATCTTTCAAAGGGAGGGATTGTAAAATGATTTTATATATTGTAGAGATGGTGTCTAAGTCCTTGAGATTGAGCAATATTTTTTCCAGCATTGATGAGGGTGCAAGATGAGGAAAATCTGGAAGATTCTGTTTAACAAAGTTCCTGATTTGAAGATAGTGAAAGAAATGTGTAGTTGGAATGTTAAATTTCGAATGTAATTGTTCATAGGATGCAAAGACGTTGTCTATATAAAGATCTCTAAGCAAGTTAATTCCAAATTTTTTCCAGATATTAAAAACTGCATATGTTTGCTAAGGTTGAAAGAGGTGGTTCTCTTGCAGAGGTGCCACAGATAGAAGCTTCTCTGTCTTAAAATACTTTCTACATTGGTTCCAGATTCTAAGTGAGTGGAGCACAATTGGGTTATTAGTATATTGCAGATAACGTGTGTTTATTGGAGCACAGAGCAAGGAATACAAAGAAGTACTGCAGGATTTTACTTCTATTGCGGACCAAGCCTGTGTATGTTCTTCTATTTGTGTCCAGGTTCTTATCGCCTGTATACGAGGTGTGGCAGAAAAGTAATGAGACTGGCAACACTGCAAGCAATCTGGCAACGCTGCGCTGTTGTCCTTGATAGAGCATGTGTATCAGTACCCTCCCATAGCTCAGTGCGAGTTTCAACTCCTTCCGTTAACTACGTGATTTTTGTGACTGCTATTAGCGAAGTTGTGTTTTTGGTTGTGCATCACGCAAAATGGGACAGCGGAATTTGGAGCAACGTTGTACCATTAAATTTTGTGTTAAGCTTGGAGAATCGGCAAGTGTGACGTTTGAAAAGTTAAAACAGGCCTATGGGGAACATTATTTATCCCGAGCTCAAGTTTTTCAGGGAGGCCTTCAACTTCGAAAACCAATGAAAACATCGAATGTGTGAACACTCTTGTGAGATCAGACCGTCGTTTAACATTAAGAATGTTGAGTGAACAATTAAATTTGAACAGATTTACCGTTCATCAAATTTTGACTGAACATTTGCACATGCTAAAGGTCTGTGCCAAAATGGTGCCGAAAAACCTCACAATTGAGCAGAAGGACAATCGAAAAAATGCATTCCTGTGGTTCCCCAGCCCCCTTATTCACCTGACCTCAGTCCGTGTGACTTTTTCCTTTTTCCTAAACTGAAAAATGTCCTCAAAGGACGTCATTTCGGGACTTTAGAAAACATCCAAAAGAGTGTAACGGACATGCTGAAGATCATACCGGTTGAAGACTTCCAGCGCTGCTACCAACAGTGGGAACAACGTCTCCATCGGTGTGTAGCTGCCCAAGGGAACTACTTTGATTACATTGATTTACATTGATGTTTGAAAAAAATAAAAACTTTGGTAAATAAAAAATCAGTCTCATTACTTTTCTGCCACACCTCGTATTTTCTGCCCAGTAATAAAACTGGAAGTTAGGTACAGCCATGCCGCCTTCTGCCTTTTGTCTTTGTAGGGTTGCTCTTTGGATACATGGATGTTTTGAATTCCAAATAAATGAGGGTATTGTTGAATCTAATTGCTTAAAGAATGATTTATTAGTGTACTAGCAAAATACCCGCGCTTCGCAGCGGTGAAGTACTGCATTAAAATTTTTATTAAGAAGAAAATTTAACCTTTTTAAAGTGAGGGA
>JANRMT010062841.1:50261701-50288180 GCA_026402145.1 Polypterus bichir lapradei | reverse complement strand
TTAAAATTTTTATTAAGAAGAAAATTTAACCTTTTTAAAGTGAGGGAAAATATGGCAATAATTACTTGTTAAGGTTCTCTTTGTATACCACGTTGTCAGTACGGCCCTCCGGTTGTAACATGACCAAGCTGTGCGCTGAGCTTACTCTTGAGCATGCAACTTACAGTTGGCCATGTGAACAGTAATCTTGTTTCAAATCTCACAGCATGGATTGCTGCTGTCATAATCGATTTCAGTTTCATGGTTTGTTTCAATTACGACAGTATTTGCAGGACTTGTGTTGAAGTGACATTCGGCATCTGTCAAGCGTTGTAAGCATACAACCGGTTTCATCGATAACTTCACATCCAACTTTTGAGAGTTTAAACATTCATAAACATCAAAGTGTCCACTACTGAAATTGTCACCTATGAATGTAAGATGTTTAAGAGGCATTGGCGGTTGTCGAAAGGTGTAAAATATTTGGCCATTTCGGTACACTTGAAAGCACCAACCGAACAATTCAGCGGCAGCCATCAACTCACATGCAGAACCATAGGTGAAGGGCTTAAGCATTTCACTCTTCTAGTGCTCCTGTGTAGTATAATTATCTCCTGTACCGTCATCAGTCCACACCTTGAACCTGTCCCAGTCATTCAATACATAAGACACAATGTTCTTCCAGATATCAAGAGTGAGCCTGATATGGCCGTGCAATATGTAACACAGAGAATGGAAAAGGTAGGTGCCATCTCAGGGCATGGAAACCACTCGGTAAGTGACAGTTCTTTGATCGATGGTGATTACCTCGATAGACATGGTAATGGGGGTTGGAATGATGAAGGAAATGGGTACCTGAGTAATGTAAAGTAAGTGTAAAATACCTATACAATAACTATAATTGTAATAAACAAACAATAAAACAGCGGAGAAGCCGTGGATTAAACAAAAAGGCTGTAGTTATCAGCAGGGAGACGTGAATCCCGTGGCGAAGCAAGGAAGGGAATGTAGAGACTGGAGCGACGGACGGCCTTATATAGGCAGGCAGCCAACAACGTGGGAGGTGATGGGATGGGAGACCCAACGCCGCCTCACATGGTGACCAAGCTGCAGGCTATGGACGTATATATGTACGTAAATAGGATTCAGTTAGCGTTGGGAACCCATGTACCAAATTTCTTGAAGATGGGCCCATAAGTAACAAAGACTGTTGAAAAGTTCAATATGGTGGCCGACAGTGGCATCATACCACCGAAATAAGTACGTACATTGGTTTCGGTTAGTGCATGGAAGCCGCCTACCAAATTTCGAGAAGATGAGGCCATAAATAAGAAAGTTCAACATGGCGGACGTTGTTGATCGTTACGCGTAGAATTTTGAAATGAAACCTGCTTAACTTTTGTAAGTAAGCTGTAAGGAATGGGCCTACCAAATTTCAGCCTTCTACCTACACGGGAAGTTGGAGAATTAGTGACGTTTGGAAAATTCAATATGGCGGCCGACAGTGGCGTCATACCATCGAAATAAGTACGTACATCGGTTTTGGTTAGCGCAGGGAAGTCACCTACCAAATTTCGTGAAGATGGGGTCAGCCTTCTACCTACATGGGAAGTTTGAAAATTGGTGACGTTGGAAAGTTCAATATGGCGGCCGACAGTGGCGTCATACCATCGAAATAAGTACATACATCGGTTTCGGTTAGCGCAGGGAAGCCGCCTACCAAATTTCGTGAAGATGGGGCCATAAATAAGAAAGTTCAACATGGCGGACGTTGTCGACCGTTATCGACCGTTATGACCGTTAGGTGTAGAATTTCGAAATGAAACCTGCTTAACTTTTGTAAGTAAGCTGTAAGGAATGAGCCTGCCAAATTTCAGCTTTCTACCTACATGGAAAGTTGGAGAATTAGTGATGAGTCAGTCAGTCAGTCAGTGAGTGAGGGCTTTGCCTTTTATTATTATAGATATTGGAATGTTTTGAAATAAAAAAAGGAGCTTAGGAAGAATATTTATCTTAACAGTGTTAATTCTTCCAGCTAGTGTGAGATGAAGGGTTGACCATCTATGCAAGTCTTGCTTAATTTTTTCCAAGCAGATGGCAAAATTTTGTTGATAAAGAGCTTTATGTTTACTTGTGATGTTTACCCCTAGGTATTTAAACTGTTCTGCAATGATAAAAGGTAGGGAATCTAATATTATATGCTTGAGAATTAACTGGAAAGAGTACACTTTTATTCAGATTAAGACCAGAGATCTTTTGAAATTCTGTGAGTGCTGTTAAGACTGCAGGCACAGAATTTTCTGGGTCCGATATATACAGTACCATATCATCTGCATGTAATGAAATTTTCTGTTCCAGTCCTTCTCTGCTAATCCCCTTTATCTGATCAGTATTTCGACAATGTATTGCCGGTGGTTCAATGGCAATTGCAAACAGCAGCGGTGACAAGTACCACGTTCTAGTTTAAAGTAGTCTGAGGAAATGTTGTTGATGCAAACTGAAGCTTCTGGGTTAGTATACAGTAATTTAATCCATGCACAAATGTTCGGGCCAAACCCAAATTTCTCCAATGTAGTAAAAAGGTATTTCCATTCAATCATGTCGATTGCTTTTTCTTCATCCAATGATAATAATATATCTGGGGTGTTTGATTTAGTTGGTGAGTATATTACATTAAACAGGCGTCGAAGATTTGAAGATAAGTGTCGGCCCCTAATAAATCCAGTTTGGTCTTGTGATATTACCGAGGGGAGCACTTTCTCCATCCTTCTATGTATAATTTTAGAGATTATTTTAACGTCTTTATTCAGAAGTGAATTTGGTCTGTATGATGAACATTGTAATAAGTCCTTATTTTGTTTTGGAAAAACGGTGATTAGTGCTTGGCGAAAGGTTTGAGGAAGGGATTGGTTATCTCTGGCTTCTGTAAATGTTGCTAATAGGAGAGGAGCTAGCTGAGCGGAGAATTTCTTGTAAAATTCTGCAGGGTAACCATCAGGGACTGCTGCTTTCCCGCCTTGGAGTGACTTTATAGCATCTAGTAATTCTGATAACGGCAGAGGTTTCTCAAGTTCCTCCGCACTAAAAGTGTCTATTTGTGGTATTTGTAATGTATCCAGAAATGCATTAGATTGTGTATTGTCTTCTTTAAACTTAGTAGTATATAAGGATTTATAGTAGTCTCTGAAAGTGTGCATTATATTTTTGTGGTCGACGATTTTATCTCTGTTCGCGTTGGTGATTACTGAGATTGCATTGCGCACTTCTTGCTTGTGAATTTGTTGAGCTAAAAGCTTATTAGCTTTCTCTCCATGTTCATAGTAATGATGTCTGGATTTATAAATTAGTTGTTCAGTTTCTTTAGTTGTCAAGAGGTTTAGTTCTGAATGTAGAGCCTGTCTTTTCCTATGTAGAGTCTCGCTTGGTAGTCTGGTATGTTCTTCATCTATTCTAGTAATTTCGCTTTTTATCTCTGCTACTTTCTTGGCTTCGAATTTATTTCTGTGGGAAAGATATGAGATAATCTGTCCTCTTAAGAGTTTCCCAGAGTATTCCTGCAGAGATCTCGGAGGATGTATTTGTCTCTAGAAAGAATTTGATTTGTTTGGATATAAATTCCGTACAATTCTCGTCTGCTAATAGAAGCGGGTTGAGACGCCATCTGCGGGGTGAGTATATGCGGCTTAGTAATTTTAGCTCCAAAATCATAGGTGCATGGTCAGAAATAACAATAGCATCGTATTTGCAAGATTTAATCATAGGCAAGAAGTTATTGTCTATAAAGAAGTAATCAATTCTTGAGTAGCAATGATATACTGGTGAATAGAAAGAATATGTTCTTGAATTTGGGTTTATAAACCTCTAGGGGTCTGATAAGTTGTGATCAGTTATAAACTTGGTAATTATCTTTGCGGTGTTAGATGCCGTTCCCCCTGTGGAAGAAGTACTATCTAAAAGTGGATTTAGAACACAATTGAAGTCCCCAGCCATTCTAACTTTGAGTGTTCAGATAGGGAATGGATGCAAATAAATTTTGTATAAATTCCTTATCATCGACATTAGGTGCATAAACATTTATCAAGATCATTTTACAGTTAGATAAGTCTCCCATGACCATTACATATCTCCCTTCAGGATCCAATTGTACATCTGATGCTACAAATGGACTGTTCTATGTATAAGAATTCCAACACCTCTATTTTCCTTTGTAAAACTAGAATGGAACATTTGGCCAGTCCAGTCTTTTTGCAGCCGGAACTGATCCTTGCTTAGTAAGTGGGTCTCCTGTAAAAATACTATTTTAGCGTTTAGACCTGTTAGGTGAGAGAATACTTTCTTTCTCTTTAATTCGTGATTCAAGCCTTTAACATTCCAGCTCACGAAGTTAACTGTCCCATCATGGAGACATTGATTCTGAGTTTTTGATGTCATTTTATAGTCTTAACTGGAAGTGAGACAGCTTCGGCCTTAATTTCCTATTTCCCCTAGAGTTGTTGCCATGCAGCTTATTATTACGTTGGTAGTTATAATTATAAAGATTAAGAGGATAGATTAGGTATAGATCAAGCCTGCTCTCTTTCTCTCCCCCCCCTTAACCCCCCACCCTCCTTTTTTGCCTCCCCAAATGAGGCTAGAACCCACTTCACACAGTCCCGGTCCATCCAGGGATTTCTTCCTGCCTTGTGCTGTATGCTTGCTGGGATTAGATGGGTAGATGGGTGGAATAATTAAACATGTACTGCAAAGGTATTTCAATGTTCCTTAAAAGTTTTGAAGCATACAGATGGTTTGACATTTATTAAAGAGCTTATTGTGTGGAAATTTTCAATGGACATGTTGGTTAAGGGAACAGAGGAGACGAGGAGGTGATGGGTAGGTATTGTGTCAAGGAGAGGAATGAAGGAGGTCAGATGATAGTGGATTTTGCCAAAAGGATGGACATGGCCATGATGAATATGTATTTTAAGAAGAGGGAGGAACATAAGGTGTCATACAAGAATGGAGGAAGAGGCACACAGGTAGATTACATCCTTTGCAGAAGAATCAATCTGAAGGATATTGAAGACTGCAAAGTGGTATCAGGGGAATACTGTATTAGTTAAGCAGCATAGGGTGGTGGTCTGTAGGATGACGTTGGAGATCAAGAAGAGGAAGAGAGTGAGGGCAGAGTCAAGGATCATATGGTGGAATTTGAAAAAGGAAGACTGCAAGGTTGAGTTTAGGGAGGAGGTGAGACAGGCCCTGGGTGGCATTGAAAAGTTACCTGACCGTTGGGCAACTGCAGCAGATGTAGTAAAGTGTGACATCTGGACAGAGGAAGGAGGAAAATGAAACCTGGTGGTGGAATGGGGAAGTACAGGAGAGTATACAGAGGAAGAGGATGGTGAAGAAGAAGTGGGATAGTCAGAGAGATGCAGAAAGTAGATGAATACAAGAAGATAAGGCGCAAAGTGAAGAAAGAGGTGGCGAAGGCTAAAGAAATGGCGTATGATGAATTGTATTAAAGGCTGGACACAAAGGAGGGAGAAAAGGACCTGTACCAATTGGCTAGACAGAGGGACCGAGCTTGGAAAGATGGACAGCAGGTTAGTGTGATAAAGTATAAAGATGGAAACGTACTCACAAGCGAGGAGAGTGTGTTGAGCAGATGGAAAGAGTACTTTGAGAGAGAGAGAGAGAAGGTTGGATGATGTGGAGATAGTGAATCAGGAAGTGCACAGCATGAAGTTATGGGAAAGAGTAGTGGAAGCTAGGTTAAGAAGTGAGGTGATGATTAGTGAGCAGCAGTATGATTTCATGCCAAGAAAGAGTACCTCATATGTGATGTTTTCTCTGAGGATGTTGATGGAGAAGTATAGAGAAGGCCAGAAGGAGTTGCATTGCATCCTTGCGGACCTGGAGAAAGCATATGACAGGGTGCCTTGAGAGGAGCTGTGGTATTGTATGAAGAAGTCGGGAGTGACACAGAAGTACTTAAGAGTTGTGCAGGATATGTACGAGGAAAGTGTGACAGTGCTGAGGTCTGCGGTTGGAGTGACGGATGCATTCAAGGTGGAGGTGGGATTACATCCGTGATCAGCTCTGAGCCCTTTCTTTTTTGCAGTGGTGATGGACAGGTTGATATACGAGATTAGACAGGAGTCCCCGTGGATTATGATGTTTGCTGATGACACTTTGATCTATAGTAATATTAGGGAGCAAGTTGAGGAGACCCTGGAGAGGTAGAGATATGCTCTGGAGGGGAGAGGAGAGGAATGAAGATCAGTAGGAACAAGACAGAATACATGTGTGTAAGTGAGAGGGAGGTCAGTGGAATGGTGAGGATGCAAAGAGTAGATTTGACGAAGGCGGATGAGTTTAAATACTTGGGATCAACAGTACAGTGTAATGGGGATTGTGGAAGAGAGGTGAAAAAGAGAGTGCAGGCAGGGTGGAATGGGTGGAGAAGAGTGTCAGGAGTAATTTGTGACAGACGGGTATCAGCAAGAGTAAAAGGGAAGCTCTACAGGACGGTAGTGAGACCAGCTATGTTATATGGGCTTCAGACGGTGGCACTGACCAGAAAGCAGGAGACAGAGCTGGGGGCGGCAGAGATAAAGATAATAAGATTTGCACTGGGTATGACGAGGATGGATAGGATTAGAAATGAGTACATTAGAGGGTCAACTCAGGTTGGACGGTTGAGAGACAAAAGTCAGAGAGCCGAGATTGCGTTGGTTTGGACATGTGCAAAGGAGAGACGTTGGGTATATTGGGAAAACGATGTCAAAGACAGAGCTGCCAGGCAGGAGGAAAAGAGGAGGGCCTAAGAGAAGGTTTATGGATGTGGTGAGAGAGGACATGCAAGTGATGGGTGTAACAGCACAAGATGCATAGGACAGAAAGATGTAGAAAAAGATGATCTGCTGTGGCAACCCCTAACAAGAGCAGCCGAAAGGAGAAGAATTGTTTGGCGATTAGTTAAGTGGAGAAATGAAAGGAAGGACAGGAATCGGTTTGAAAGAGTCTGTACTACTGCACTAAATTATCACGCACGTCCCAACAATCATCTTGCAGGATGCAGGAACAATTTGTAGACAATTTTGTTTTGCTTAAGCCAACAAATAGTAAGTTTTTTCTTGTCCACCACTTCACATTCGCTGAAATTCAGTTTTTTCACGTGTTTTTGCCATTGTCTTTTAACCATACACTGAATGGGAAAGGTGATATTTATATTGATTTGCATATTAAAATATACAAAAATCTGGGAGGAGTTGGGGTGGGATGGCAGGCTTGTGTGTTTTTACGCTGATTGGGATTTATGGAGCTGAAGTGATTAGAAGTTGGCTTACGTACACATGGTTTTGTGCATGTGATTTTTTTTTTTTTCGTGTACGCACATTTCCACTTTTATCTGTATGCCATGTTTTAGTGTGAGTTCTACGCACAACGTTACGCATGAGGGCCCTTGTGTTTTGCTATATATTTGCGAGACATGGACACTATCTAGTGACCTGAGATGAAGACTGGAGTCCTTTGTTACTGTGTCTCTTCGGAGAATCCTTGGGTACCGTTTGTTTGACTTTGTGTCGAACGAGCGGTTGCTCACAGAGTCCGAATGAGGCATATTACCTGCATTGTAAGGGACTGTGAGTTATGGCACTACAGTCATGTGACACAATTCCCTGAGAAGCTGGACCAGGCCAAGGGGGCACCCACTCCTGGCTGCGGCAGATAGATGGACATTTCCAGAGGGTGGGATTGGACTGCGTGTCTGCCTGGGGGTTTGTCTACTGAGATCCTGAGCTGTTTTGTGGTGTGGGGGGTGTGGTAACATACTGTACCAGTGCATGCTCCCCAACCTGATCTGATCTTTGAATAGTAGATTACCACAAACCGAAAACCCAGAGGAAACCAAAATTCCAGTTTTGCTGGTCACCCTTCTATGTTTTGCTTTAATCCATTCTAAATAATAGATGATGGATTGACTTACAGTATGTTAGCATATAGCTAATATAGCATATACTGTGTGGTATTGTATGACATGTTATACTTTATTGGTCCACAAAGGGAAATTTACAACAACAAAACCCGTCTCTTTAAGATAGCCAACACTTATAAATTTCTTCTTATATTGAAGTTATACTTCCTGGGTTAAGAAGTCAGAGTGAGGCATTATGAAGCTATGATGCTTTTGGTATAAAGAAGCTCCAGAAGCAATTTCTGATGCAGAAATGTGGAAAGATTTCAAGCCACCCTAGAAAAATCACAAAGCTAGTTGTTTGGGTACTCTGTGTTGATTTGTTCATGAAAACATTATATAATGTTAGAATAAATGCTCATATGCATTAATAAAATAAAAAGGTTACAAGAATGACTCATTTTCTTAAAACGAGTTAGTGTTTTCTGTAGAGATGCACCGATACGTGAATTTTGGGCCGATGCCGATATCCGATAATGTCTATGTACTTATCTGCCGATGCCGATACTGATGCCGATATACATATTTATAAGATACAGAGAAAAATGAGACTTCATCTGTCTGGACAAGAATTACAGACAAACTGAACATTTATTTGTATAACAATTTTGCACACCACATTCAATCATTAAAAACAAATGATACCTGCCACATTTGGCTGGCTATACCTGTTGGTTATATGGGAAACAGTTTTGCAGGTTGTTGCTTTAAATAACACTTTTTCTTTTTGATGGAACAAATACAACAAATTCAACAATAATCGTAAAAATGAAAACTGAAAAAATGGTAAAATGTACAATGACAATGAAATAAGCAATATCACTTAAGAATAACAACTTTTGCGGATTATTTATAATCATTAAAATCGCTTCTGCTCAGCCACATTTGGCTGGCTATCTGATCCTTTGTTTTACAGTCTGCAGTATTAAATACCACATAACTTTTTTTCTTTCTTTTTAATGGAATAAATCTAACCAATTTATAATTTAAAAAAACAGAAAAGCATACAACAGTAAATAATTAAATAACTTTTTTTCTGGAGGCTTATTATTCTTTTCTATTTTTTAAGCATGATGGGGAGGTTTTTCTTAATGAACAAGAGCATTTCTGCCTTGTCGCAGGAAATTCTGTTTCTCTTTTCGTTGATCACATTAGAAGCCAAAATGAATAATCTCTCGCTGTCCACGCTAGTACATGGGGCTGACAGGAACTTACGTGCTACTTTGGCAATGGTAGGAAACCGACTCCAGTTGTTGTTCCAGTATTTCAGTGGATTTTCATTCCTTGGGATTGGTGCTTTAGAAAGAAATCCCTGCACCTGCCAAGTAGCATGTATACATATACAGTATTATATCCTGCGTCATCTTTCATATCTAAAAGATAGATCTGTATTTTGGCTTTTACCAGGGTTGTCAGATTAAAGATTAGAATCTTTACAATAAAAATATGTATATGGCATTTGAATTGAATGCATGTCTGTATTGTATTTGCTGTTTTTGGAAACATGAAATATTTTTACTTTTCACTGTAGATCATGATCTGCTTACAAGTTGCTCATTATTGCTTAAGAGACTCAGGTGAAAACAGTGGCTTCCATGAATGTGATTGGCTCTCCCACAAAAACCAATGCAAAGAGAAATAAGACACGCACCGCACTGACACTTTCTAACAACAGTGTTCAAAAGAAAAACAAACAAAATTGTCAGTGATTGCTCAAACAAAGTAAATGCAGTCATTTTTTTCTTTTTTTCCTAGAGGCCAGAGGACCTTATTTCCATGTGTCTCTCTTTTACAGTAAATAAACTGACGCATTGTGACCCTTTAAGTGTTTTACAAATGAAACAAGTGTATTAAATGTTACTTTGTTGAGGTCTTTTAAGTATTTTGTGTATTATAGTCAATTATTAGCAGACAGCATTTTTCAAAGTAACAAAAAAATGTAAAACGAGTTTGTGTTTATTTATGAAACTATTTAGTTAACACGCACCAAACAAAAATATGAAGCAAAGAAGTACAGTGGTGTGAAAAACTATTTGCCCCCTTCCTGATTTCTTATTCTTTTGCATGTTTGTCACACAAAATGTTTCTTATCATCAAACACATTTAACCATTAGTCAAATATAACACAGGCAAACACAAAATGCAGTTTTTAAATGATGGTTTTTATTATTTAGGGAGGAAAAAAAAATCCAAACCTACATGGCCATGTGTGAAAAAGTAATTGCCCCCTGAACCTAATAACTGGTTGGGCCACCCTTAGCAGCAATAACTGCAATCAAGCGTTTGCGATAACTTGCAATGAGTCTTTTACAGCGCTCTGGAGGAATTTTGGCTCACTCATCTTTGCAGAATTGTTGTAATTCAGCTTTATTTGAGGGTTTTCTAGCATGAACCGCCTTTTTAAGGTCATGCCATAGCATCTCAATTGGATTCAGGTCAGGACTTTGACTAGGCCACTCCAAAGTCTTCATTTTGTTTTTCTTCAGCCATTCAGAGGTGGATTTGCTGGTGTGTTTTGGGTCATTGTCCTGTTGCAGCACCCAAGATCGCTTCAGCTTGAGTTGACGAACAGATGGCCGGACATTCTCCTTCAGGATTTTTTGGTAGACAGTAGAATTCATGGTTCCATCTATCACAGCAAGCCTTCCAGGTCCTGAAGCAGCAAAACAACCCCAGACCATCACACTACCACCACCATATTTTACTGTTGGTATGATGTTCTTTTTCTGAAATGCTGTGTTCCTTTTACGCCAGATGTAACGGGACATTTGCCTTCCAAAAAGTTCAACTTTTGTCTCATCAGTCCACAAGCTATTTTCCCAAAAGTCTTGGCAATCATTGAGATGTTTCTTAGCAAAATTGAGACGAGCCCTAATGTTCTTTTTGCTTAACAGTGGTTTGCGTCTTGGAAATCTGCCATGCAGGCCGTTTTTGCCCAGTCTCTTTCTTATGGTGGAGTCGTGAACACTGACCTTAATTGAGGCAAGTGAGGCCTGCAGTTCTTTAGACGTTGTCCTGGGGTCTTTTGTGACCTCTCGGATGAGTCGTCTCTGCGCTCTTGGGGTAATTTTGGTCGGCCGGCCACTCCTGGGAAGGTTCACCACTGTTCCATGTTTTTGCCATTTGTGGATAATGGCTCTCACTGTGGTTCGCTGGAGTCCCAAAGCTTTAGAAATGGCTTTATAACCTTTACCAGACTCATAGATCTCAATTACTTCTGTTCTCATTTGTTCCTGAATTTCTTTGGATCTTGGCATGATGTCTAGCTTTTGAGGTGCTTTTGGTCTACTTCTCTGTGTCAGGCAGCTCCTATTTAAGTGATTTCTTGATTGAAACAGGTGTGGCAGTAATCAGGCCTGGGGGTGGCTACGGAAATTGAACTCAGGTGTGATACACCACAGTTAGGTTATTTTTTAACAAGGGGGCAATTACTTTTTCACACAGGGCCATGTAGGTTTGGATTTTTTTTCTCCCTAAATAATAAAAACCATCATTTAAAAACTGCATTTTGTGTTTACTTGTGTTATATTTGACTAATGGTTACATTTGTTTGATGATCAGAAACATTTTGTGTGACAAACATGCAAAAGAATAAGAAATCAGGAAGGGGGCAAATAGTTTTTCACACCACTGTATAGGCGCTGGCTCAGTCACTTGATGAAAACTAGCGATCTTTAAAATGGGTGTGTTTAACACAGAAGATGCCAACTGTTTAACTAATGACTAATAACAATATGAGTTAACAATTTAGAAACACGTATAGGCTGATCCTAAAAAGTTACATGCAAAAACAGATCTGTAAAATCCCACAATAGTGTCCAGCACGTCTTAAGTAACATGAAGCCAAAGTTAGGGCAAGGTAAAACCAACAACCGCTCTTTTCCATTCGATTGCTGTTTTTCTTTTTTGCCTTCCAAGATTTTTTATTTATACATTCGAATTATGTTAGAATAGTGATATTCAACAGCCCTAGTTATTTACTTAAAGCAATGTTGTAAAGATCTCCACACAGCTTTTTTTTTTTTTTTTAACTCACCTCTGTTGTCATCTGGCTTTTTTCCTGAGGCATCAATGTGTTCTCTTCAAGAATTTTGTTGTACATTTCGAAGAGCATGCATGCCACCTCATCATTTTTCTTGGCCCTTTTCTGTCTTGGACCGTCTATCTGTGATTCACTCGTTCAATGCAAGTTCCATCTGGGCTTGCAACATTTTGAGTGCCAGTGATTTTACATCTGCATCGAAATAGCGGTCTTTGTATCTCAGGTCTACAATAGTGGCAACACAATACATGGATTCTGTGTAAATCTCAATGAAACAATTGTTTACAGCATCCAAGAAAGCGCTTTTACTGGTTTTGACTCCGAAGTCAGTATGGGCGCTTTTAGTCAACAGTCGTTTTAAAGCATTAACTGAGGGAATAACGTTAGAAGCCAAGGCTTCAGACTGGCAAATTTCTTTTGTCAGTTGTTCAAATGGAGCTAGGAGTGTGATTAAGTTCTCGATCAAACCCCACTGATTAGGTGTTAGAGTTGCAGGTAACTCAAAATCAGAGGCATAAGCCCCAAGGGCTCTTTTCTGCTCCAGTAAGCTTTGCAGCATATAGAATGTGCTGTTCCATCTAGTCGAAACGTGTTGTTGAAGCATTTTCGGCTGCATACCAAGTTCAGTTTGTATAGTTTTGAGACGCGAGTTGGCTAATTGTGAATGCTTAAAGTGACCGACTATTTTTCTGCCGATCGCTATTGTATCTGAGACGTTGCGCTGGGATAGTACGCCATCATTCACGGCAAGCTGTAAATTATGAGCCATACATGGCAAACTTGGGATCCCGTATTCCTCCATAGCCTTTGCAACGTTGTGTGCATTGTCTCGTAATACTACATGAACGTTCTCTTTGGGTATTTTCCATGTTTCAAACATTCTTTTATACGCAACAGACAGTGCAGCACCCGTGTGTGATCTAGAGCATTCTTGGGCATGCAAGATTGCTTTCTGCAATTCAAACTTGCGGTCGATCCACTGAGCAGTTAAATAAGCATATTAATAGTACTCATATCAGATGTCCATATATCAGTGCTTATATTATATATTAGCTTATGACTGTGACATCTTCAGCAAGGAGTTTGTGCACATGACTTTCCACAATCTTATGTGACTCTGGAAGCGCTATGTCAGAAAAATAACGGCGACTGGGTATCTGGTAACGGGGCTCAAGATGCTCAAGCAGCCTTCGAAATCCCGTATCATCTACAACAGAAAATGGCTGATCGTCCAGAGCAATAAATTCCATCACCTTTGCAGTAATTGTTTGAGCTTTAGAGTTATCTTTATCAAATTTCTTTGATTTTTTTAAGTAACTGATCAACATGTTGAGCAACTGCAGTTTTTGATTTTGTGCGGTGGCGCAGGATTCTCCTCTTTTGCTCTGAGGAATTCTGTATATTTGTCAGGATGGCGTGTCTTCAAGTGTGTAATTAAGTTGGTAGTATTGAAATTTCGCACTTTGGTCCCTCTGCACAAAACATTAGTTGAACAAGTGTTGCAAATGGCATATTTTATGTCCCTCTCACTCACTTTGAAAAACTTCCACACCGCAGACATTTTCGCACAGTAGCCCAGCGTCGCCTTAAGGTCTGGCACATCCAGAACACAGTGAATGCGTCATCAATATCGGTTCGAATTATCGGTCCAATTTAGTCATCGGTCTAATGCCGATAAAGTTATTTTAACCCATTATGTGCCGATACAGATATAAATCCAATATTATCGTGCATCCCTAGTTTTCTGTGACCTTCTTTTTTAACCTTGTTGCACCATTTACCACAAATCCTTGATTTTAACAGGTTTTGGTGTTTTTCCCTGTCTGGGTGACTCCACACAGTTTCACAAGCTCTGGCTTTGATTTGTCCAGTCTAATAATAATCCTGTTTCATCAGCAGACATTCAGATTTCCTTATGACCTTTAAGCACTGTTCATCAGATGCAGATAGGTTTTTTTTTTCAGTTTTAAACTGCATTGCCTGTCTTCTGTTTATCCAGTTTCTTTAAATTTTTCCATTACAAAATTAAAAGCACTTCTTGAAAATCCAGTTTGGTGTGCTGTTGCTCTCTGACTATAGCCCTATTGTTACAAAACTATTATGTTTGTCAAAATGCGTTTGCTTATCCGTTGCCATTCTAATTCGGGTCAAGATACCCATTTTATTTGTTAAATTGCACTACTGTCATATCTTGTTTGGCTAATTGCTATTTCATTAATTTAAGTCAGGTATGCTGTTGGAATTTAACTGATTTGTGAGTTAAATTAAACTAGTGTTGTTCTGAAACATTAACATGTGTTATGTATGTTTTTGTCTGTTTTTCACATGGAAATATAATTTCTGACCTTAGTTTTCATTTTAAAGATTTTTTTTTTTATTATTTGCACAATGTGATTTTGGTCTTGCATCAACATGTTCCCCTTAGCGTTATTTCAAATTCAATGGTACTTCCATTGTAAATATTGCAGCACAGGTGTGTCCACTATCTTCTGGTAGATGGTTCTTGCAACAGCTCTCTAGTGTTGATTAGGTAGGCCCTAGTGTGAAATTTATATGCCTTTGAATTCTGTGTTATTCTCTTATACTTAGGGCTGGGTGATAAAATGATAATTATCATGAAGTAACTTTGCGTCAATAGAAATATAAGACATGGTCGATACAATGGTGATAGCTCTCATTCCATCCAGGTATTGAAGCAAATGATAATGAGAATAGCGCCACCTCAAACCAATCATATTGCCTTCAGGTTAGATTGACATACACAGCACTAAGCATCAGAGTAGCATCAGCACATGTTGGTAATCTGTGGGCTGCAGTAGCCTTGCACACCAGTACATCAGGAGTGGGAGCAACATAAAAGAGAAAACAATGAGAGAAAGTAATGAAAACTTGAAAAAAATAAGTGCTATTGAAGAAGATGCCCTAATGAACACAGCCCAAGGCTCAAAAGACGAGGACATTATTAAATAGAAGGGTAAGAGGAATTTGGTAGTATGAAAATTATTTTGGTTATTTAAAGTCTGGCAGGAAGTTCAGTGCACTGCAAATTGTGTCGAAAGCATGTTCCCACAAAGAAAGGTAGATCCACTGAATTTTTTTTGTAGCATCTGAAGCAGTGCCATCCTTTAAAGCACACGCACTGCAAGACTTTACAGTCCCAGACTTGGGGATGGGGAAATGGAGATTTCTTGTATCTTTCTTTTTTTGTCTTGGAACATTAGCTGACCACAATTCAGTGTATATGTCAATTTTGTTTGTTCTCCTTTGTTTACATTTTAAAGCTGCTTGAATTTGTACTGAGGATATACAGAATGTTTTGTCTATTTATTTTTGGGTTTGTTTCCCAACCATTTAAAATAGTTTAAATCTATACAAAGGAAAGGATATGGTATAGAGGTAGTTTTTAGATTTGTTTTATTTGGAATTTCCCAAACAATGACTTTGTCTTATCCTGTAAATCTTGAAAGCTTTAAGATTTTTGTTTTAGATTTAAGATTTTAAAATTAGTTTTGTTTTATTTATTTGGAATTGACAAAATAATTTAGTTGTGCATATTGTGTTCTCCTGTAACAGCTTTTGACTGGTCAGGCTTAAGATTTTAGTTTATTATATACCTATTTTATTTATTTTAAATACAGTTGTGTAATGTTCAACAGTACGTTTATCATGTTCAACTTTTGACATAAATAATATTTAAACCTAAATTAACCTTCTGATATCTTCACATTTCACTTAAGAGTAAAAAGGAACTTTTAAGCTTGACAGAAGCACAACTTGTAATGTGGAACCTCGGTTCACGACCATAATTCGTTCCAGAACTTTGGTCGTAAACCGAGTTGGTCGTGAACCGAAGCAGTTTCCCCCATAGGATTGTATGTAAATACAATTAATTTATTCCAGACCGTATGAACTGTATGTAAATATGTAAATATATGTAAAGATTAAGCACAAATATAGTTAATTACACCATAGAATGCACAGTGTAATGGTAAACTAATGTAAAAACATTGAATAACACTGACACAAAACACCCAGGCTCCCTGCTGATCTACACAAGCAGGCTCACTTGCGCTCTCTCTCTCTCTGTAGCAAACACACACACCACTCACCCATCCCCCCCCTCCTCCCTCCCTCCCTTCCCTGTCAGCAGCATGTGCTGGCTCTCCCTCTCTCTCTCTCTCTGGGCTTGCTCGCTTGGCTCTGTCTCTCTGTAGCAAACACACACACACCACTCCTCCACTCCTCTCCCCTCCCCTCCCCTCCCTGTCAGCAGCACGTGCTGACTCTCTCTGCGCTTGCTCCCTCTTGTTCTCTAATCTCTCTGTAGCATGCACTCGCTCTCTCTCTGCGCTTGCTCGCTCGTGCTCTCTAATCTCTCTGTACCACACCCCCCAGCAAACTCCCCTGTCAGCAGCATATGTAGCACTTTTTTTAAAATGATTTTTAAGCACAGTGGGGAAAAAAAAGGAACATTAGAACAAATCCGAAGTGTATTTATAAACCAACCACAAGCAACCAAAAAAGTAAGATTGCAGGAGATCACGCTATTAACCTTAAAGCCCGATCGCTGTAAACACTTTTTTTAAAATGAGTTTTATGCACAGCGGAAAAAAAAAAGGAACATAAGGACAAATCCGAAGTGTACAGCATAAAAACCAACCACAAGCAACCAAAAAAGTAACAAGATCACGCTATTTTAGCCTTACATTCCGATCGCTGTAAACACTTTTTATAAAATGAGTTTAAAGCACAGGGAAAAAAGGAACATTAGAACAAATCCGAAATTTATTTAAAAACCAACCACAAGCAACCAAAAAAGTAACAAGATCACGCTATTTTAGCCTTACATTCCGATCGCTGTATACACTTTTTATAAAATGAGTTTTAAGCACAGGAAAAAAAGGAACATTAGAACAAATCCGAAATTTATTTAAAAAGCAACCACAAGCAACCAAAAAAGTAACAAGATCACGCTATTTTAGCCTAACATTCCGATCTCTGTATACACAAAAAAGAGAAAAGTAACATTGCAACAAATCGCACGATGAACTCCTCCATGTAAACAATTTTTTTTAATGAGTTTTAAGCACAGGGAAAAAAACGAACATTTGAAAAAAAAGAGAAAAGTAACACTGCAACAAATCCAACTACGAACTGAAAAATTAACTTTTGAAAAATCCGTAATACAAAAACTACTGTATAAACCACCAAGAAAACTAACCTTGCATGGCATGAAGTGAGGAGGAAATGGGTGGAGAGGAGGTTACAGTTTTGAGGGAGAGTCTGGCTCCGCGATGGAGGGATGTTTTCTTTCAGGCATTTTCTCTGTTGTCATTTCTTGGGTTTCTGGTGATTTTAGCTGTTTAGCTGGTGGATCAGACTTAGTGAAATAGCGGTCTAATGTGACTTGCCTTTTCCTACGCATTAAAATTTTTCGGAAATGCGAGACGACATTGTCGTTCATCATGTTTATCACTCTGTTCGTAAACCGCTTTGTCAGGGTGGTTCTTTTCAAAAAAAATCCTGGCACTCGTTCCATTTTTCCATGATGGCTTTTATCGCATCACTTTTTATAACCGTCCTTTCCTCTTCTTCCTCGGAGGACTGCTCCTCAGTGAGCAACCTAAGCTGCTCCTGCTGGAGTGCAGCGAGTTCCTCCGTCGTCAGCTCCTCCTCCTTGTGATCCAGGACAAGCTCCTCAATGTCCTCATTGTCCACTTCAAGACCCATGCTCTTGCCCATGGACACAATCTCATACACAACAGGAGGCTCAAAGCTTTCTAAAACCTGTTCAGGAACGCAGGAACGCATTCAGGCCAAAGTTTCTTCCAGGCTGAGATCAATGTGCGGTGTGTGACGTCTTCCCAGGCTTTATCAATGAGGCCGATGCAATGAACGATATTAAAATGGTTCTTCCAGAACTCTTTCAGGGTCAAAGACGTCTCCTCGGTCACATTAAAACACCTGGTGAATAGTCCTTTGGTGTACAGTTTCTTGAAATTTGAAATAACCTGCTGGTCCATGGGCTGCAGAAGAGGAGTCGTGTTGGGGGGGAGGAACACGACCTTAATAAATTTGTACTCCTCGACCATATCGTCAACCAAATTTGGAGGGTGTGCCGGTGCATTGTCCATTAGAAGAAGGCATTTTTTAGGCAGGTTATTCTCTTCAAGATATTGCTTCACGGGAGGAGCGAAAGCCTCGTGCAGCCATTCCAAAAACAAGGTTCTTGTGACCCACCCCTTCGTGTTTGCCCTCCACATCACAGGCAGACTGGCATTATTTACATTGTGCTGTTTGAAAGCACAAGGGTTCTCAAATTGGTAAACGAGTAGCGGCTTGATTTTTACGTCGCCACTAGCATTAGCACACAGCAAAACAGTTAAGCTGTCCTTCATTGGTTTATGGCTGGGCATAGCCTTCTCTTCCTGGGTAATGTAGGTCCTCTTCGGCATCCTCTTCCAGAACAATCCAGTCTCGTCACAGTTGAAGACTTGTTGCTGGATGTAGCCTTCGTCCTCCACTAATTTTGTGAAAATTTTCACGAATTCTTTCGCAGCTTCAGCGTCGGAACTAGCAGCCTCTCCATGCCTTACCACGCTATGAATGCCACTTCTTTTGCGAAACTTTTCAAACCATCCTCTACTGGCTTTAAATTCCTCACTTCTGGCACTCGTAGAAGGATAGTTTTGCAGCAAATCGGCATGAATCTTCCTGGCTTTCTCGCATAACATCGCCTCACTTACGCTATCCCCTGCAAGTTGCTCCTCGTTCAGCCACACTAGCAACAGTTTTTTCCACCTCTTCCAGCACTTGAGGCCTCTGCCTGGTTAACGCTGTAACACCTTTTGCAACATCAGCTGCTTTAATAGATTCTTTTTGCTTTAGAATAGTCGAAATCGTAGATTTTGACTTCTTGTACTCGGCGGCAAGATCAGTAACACGAACGCCACGCTCAAACTTTTCAATAATTTCTTTCTTCACTTCAATTTCAATTTTCTTCAAAACTTTCTTCTCACCACTCTTCACTTGCTTAGAAGCCATGGTTAACTGCAAAAGCCCACAAAATATAGAGCGCAAAGATATCACAGGTAACGCACGCACGTCTGACTGAAAACAATGAACAGGGAGCAGCTCAACACGTGCTTAAATACAGTAATCGGCACGTACGTGCGGGAAGGCAGGCATGCATGCACGTGCAGGCAGGCAGGCACGTGCAGACAGGCAGGCATGTCTGACCGAGAACAATGCAACACGTGCGGAAATCATCGGCACACACAAACCGAAGGGAAACTGGCTTGTTTGTATACCGAGTGTGTGGTCATGAACCGAGGCAAAAGTTTGGCGAACTTTTTGGTCGTGAACCGAGTTGTACATGTACCGAAACGTTCGTGAACCGAGGTTCCACTGTACTTTGTTCTTGACTTGTCCCTTTTGGTTTTGCTCACTTCATTTAACTGACCCTCTGGTTTTGACCTCTATTTCAGTCCCACTTACTATCTCAGCTCATTGAGCTTCTACCAATGCTACCTTCTTGCTCACAGTAATACTCTGGATTCATGAGCAGTCCCGAGATGATCAATTTAGTGTAGTGTCAGAGAGCAACAGAAGGTTTTTAAAGAGTAAGTGAATAAACTCATCAGCACTGTTCAGTTGTTAATTACTGAAATACCTACCCTGGTGCAACTACAACAGTAGCATCAACAACAAGCAAAAGGTGTCAAAAGCTTGTCATGTAGCATCTGTTCGTATTAGAGAAATGTTTATTCCACAGCCTGAATATTTCTTTGTCAGTCAAGTAAGTTTAGAGGTTTTATTAATTGGTGCATATTAATCTTTGCCTCATACTTATTCATCTAACAGCCAAAATTGCTTTCGTAATTTCTCTTCTAACAGATCAGCTTCTTTAATGGGCATCAGTTTTTTATACACTATTAAACATCCCTCCATGTTTAGTTTGGCAAATTTAAGAGTTTTCTAGAATTTTTGATGATTCTTGTCAACACACTGCTTGATATAAACTTTTGAAATGCATATGGGTTTCCCAATCTGTTGATGGATTCATTATTACTTTCCAAAAATTAGCAGAAGCAGGAGAAAATGATGCCTTTTTTTTTTTTGTAACATTTTTTGTAGTGGGTTATTTGATAAAATAAAAGATGAATTTGTAAAATATAATTTTTGAAGAGATCTTAGTCTTATTATGAGGAAAGAAAATTAGAAAAGAAACAAACATGCACATTTTTGTTCCTTAATTAAAAACCAGTACTTCAGAGACCAACCAACCAGTTCCTGTGGATGTACGAAAGACCATCTGCCCTATGCTTCAGGGAAACAGAAGTGCCTGTCTCATTGTGGGACAGGCATTTGTAGTCACTTATGCTTAACAAATTTAGCTGAAAGAGATACCTTGTTATTTATTAATTCAGAATCAGTTGAACATGTTATCTTTCTTAGTTTTGACAGAGAACGTGGCTTGAAAGTTAAGCTTTTAAAAGATGCTTTCAAATATTCCATTTGGGAATGTACAGAGGAGAGATGCTGAGTATATTGGGAAATGGATACTAAGGATAGAGCTGCCAGGAAAAGAGGAAGGCCTAAGAGAAGGTTTATGGATGTGGTGAGAGAGGACATGCAGGTTACGTAGGGCCCTATGGAATCAGTTTTATTTTTTCACAAATTTCGTTTTTTTTTATTTTTTTTATTTTGGGGTTTTCACTGTTTTATTTTTTCCTTTATTCTGATTTTTTTTTGTTTTTACTGTAAGTAGTAACAGCTACAACAAAACAAGCAATAATGAAGTGGCACTTTACATTCATTTTAATGAAACCGCACACTATCACAACTGAACCTTATTTCGCAGTTCCATTCATCAGGTTGGAGGCCAGATCCTCCATGATGCTGTAAGTGCTGTTACTAGTTTGATGCATCCTTCTGAGATGAAGGTTAATTTCACTTTTTAGGGTCTAGGATATTTGTTACAGCCTGAACTGATGTGTTCTCGGCCAGAAAGACCTTTTTGTAGAGGTGAATATGTTCAGCGAAATACCTTACTGATTTGAACCTGCTATTCCACCTGGTGTTTCCTGCCTTGGGGATTCCTGACAGGCTTCTTGAAGAAGGCAGACTTTACCCACATCACTAGTGATGCAGCCTCTCACTAAGGTATTTATAGTGCTACCAGGTCTCTCCCACCAACTGATGACACAAGCAGGTTGAATGTACACTGTTAGGCATAACCCCTTTAAAAACTTACCGGTATGCTTTCAGACAGTATGATGCATTGTCTGTAATCACTGCTAAAATGTCATTAAGATTCAGCTGGTTGTTGTGAAGGGACTGAAATGCTGCTTGTGAAAAGTTGGAAAAGTTGCAGCTCTCCATAAAGATAACATCTGCCATAAAGTACTGACTTCAGTACCTGTAATTGTAATTAAGTAAGTTATTTCTAATGATTCTTAAACCTTAAGTACATCAATACATCTGTATCTTCATCTAATGCATATTTTAAAATAGTTTGCTTTTGCTTTGTAATGAATTAATATGCAAGACACTAAATCCAGGAGTTTAACAAGAAAAAAGAAAGAGAGACCCGCTTTTAAGGGCTCATTGCATCTGATGAGAAGCCTACTCTCTTACTTAGGTTTGGAGATGCTGAGTTTATAACGGAAGAGTCAAATGTGGACCTTAACACCATGAGGCAAAACGTTTATTAAATCCAGAAACATTGTTGTTCATTTTTAAAAGGGAACCAGTTAGCAACCAGTGACATTCACTAATAACATTTTTCTACAGAGAAAATATTAATACCAGTTAAATATAATTTCATATACAGTTAGAACTGCCTACATAAAAGAATTAACATACAGCCAAATGTTTAATCACCTATCAATATTTTGAGAACTATGTGCTTTTTTTATCACAAACTTTTCGAAGAATGGTATCCATATGTTGTTCAAAGACACGGGGCAATTGAGTTTGATGAACACTGTTCTCATTTTCTGGCAGCACACCTCCTTGTTTACAATGCTAAATAAGGAAAGGACGCATTTCGTCATTTTTTTGAGCGGTATGCCTGACTCGCCAAAGTATCTTTTTGTGTCTAGGTTATGGTATGCTGGCAAAACTTGCAGAAAAGTTGTTGTCCAGATTCGTAAATGTCACTGGGATATTGTTGTACCCTCAATTTTACAGTTGAGGTTGTGTTTCTTAGTTTTTTTGACATAGTTACGGTATCTGGTACTGCTCGCTTCGATATTTCTGTCTTGTGCAGCTGGCTAATTCGTGTGCCTTTAACAAGAAAACAAACAGGAAACATGTGCACAAACAGATCGAGGCAAGACTGAATTTCTACGAAGAATTGCATTCGATTGAAAAACAACAAACTAGAAAATTGTATCTGAATGATAGAACTACCAATTATTCAATTGTTTAATGTATTAGGAAGTTTTGTAACAGTAACCCCTTCAGTCTCTAAATTCCACACATTTCCATTTTTAAATCTAAAACCCGTTTTTTGGTGTTAATTCCGTGATTCCATCCGTGTTTTCTGCATTGCGGAAATAATAGGGTCCTTTTGATGGGTGTGATAGAGCAAGATGCAGAGGACAGGAACATATGGAAAAAGTTGATCCGCTCTGGCAACTCCTAATGGGAGCAGCTGTAAGAAGAAGAAGATGGAGGACCAGTTGTTGGGGCTTAGTAGAAGTTAACTGCCTAATGACTGAGCACACTTAAATATTCTCCTGAAAAAGACAAAAGTCACTTTTCCTTTGTTAGATACTAAAGTTTGATATAAGATAAATTTGAAAGCATTATATTTGTTCAGCAATAAAATGAATCCTGAGGAGTATCATTTGCCTACTAATTGCTCATGCAGTGTAGTGTTACTCTTCAACTTTAAGGTGTCTTAAGAAAAAAAAAACAAGATATATCAACATTTCGGGTCAAAAGTATCGCTGTCTCCATTCAGTCTATTTTAGTAAATCTCTCTATTATATAAAAAAAATCCTGGGACGAGACAAGACTTTTTCAGAGAGATAATTTCAAGTCCCGCGAGACGAGACTTTGTGCCAAGAGATTTTACCATGCTCAGCGCCAGAAATAAAAGACAAAAGAGTAGAAGACAAAGTACAACATCGTAAGGAAGTTCAAAAATGTTGGCGTGCTACACTTGCAGAGCAGGTTAGAGATAATGAAAGTACTAAAATTCGAAAGTCTCAAAATACAAATGGAAATTATTACTTGGCAAAATAACGGAACAGTGAAAAGAGATTGAATATATGGACATAGGTGATATGACAGAAGTATTTACATATTGTTCAACTTTAAAGTTTAAGTCGGAGACTTGTAGATCGTCTAATTCATGTTGCTATCAGGGAAAAGTAGTGTTTCTTCCCAATAAAGAGGCATATCCGCGAGAAATAAAAGATTTGTTATTTGGTTAAAGGGAAATCCACAAATACTACTGGCAAAATATCTGAATCTACAATAATCTGTTCGCGTAGCATCATTCAATGCTGAAAACGTAGATTTACACGATTCAGGACCATACGCTATGAGAATCTGTGGTCTCGCAACAATTAAAGCTACTATAAGTTTAATTTCAAAGAAACCACAATTTGGTCAGGTTTATATTTATGATAACGGAGAAGTGATGCAACATACAATTTTTCTTGGATTTCTATATGAATCCAAAAGATCACGCTTGCATATATAATAAACCAACATGTGATGAATTGTCAGTGATAATAGTTTCGTAAGACTGAGATATCAAAGACAGAGTTGATATTCGTGTTTATCCAAAAGCACAGCATGACTCATTGCAAGCGACAGATCTGGGAAATGACTAACATGTAGGGCCCGCAAGGAGGGGGCAGAGTCCCCTAGTTAATAGTAATTATAGCAAATTTTATTATATGCCAGACAATATCATAATTAAATTAATTGCAGATAGTGGTGAAAATGTAAGCACTTGTCAACTATGGCTTGACCTGATTTGCATGAATAAAGAGGTCAGGACTTGAGGCATATTTGAGACTTGTATATGTAGGACTTAATCCTTTCTCTATGGTCTACCTACTTTACAAAACTGGATCTGAGAAATGCATATATTGTAATTTAGTTCATAATTGTGAAGGTGATGAATGGAAAATTTGATTTTAATACTGCCTCTGATCATTACAAATACCTGGTAATGCCATATGGCTTAAATAATGCCCCGGTGTCTTCTAATTGTTTGTCAGCTTTATTTTTCATGACTTACTGGGTTAGTTCAATGTTAGACAACAGTGTCTTCCCAAACAGAGAAGATTTAGCGGCAGGCTGCTGCTGCTATTACACAATTAATTATATAAATGATGAAAACATTTATATCCATAATCATTCCCTAGGTAGTGCTTAAGGATATGTGTAGTGAGAAAGTGCATGATTGGTTGTTAGGCAGAATATCGCTTCTGTTCTATGTTTAGTTGGCCTTTGTGGCCTTAAGTGATTCTTGCACTGGTGATTTCTTCAGAAACGCCTAGCCCCCGTAGAAAAAATGTGCATCTTAATTGCCGACGTTAAATCTTAACAAACAGAGTGCTAATAATGTTAGAGTAAACCTTTTGGAGGCGGTCTGAAAACTTTTGGCACTGTCAACTGCTGTTGTCAATGGATCGTAGCAACGTCACACAGTTATGCAGCTATGTGAGATTTTTTGATGGGGTGTGCTTCCAGAAAGAACTTCTTGTGCTTATTTAGTTGGAAGCATATACTACAAGTGAGATGATTTTTCAAAAGATGGTCTCATTCTTTGATGAATGCCATCTTGATCTGCATATCTCTTGGTTACCAACAGTGCCCCATCTATGTTTGCAGCACAAGGGCTGGTAGCTAGGCTGTCTGCAATTGTCCCTCGTATGCTGTTTTTGCATTGTATGCTTCATAAGTCTGTGCTTTGTGCAAAGGTCATTGGTCAGTGTAAGCATACAATGAATTCTGTTACAAGTAACTTTCATTAGTTCAACTTTAAGCCTGCAGAATCGCCACTTTTGCCAGCTGCTGGCTGACATGTTGGCAGAGGCAACTTACTTGTACATAGTGATATCAGATGGCTCTGCAAAAGAAAGTTTGTGAATTTTTCCTGTGAATGTGAGCAAATTGTGTATTTCTTGCATAAGTGTAAACACAAACAAACACTGCAAATCTTGGAGCACATGCAGGATGAACAATTTTTCATTTATCTGTATATAATATATACCTGTCTAATGTTCTAGTAGTGAATATGTGATTTACATATGTATATATAATATTGCAAGAAAGAGGAATACATATTTATATTAATGATTCTAGTTACAGACTTTGATGTTTATTTTGATTCTTGGTGTATATTTATAATTAGTTCTACTATTGTAATCTAAAGTTAATCTGTTGTCTACTGTGTATTTTAATGAAAAACTCCATATCCTGTTATGTTCAGACCTTCTTGATAATGATGTTGGGTTTTGTTCTCTAAAACAAATTTGCCAATATGGGCTTGTTTAACCAATATTTAGTTTGGTAAATATACATAATGCTGTGTAGCATTATTTTACAAGTGGAATGATAAAATTTGGACCTATAATAAGGGAATCTCATGCTACTTGATCGATTGACTCAGATTCCAATTTTTATCTATATATATATATATAATATATATAATATATATATATATATATATATATATATATTTTAAAAAGATATATCTCTATATATTGTATGTATGTATGTATGTATATATGTATGTATGTATGGGGTACAGCCCGGACACAGACAGGCAGACATGTTGTTTCACCACACACGTGTTTATTAACAATACTTATTTACAAATAAGTGCACGAACCCAGTGCCGCAGCACCAATCACCCCTTCAAGTCCTGGCTGCACAACAATGCCTTGCTCAGTCCTCAGACCGCCTCCACTCCTCTCCTCCGAGCTCCGTCCACTTCCACCCGACTCTTGCTGTCGACTGAAGGGAGGCGGCCCCTTTTATGTACGCCCGGATGGCTCCAGGTGCTTCCTGAGGAGCTTCCGCCGACACACCCCCGTGTGGCGGAAGCACCAACTGTGTAGCCGGAAGTCCTCCGGGTGTTCCTGCTCCTCCTCCCCCCCAGCACTTCCTGGTGTGGCGGAAGTGCTGGGCTCCAGGTTTCTGCAGGCACCGGGGCTCCGCCTGGCGGTGGCCACGGGCCCCTACAGGGTTGGGCTTCCAAGCGCCTCACCCAAGGCCACCAACAAAACCAAGGCGGTTGCCCCCTCGTGGTCGGGAGGAGGCACCAGCCCTCCTCCGGTCCCCTCGGGCGTCCCGACTGGGCTCCACCTCCAGCCGCCCGTGACAATATATCTATATACAGTGGAACCTCGGTTCTCGAACGTCTCGGTACACGTACAACTCGGTTTACGACCAAAAAGTTCACCAAACTTTTCACCAAACACACACACAGGCAGCGCGAGAGAGAGCGCGACACACACACAGGC
>JANRMT010062841.1:50181592-50216701 GCA_026402145.1 Polypterus bichir lapradei | reverse complement strand
AGTACATGCATCGAAGCTTCTCAGCTGTGCTTGTGCTAAGAATAGGAAAGATTTTAAAAATAACGTAACATGATTCTGCGTTAACCGCATATTTTTTCATACGTCTCAAACCAAGGAAATGCGAGGTTAAAATGAACCGAGAAGCACGCATACATACTCAGTACATCCCCTCTCGGGGATCGAACCTCGGATATAGGCGATAGAGGCGAAGCCTCTACAATTACGCCACGGTGTGTGGCTTATTTATTTGAGAGTATGTAGATCGGGGTATATATATATATATTCGCAGCGGAGACGTAGTGTGTTAAAGAAGCTATGAAAAAGAAAAGGGAACATTTTAAAAATAACGTAACATGATTGTCAATATACAGTAATTGCTTTGTGAGTGTTGCTGTGATCAAGGATTCGATTATCATTATTTGTTTCAATCAGGGTCGTATTTGTACGATGTGTTGTGTTCAAGTTACATTCTGTGTTTGTCAGTCGTTGTAAAGATTAAATTCTGTACAGCCACATTAGCTCCACAAATGAGACACACGGGTTTACCGGCAATGTCAGTAAACATATACTCAGCCTCCCATCGATTTTTAAAGGCTCTATTTTCAGAATCAACTTTTCTCTTTGGCATCATGTGGGCTAGCTTCGCAATAACTTGCAGCAACGCGGTAAGTGTTCGGCAAGGCAGCTGAAGCGCTGCATTATGGGATCTGTAGTTTATTGTGTTACCAGCGCTTCATATACCCGGGCCATTAATAACAATAATACAGTATATAAAATGATCTCGCGGGCCGGATATAATTACACGCCGGGCCGGATGTGGCCCGTGGGTTTTGAGTTTGACTCATATGGACTAAATAGAACTTGAAAAGAAATATTTTTTGGAATGTGATCGCGCAAGTCAGTACATCGAGCCCGCGTGCTATTGTGGTTTTGCTTGTGTGCTTCAGTAAGTTACCGTCCCCTCGCTCTTACTTTTTTACCGTTCATCTAATGAATACACTGAGTATGGCTTTACCAAAACAATCATTGATCGCGAATAAAGTATCCATTATTCATGAAGCTTCAATAGGTGATCTGTCTTTCTGCGTTAACCGCATGCGTTTTCATACGTCTCAAATTAAGGGGATGCGAGGTTAAAATAAATCGAGAAGCGCGCGTACATACTTAGTGCATCCCCTCTCGGGAATCGAACCTTGGACGTGGTAGCTACAGGCGAATGCTTTGCTATCGCGCCACTGCGTGTGGTTTATCTATTTGAGCATAGCAGTGTAATTCGGTTTTTGTTCAGCACTCTTTGGAACTGTTACTTTTTGTCTGCGCACTGCGTCAGTTCACGTGAGCCGCTGAATATGGTTTTATATGTCACTCGCTCGCTTCTAATTGTTTCGCTGCCTTCTTAATTATATAATGCATGTTTTCTAAAGCGCGTTTTGTAGCTCTTCCTGGCTTTCTACGTAATGCGTGATTACGTGAGACGCGTGATTATGTCATACGAAACTCCGCCCCTCCAGCTGAACTCCATTACAGTAAATGGAGAAAAACAACTTCCAGTTATGACCATTACGCGTAGAATTTCGAAATGAAACCTGCCCAACTTTTGTAAGGAAGCTGTAAGGAATGAGCCTGCCAAATTTCAGCCTTCTACCTACACGGGAAGTTGGAGAATTAGTGATGAGTCAGTCAGTCAGTCAGTCAGTCAGTCAGTCAGTCAGTGAGTGAGTGAGGGCTTTGCCGTTTATTAGTATAGATATAATATATATATATATATATATATATATATATATATATATATATTTTATATATTGTATTAATTTTCATCTCAGTAGTGGCTGGTGGACTAAGGTAGGTACCGTACGTACTTTCCTCACCTGGCACTATGTAACCAAAAGTAAGTTCTCTGAATTTTAGCTGGCATTCCTCAGGCTAGCTTTGAGACCTGTATTACCAAAGTGCAGTATTTGGTTTTGATTGTTTAAATTCCTGTTATTGCTAAGGGAACCCAACCCACATATTTGATGGCCAGACTAGTTGGAATAACATCCAGTTCTTCAAGGTGTATTCTCTTTGCTGTTATGTATTACATTGTGGGAAAAGTTAAACAGGCTTTAGTTTCTGTTTTAGTTTCTCTGTAGTTTTAGCAGTTGATATTTGAATTGTGTTTCGGTGTGTAGCTTACTGTGCCACTGCATAGAGAAAGTTCTAATTTGCTATTTTCAAATTCACAGCTAAAGTTGTTTCCATTCACAGAAATGTTATAAGGTTGCTTGCTGCGTATTAAGTAGTAGAATAATATCAGGTATTTTTTCTGTCAGTAGAAATATTTTTTAATATATTATAAATTTGACTGAACTTCACTAATGGAATGCAACAGCCCTTTAATGTTCCATATACTATTAAAAGTCATAGTAAGTGGTAAACGGTTACTGTCAGATTTTATGCATGTGTAAAAAAGTGATCATTGGCAATAAAAGTCAGCAGTTTTACGTATCTAGCTAAAGTACGTTTATAGGGTAATCTGTATATTGGTAATTTAGAATAACAAAATGATTTCTAATTGGCACCTATTAAAGAATGCCACATTGTTTTGTGCTTGAAGTTATTATAACCATAACTTTGATGTAATACACATGGTAATGATGGTTTTTAATGATATTTTATATAATAAATTTATAAAATAGTTATTTTTTTGTAAATAAAAAATGTTATTTAACAAATTAAACATTTGAGGCTTTCTGCAGAAATTATGGAAAAAGTTAACAGTAAACCATTGTACTTTCTTTAAAGTAGTTAACTTGCTGTTTCTCAGATGTTAAGCTTTGCTTGAAATAGATACCATTGCTATTGCATATGTTGTAATATAACTGTGATAGAAACAATACAACATTTCTGAATAGCTTTCATAAGTGTTTTTGTCATGTACATTTTAAACAATACTAAAGCAAGTTTGATACAATTAGGAAAGTATAATGCTGCATACCTGTTGCTGCTATCTGGGGCATCAGTGGGTTTATTCAGAAAGGAAGAAACAATTAATTCATTATTACACAAGACCTCTTCATTGTTAGCATAAGTTAATCTTCAGAGTTTTCATTTTTCCATGGTTGATTTGGATTATTTTTTTGCTTCTTTTTACTATCTGCTGTTTAAATGATGGCTTAATTGTTGTTTTAAAAAAGATAATTGCCAGTATATCAGTTTTAGGGGATTGGGTGTGTCTGAGTAGCTTGAAATCATTTTTAATGTATAGTTATAAGTGGTAGTATGTTGGTCGTTTTTCAGATCTGTCACATTGAATAGACCTCAGAAAACATGAATATTATTATTATAACGTTTTGCATGTTTAGTGGATGACACCAAAGTGTTTGAATCTTTGGAATTTTGGCCATCTCCTGTTTTGATTTATGCACAGCTCTTTATGGAAGCAAAATGAACATCTCTTGCCCTCTAGTGGTTGATGGGCTTCCTACAGTTATCACTTTAAATGAAGACCATGAAATATTTTGTTTTTGATTTGTTTGTTGAACCACAAAAATTCAGATGACACAGATGTTTTTTATATTATAATTACACTTAAAAGATGTCCAGAGCTAACTATTCAGTCACACATTTAGTTTTGCTCTCACAATTTCCATTTACAATGTTTTGTACCGTTTTATCATGCCATCATTTTCAATTTGAACTCATAAACTTCTGAAAGATTTGATATTAAGATTTCTTAATGCTGTAGTTTCTTAATTTTATACTGTCATTTTCTATATGTTCTATATATTCCCCTCCTTGAACCGTCACCTTATGCCCCTCCTTGAACCGTCACCTTATTGTGGTGGAGGGGTTTGCGTGTCTCAATGATCCTAGGAGCTATGTTGTCCGGGGCTTTATGCCCCTGGTAGGGCCACCCAAGGCAAACTGGTCCTAGGTGAGGGATGAGACAAAGAACGGTTCAACAAACCTCCAATGAAGAGTAAAAACTGTGGACGACGTTTTCCCTTGCCCGGACGCGGGTCACCGGGGCCCCCCTCTGGAGCCAGGCCTGGGGGTGGGGCTCGATGGCGAGCGCCTGGTGGCCGGGCCTACACCCATGGGGCTCGGCCGGGCACAGCCCGAAGAGGTAACGTGGGTCCTCCTTCCCATGGGCTCACCACCTATGGGAGGAGCCAAGGAGGTCAGGTGCAATGTGAGTTGGGTAGTGGCCGGCGGCGGGGACCTTGGCGTTCTGATCCTCGGCTACAGAAACTGGCTCTTGGGACGTGGAATGTCACCTCTCTGAAGGGGAAGGAGCCTGAGCTAGTGCGCGAGGTTGAGAGGTTCCGGCTAGATATAGTCGGACTCACCTCGACGCACAGCTTGGACTCTGGAACCAATCTCCTTGAGAGGGGCTGGACTCTCTACCACTCTGGAGTTGCCTCCGGTGAGAGGCACCGAGCAGGTGTGGGCATACTTACTGCCCCCCGACTTGGAGCCTGTGCGTTGGGGTTTACCCCGGTGGACGAGAGGGTGGCCTCCCTCCGCCTTCGGGTGGGGGGAAGGGTCCTGACTGTTGTTTGTGCGTATGCGCCGAACAGCAGTTTGGAGTATCCACCCTTTTTGGAGTCTCTAGAGGTGGTGCTAGAGGGCATACCTTCTGGGGATTCCCTCGTTTTGCTGGGAGACTTCAATGCCCACGTGGGCAATGACAGTGAGACCTGGAAGGGCGTGATTGGGAGGAATGGCCCCCCCGATCTGAACCCGAGCGGTGTTCTGTTATTGGACTTCTGTGCTCGCCACGGATTGTCCATAACGAACACCATGTTCAAGCATAAGGGTGTTCATATGTGCACTTGGCACCAGGACACCCTAGGCCTCAGTTCGATGATCGACTTTGTGGTTGTGTCGTCAGACTTGCGGCCATATGTCTTGGACACTCGGGTGAAGAGAGGGGCGGAGCTGTCAACTGATCACCACCTGGTGGTGAGTTGGCTTCGATGGTGGGGGAAGATGCCGGTCAGACCTGGTAGGCCCAAACGTGTTGTGAGGGTCTGCTGGGAACGGCTGGCAGAGTCCCCTGTCAGAAGTAGCTTCAACTCCCACCTTCGGCAGAACTTCGACCACGTCCCGAGGGAGGTGGGGGACATTGAGTCCGAATGGGCCATGTTCCGTGCCTCTATTGTTGAGGCGGCTGACCGGAGCTGTGGCCGTAAGGTGGTCGGTGCCTGTCGCGGCGGCAATCCCCAAACCCGTTGGTGGACACCGGCGGTGAGGGATGCCGTCAAGCTGAAGAAGGAGTCCTATAGGACCTTTTTGTCCTGTGGGTCTCTGGAGGCAGCTGATAGGTACCGACAGGCCAAGCGGAATGCGGCTTCGGTTGTTGCTGAGGCAAAAACTCGAGCATGGGAGGAGTTTGGAGAGGCCATGGAGAACGACTTTCGGACGGCTTCGAGGAGATTCTGGTCCACCGTCCGGCGTCTCAGGAAGGGGAAGCAGTACAGTGTCAACACCGTATATGGTGGGGATGGTGCGCTGCTGACCTCGACTCAGGACGTTGTGGGTCGGTGGGGGGAGTACTTCGAAGACCTCCTCAATCCCACTAACATGCCTTCCAATGAGGAAGCAGAGCCTGGGGACTCTGAGGTGGGCTCTCCCATCTCTGGGACTGAAGTCACCGAGGTGGTCAAAAAACTCCTTGGTGGCAGGGCCCCGGGGGTGGATGAGATACGCCCGGAGTTCCTTAAGGCTCTGGATGTTGTAGGACTGTCTTGGTTGACACGTCTCTGCAACATCGCATGGACATCGGGGACAGTGCCTCTGGATTGGCAGACTGGGGTGGTGGTCCCCCTCTTTAAAAAGGGGGACCGGAGGGTGTGTTCCAACTATAGAGGGATCACACTCCTCAGCCTCCCTGGAAAAGTCTATTCGGGGGTTCTGGAGAGGAGGGTCCGTCGGATAGTCGAACCTCGGATTCAGGAGGAACAGTGTGGTTTTCGTCCTGGTCGCGGAACAGTGGACCAGCTCTACAGCCTTAGCAGGGTCCTGGAGGGTGCATGGGAGTTTGCCCAACCAGTCTACATGTGCTTTGTGGACTTGGAAAAGGCGTTCGACCGTGTCCCTCGGGGAGTCCTGTGGGGGGTGCTCCGGGAGTATGGGGTACTGGACCCCCTGATAAGAGCTGTTCAGTCCCTGTACAACCGGTGTCAGAGCTTGGTCCGCATTGCCGGCAGTAAGTCGAGCCCGTTTCCAGTGAGAGTTGGACTCCGCCAGGGCTGCCCTTTGTCACCGATTCTGTTCATAACTTTTATGGACAGAATTTCTAGGCGCAGCCAGGGTGTTGAAGGGGTCCGGTTTGGTGGACTCAGGATTGGGTCACTGCTTTTTGCAGATGATGTTGTCCTGTTTGCTTCATCAGGCCGTGATCTTCAGCTCTCTCTGGAGCGGTTCGCAGCTGAGTGTGAAGCGGCTGGGATGAGAATCAGCACCTCCAAATCCGAGACCATGGTCCTCAGCCGGAAAAGGGTGGAGTGCCCTCTCAGGGTTGGGGGCGAGATCCTGCCCCAAGTGGAGGAGTTTAAGTATCTCGGGGTCTTGTTCACGAGCGAGGGAAGAATGGATCGTGAGATCGACAGGCGGATCGGTGCGGCATCCGCAGTGATGCGGGCTCTGCATCGGTCTGTCGTGGTGAAAAAAGAGCTGAGCCGTAAGGCAAGGCTCTCAATTTACCAGTCGATCTACGTTCCTACCCTCACCTATGGTCATGAGCTATGGGTAGTGACCGAAAGAACGAGATCGCGAATACAAGCGGCTGAAATGAGTTTCCTCCGCAGGGTGTCTGGGCTTTCCCTTAAAGATAGGGTGAGAAGCTCAGTCATACGGGAGGGGCTCAGAGTAGAGCCGCTGCTCCTCCGCATCGAAAGGAGTCAGATGAGGTGGCTCGGGCATCTGATCAGGATGCCTCCTGGACGCCTCCCTGGTGAGGTGTTCCGGGCACGTCCAACCGGGAGGAGGCCCCGGGGAAGACCCAGGACACGCTGGAGGGACTATGTCTCCCGGCTGGCCTGGGAACGCCTTGGGATTCTCCCGGAAGAGCTGGAAGAAGTGGCCGGGGAGAGGGAAGTCTGGGCTTCTCTCCTTAAGCTGCTACCCCCGCGACCCGACCTCGGATAAGCGGAAGAGGATGGATGGATGGATGGATGGATGGATTTTCTATATGATTTAACTAAACTGTAATATAAAATTCTCCATTTCATGTGTATTGCTTTAATTGCATTTGTTGTATGAATGCAGTATATCTTCCCAGTAGTCAGTGTCATTTTCTTGTTCTCGCCTGAACCTGCTTCAGCCGTATAGGGCTGTTCTTTGATGTAACAAAAAATGAAAAGTTAAAAGGACCATCAGTGTAGTGGTGAAAAGGAGCTGGGAGTGTTGCCTTAAAGCAAAAGTGAATCAAAACACATAATTTGTAATTAAACTGTCACCACATTGTGCTGAATGATTCATGTGTAGCTGTGCTTATTTCTAAAATCAGCCTTGTAACTACATGTTATTATAATTTTAAACTTTATATCAGTTGGAAAGGAAAAGAATTGTAAAATTAATTTGACATGACATAAAATAACTATAAGAAGATAGTAGCTCATGTAAACTGCAGTGTCCGCAAATTTGTGTTAGGTTAATTTGTGCAACTCTGGCCTGCACCTGAATCAACTGGTTTAGGGGTGGGATGGATATGCAAGAAACTTAACAAAGTTATTATTCACCTAACTAATATAATTAAATTTTTCAGTGGTCTGCCCAGCAAGTCATTTAAGTTATCAGTGTAGTCCAACAAAAGCACATATCTTTTTGTTTATTTTTATCCACCAAAATACAGAGCAAGATGACTTTTAACCCATGCGATCTTTGATGTTAGTAATAAAAAATGTATTTTCATTGACTTTCATTGCTTCTGCCCCAAAGACAATTTCTTTGACCTTATTAATCACCTAATGATGTTAGCATGCTTAGTGGTTATCAAAATATCCACTGAAGGGTAAAGACAACAGAAGGGGTAGCAGACCACCAGTCCTATGTACAGTGCCATGCAAAAGCCCTACGCCACTCTGGAAAACTATGTTGACAATTAAATGAGTAATAAGTATGTATTTGCTCAATACAAATAAACACTTATGCATTAAAAATAAGTTATCCCCAGTATCCTTTTATATAACTTTATTTAAAGTGTATTTAAACATAATAAAGCATGTTGGATTAAGCAGTTTTGAAAGTGTTACAAGTTATAACTATTTACATGACATGATGACTTTATTTTTTACCTTTTTTCAGTAGGTACTTCAGTTCTGATTAAAATTTGATCTTTATGTAACGAGATATGCACAGTTTTCCTGAGCACCTGAAAGATTATATTCCACATTTAGCCTCTGCCATCTATGACTTTGTTACTTGTGTTCATTAGTGCCACACTATACAGCATAATTGAGTGCTCCTCTCGGAATGTAAACATATATTTTTGTGGTTAAATTAGGTCCATAACAATTCACAGAACACTTGACAACATAGCTATGTTATCGATATCTGTAAAATAAGTAAATTGGGCAACATTGCTTAAATCACTGGTGGCAAAATAGAATACATCCTTGGTTAAATTCTAAGATATGTAATATTCTACTACTTCGTATATCCATCATTCGTTTTTAGTTTGCACTAATTCATTTTGAATTTGGGTGTACAGGTTCATTGCATATTGTCACGTTTATCATGTTTGATTCCTAGAGCACAACCTCATTGAGTGCCTTGATGTTTGTTTGATGTCCAACTTGTACCTTGAATATTCCTTTCTGGCCTGCACGAGCCTGCCTTCGAATTGGGCTCAACAGTGGCTTCAGTAGTGTGCATTTTACTGTATGAAATAAAACAGTCCAGTTTGGCTTTCCACAGACTTTGCCAACTCAGACAAAAACATAAAACATAGAAAAAAGTCCCATCATTTTTATATACTTTGTGTGCTTGGATTCTATTTCAGGAAGAGATTATTGGAATTGCAGCTTTTTATTTAAAATCCTGATTTTCATAAATAAAGATACATGATTTGTGCATGTTTTGATAACATGACAGTGTGACTAATAGCTGTTGATTGAAGTCGTTATTAGAAATAAGAAGATAAGGAGGTCAGCACAACTATTTTTATAAATAAAGTTTAAGTAAGTTTTCTGAACTTTCACTTTGGCCAGACATTCAGGTAGCCTCAACACCTAATGCTGCTTTTTAAATGTGAGTTAGACAGCTCTGATGACATAATGCTTTAGCAAAAGTGCAAAATCAGAGACCAGCTGTTCATGGGGCTGCTACAACAACATAATTTTTGGAACTAATTGGTAAATATTGAATTTCTGGCACTCATTGGGGTTTTCATCTTAAAGGAGTATCCATCAGTACAGCTACTAAAATATGATGGAGACATTGAAGGCACATAAGACGCATATTGAATGATGTAGGAGTGGCACATCCCCACAGTTAAAGACAGTGCAGTTCAGTGGCTCATTCTGAATGAGTCTGCTGGCATAAGCAGTAGCAGGTGCCTCATCACTATGAAAGCATCTTTAAAGAGGTATTGTAAATAAACGTATCAGGAGTACATTCTTAGTTACTGATATAAAAATGTTTGCATTTTGAGTTTACACAGCATATTTTTTTAGTTAGATCATATTCTTTATAAAATCTACTCTTTAATTCTCCCAAGCATTTGAAGTCTTCAGTTTTTAGATATGTGAGAGAGGAGCAGCTTTCAGTAACAAAACACAGACCTCTATTTAATTGCACACAGTGTTTATCAGCCACCCATTAGTAAGTTCCACTACAACAGATTAAAGCTATCTCTGTCATGTTTAAAATTGTCACCTAGCTGCTGCTGTGCACCAAAAAGCTCTGAGTAATTAGCACTAGATTGCACCCCCTGCTTTATTTAGTGATGAATTTTCTGGAAAGTGGATTAAAAATGCTGGAAAGGCACAATGAGAAGAAAAGTTTAAAATACAGATTATTAAGTAGTACTGAGTTATTGATAAATGAACATCTTATGGTGATAGCCATAATTGGCTGTGAGGTTGACATAGCTATACCATATTGTATTCTTAAAACGGTAGTAAGCTATTTGCTGTAGTGGTAGTAATCTAAAATCATTGAAATTTTTGATTTAGCTCAGCTGATCCACATATGACGTCTCATGTAAAACTTGCTTACGCTCGGACACATGTATAAACCATTTTTTATACAAAATTTGGGATTTATAAATCACAAAATTGCTGTGTAAATTGGCTTAAATTTACTGTAAGTTTCTGCCATCTGCAAGTCCTATGCAAACCTTTTTTGGTATTGGCATTTTAGCGACTCCTGGCAAAAGGACGATGAAGTGAACAGAAAATTTTGTTTCATTGTGTAGTTTATTGACAGGTCAGTTACATTCTGATGTCCGTCCATCCATCTATTTTCTAAACCTTCTTGGTCTAAGCCTGTATTGGATTTTGTTGCCTTATACCATTCATGGTATATCCATTACTATTACTGACATTAGTGACAGTACTATTGACAAATATAATCTTGCCGACAGACTCCTTGAATCTCAGTCAGGCAAGAATTGTATTTTTGTCATTTGGCAGAAATGTGGAGTGGAACAGGGCATGCTTTAAAGGTTTTCTATTATAGCTAGTCTTCAATAATCAAGCAATATTTTTCACTTCATAAACTTTATTCACTTTATGTATAGCATGCTTAAAACCCCTAACTGAAGTCATATGAGTGATTACATCCTGAATTTCCATTGATAAACTGTGCTGCACTGTGCCTATATACAGTAGAAAGAAAGGAACAGGCCAATTAAAAATGCTTGGCTCAACACAAACAGACTTGGTTTGGTATCATCTCTGTGCACTTCAGCCAAGCGCTGACAGTTTGTCAGTGTAATCATGGTTTATGTAATCACAAGGCTTTCATGATGTGGCCTTATTTGAATTATAGAGTTGAAGAGAAATGTTTACATCATCAACAGTCTATTTTTATCACAAAAGTATTCTTATTGAATATTTAATGTTCCTAATTTGCTATTAAGTTTATAATGAAGTTTATGTTCAGTAGCTTGCATTGATGGTGTGAAACTGGTTGCCCTTGACTTAATTATCTGTTTCCAAGAGCCACAGGCAACCAGCAACTAGCATCATCATCCACCTGTTCCCATTACTCTAGTATCTTATGTAGCAAATCCTGTGTTATAGACTAGGCACAAGATTGGCAGTCATATACTGTGAATGTGGCATATTTCATTTATGTTACTTTATCGGCAAAAGGTGTTAGTTGTATTTTTAAACCCAATTTCACCACCTCTTGTCAGCTTCTTTGGTCTTTCCGTTAACCTGCACCCCTTTCTCCATAGTGTTGCTGTGTCCAATGAGTTGAAAAGGAAAGTGGCCAAAGGGTTTTACTAAACCAATGTAATTCATTCAGATGGGTACAATTTAACTGTTGGGGATTAAAGAAAAACTACAGAAGAAAGCCCTACAGAGCCAGGAGTCAAGTTATGATCCAGTGGTAAATGGTAAAGAAGAAACAGTACCACCGCAGTGAACACTGTGGTTCTTGGCCAGGGAAATCTTTTACACATGTAATGGTTAATGGTGGATAGTGGGTTTAAAAAAGGCATGAGATAGAAAGAGAGGTTTTTGTATGAAGGTAAATTCTGCTTTATAGAAGGATGCTCAACACATCATGTTTGGCAAGACCTACATGGAACAGTCAAGTATTCATACATTATCCTTCATTCTGTTGAGACCCTTTTTGTGTCTGTTTAAATGAGAGGTATTATTTCAGTATGGTTTGTGTTCTAATGAAAAGGCCCTGTTATGTGCTAAGAAATATAATTTAAAACCACAACTATATTTTAAGATATGCAGATATTTATATATTCATACATTTGTACCTTTTCTTATTTCATAGGTTGGCTGGAGTACTGCACGGGATTACTATACTTTTTTATGGTCTCCAGTCCCAGAGAATTACACTGAAGGCACGTCAGTTAATCGTGTAGTTGTATTTCAAGGTATGTTAAAAAAAACAAAACAAATGTAAGTGTTTTGTCATACAGTATATCACCTTGAATTCTTTAGCGTACTTGGTTCAATTCAGGAGAATGGGATACTGGAATGTGGTGAAGTTTCATAATACCCCGCTTAAGTTACCTAAATCTCAAGTACGTTTCTCCAGTTTTAACCCACAATACAGATTAAATACAAGCTTATTTTCAGTTATGAGTGCTCTGAGGTGTTATAAATGTTCCCATGGTGTAATAATTCATTCATATGTAATTGCACCCTTATTTAAAAAGAGATTGTGACATTTATGAAGTGTTGCATCTCATCATCAGCAATATACAGTATGTGTGTGACATTGAGAATATGTAAGTATTGTATAATCTCATATGAGTGAAGAGAACAGTCCATCTTACTTTGACACTTGAATTGATGGATCATAATCGTCTTCATGTAGGTAATGCCTTTCACCAGGCATTTCCATTAATTTGACTGTCAGGATACTGGGATTTTTCAGTTAAGAAACATTTGCACTATATTTGGACTTTGTTGTAGATGGGTTATACCTTTCGATTTGAACCTCTACGTAATAGTTTTAAACTCTTTAATCATAAACACAATCTGACAGATGCCTTTTACCGTGCCAGCCTCTACTGTAAGGCTGACAGTTCTTTTTCTAACGAAACTAAAAATGCTTTTTGGCTGTTAGGCACTACATGAAAAGTTTGACATACTATTCATTTGTGAGAACTTCAGATGGGTCGGTATGTAAAAGGATCTCCACCAGCAAATCTTGCTCAGATTATTGTACAGGATTCAAAGCCACTTGGGTCATGCTGTTTTGTGTGCTAACATAAGTTATAAAAATGTAATTTATTAAGGAGAAATGCTACAAGTATTTTTATGATTTCATTTTCCATGGATTTCTTTATTATAGTTTATAGCAAGGGTTGTAAAGTTTTTCATTTTGGGTAGCACAGATCATTCTGGGTTCAAATCTTGTGCTTGGACATTGTCAGTGTGGCCTTTGTTTACCCCTAAGCACTTTGGTTTCCTTCAGAATCCTCAAAGACATGTAAGGTAGGTTATTTGATGATTCCAAATTGTCCAATGTGAGACTGGTACCTTGTCTAGTGCAGTTTCCTGATTTGTGACATATGCTATTGGAAGAGGCAATGGTCTCTTGCAGCCCTGAATTGGATTAAATGGTCCTGAGAATAACATTAAATGAGATGAGCATTTTAATTTTGGAGCCTTATTGAAAATGTTATATTGTTTATTATGACATTATGTTAATTTGTACATTTTCAATTGTTCTTTATGTTTGGATTACTAGGTTACTATGTTCCAAATGATGATGGGGAATTTTATCAGTTCTGTTATGTCACTCATAAAGGGGAAATCCGGGGAGCTAGTACCCCATTCCAGTTTCGCGCATCCTCTCCAACTGATGATCTGCTTACTGTTGAAGATGACAATAATTCTGATATCCTTGTAGTGACCACCAAGACTGGATTCTTAGAGGTAAGGTCAGCTTTGGATATTACAAGCTGAAAAACATAAAGCAAATATTCTTAACTTCTTCTGAAAAACAGTGGGAATAGATCAGTGCTTTTAAAATGAGCATGCACAAGACACAATACCACTATATGTGTAAGTCAAAAAGTAATATTCCTTGAAAGTTAACTCAGAATTAGTACCATGAAAGTTATTGTGGTCAATTTCTGACTATTTGTCATAAAGGTGAACTCATCAAACAAGACTCAATGCTGTCTTAATGGGGTGTAAATATGAGGTGGCGCAGAGGCCAAATTCTCTTATTCATTCATCAACATAGGGAAGATAAGAGAACACACAATTCAAATGATGGAAAAATCAGGGAATGGAAATAACAAAATTGCTACTCACCTGAAAATGCCCATATCTTCAGTTAGGGTAATAAGTTCAAATCAACTGGAACTTGCCTAGAAGAGAACTCAAGTTTATTTTGCTTCTATGCACATTGAGCAGGATAGTAAGAGAGGTAAAAAAAATCCCCATGGATCACTGTTAGAGAAATACAGAAAACGTAGCATCTTGTGGTCATGAAGTCTCCACAACTATCATCATTCACCACCTCCATGACAAGAGATTATTTGGAAAGCATGCCAGAAAAAAAGCCTTTCCTATCATTTAACCACAAATGTAAGAGCCTGGAATCTGCTAAATGCTGCTGGAACTTTGATTGGGACTGTGGTCAGTGGTCAGACAAAATGAAAATTGAGCTGTTTTGCCAACAGGCTGTAATACCAAGGGTATTCTGGATTAGTGTGTCAATAGAAAAGTGCATACATTAAAGTTAGAAGCATAGCAGAAATTTTAGTGTCCCTAAAGAATGAAACTATAGCAATGGACTACTTTTCAGTTAAACAACACTAAAATCTTGTAGGCTTATAGCCCAATGCTTGACAAAATAAATATAACAAAAGGAGCTAGTGATCAAAGATGTAATATGTAGGTTGAACCAAATCACGGACATAATGTGTACTGTAAGTTGAACCAAAGTGGTTAACTGAAACAGAAAAAGCTCTGTAGCTAAATAACTACTGTGGTGGTTTATGCAGATCTCATAACATGGAAAATGTGAGCATAGTGACAGTCAAGGTCTCCTAAAAACAGAAATTTCATGGCAGACAGTTTTTTTTCCATATTTGCTGTTCAATCTCTTCTGCAGTAGCAGACACAGATGGGTCAAAGTGAGGGCTGAGGCTTGCAGTGGTCATCCATGGAAACTGAGTGCAACAAATGAGAAATCGGAATATGTTCAGTGCAGTTATAGGTCCAGTACTAGTACTAGGATCCTGGTACGCCCATCCGCAGTCTAGAGACGTGATCAAAAGTGGTCTTCATGGAAGAATTGCAATCAAACCATTCCTCCATGGTGGAAGTAAACCTAACAACTCACCTGCTCAAGAAAACACCAGGATTGGGGTGCAGAAAAATGACTGCAGGTGCTCTGGACTGACGAGTCAAAAGTTGACATATTTTGCTCTTAACAGAAAGCATTTTGTTTGCCAATAATCTGGAGAATGGTACATGGATGGATGTCTGCAGGCAGTGTAGTACAGTAGAGGTTCCCTACAGATTTGGGGCTGCATTTCCGCTGAGCTGGTGATTTGATCAAAATTGACAGCACCCTCATTGCTAAGAAGTACTGGCATATTCTTATCCATTATGTGGTAACATCTGGAAGACGTCTAATCAGTCCAAACTTCAGTATGCAGCAAGACAGTGACCCCAAACACACAGTATCTACACAGTAACAACAACAAAAAGAGGATCAGTGAATCATGATGGCCTGGTCCCCCACAGACTCCTGAACTCTACATCATCAAGTCAGTCTGGGATTACTTGCAGAGACAGAAGCAAGTAAGACAGCCAAAGTCTGCATTGGAATGGTGGCAAATATATCTGAGAATTGCTTCTATTTTTAAGGTAAATAGTGGTCACACCAAATATTAATTTAATTTATTTTTTTCTGTTTACTATGCTTTCTAAGAAGTCTATTGATAGACAAAAACTATTTTGGGTGTTATTTTTGAAAACATTTCCTCTTTACAGCATTTTTTCACAAGTCCCTAAGACTTTTACACAGTACCATATATTTTTATATATCATAAAATATTAAATGTAACTGTCATTGTTATTCTTAATATTTTCTACATTTAGCAAAAAATTGTTGAAGTTATAAAAGAAAAAGATGAGCTGCAAAAAGAAATAACTTCCTTAGGGACAGAAAAGGATCAACTACTTCAACAGACACAGAAGTTAGAGAAAGAAATATCACAGGAAAAAGAGACTTGCGTCCAGATTAGAAGGGAATACGAGGTAAGATTACAGTCTGTGTTATACTGCAAGTAAATTCACACTTTGTTTTTTATCCCAATTTCTGATGTTCAGCTTAGTGTTTAAGTGTTTTTATGTATTTTCCTCCCAATGATTGTTTCATGTATATAATACATTTCACCAAACCCAACATGGACCAATGTTTACCTTGAGCCACATTCTTAAACCACTGAGCAAAGACACATAGAAAATGATGTGGCTTTTTTCTTTACATGACGGCATATAGGGTGTTTGAAGTGTGAGTGAGAGGACTGTGATTTGGGTTTTCAGAATTTATCTTATGCATTAAAGAATGCATTTTGTGAACACTAACATGGCATTAAGTTTAAACAAAAATTCTTCAGCACTCAAAACAATTTAATTCTGCAGAATTTTTTGGGAAGTGGAAAGAAAAACCAGTGAGTATGTTTAGTCCTAATAGAAGAAACCTGTACTGATTAGAAGTGACCAAAAAATGAATTTATTACAGGTATTTGGAGGTTTCATTATATTTTTTCTTTCTTTATTCTGCTAAGATATCCTTTTTTGATTCTTAAGTCAATGGAAATCATTTATAGTATATTGGAATTCATATGAATTCCTTTCATGTTGATTTGTTTCTGTGCAGTGAATAAAAACATGTCAGTGCTGCACAAATGTAATAAATACAGATTAGTTTTTGTTCATATATAAACGTAGTTTATTTTTTTATGTCTCACAAGTGTGTACTGCTTCTCAATGGAATGAAGACTTTTTTTTTTTATTTAGACTATCATATAGTCTACATTTCTGTTACCCTTCTGCTGCCTTATCAGAATTAAGATGACTGTCTATGAATACTTGTTTGCACCCAGCCAGGCTTTGCACAGTTTTCCACAGTTACATTTTTAAACAGTACGTTAAGCATGGAATGGTCACATAAAAAAAAAACAATTACTAGTCCTATAAGTTGCAACAGAAAAAAAATGGGTTTTAAACATGGCCATAATGTACGTGCTGTTGGAGCTTTCCAGACTGACCTAATGAGAGGGTTCTAGGTTGTATCAGCCATTGTGCTAAAATAGTTGCCAAGAGCTTCATACTGAGTATATAGTAATGTATTTATTTTTACTGCATTTTCCATTAGTATACAGTCATTATCCATCCATCCATTATCCAGCCTGCTATATCCTAACTACAGGGTCACGGGGGTCTGCTGGAGCCAATCCCAGCCAACACATGGTGCAAGGCAGGAAACAAACCCTGGGCAGGGCGCCAGCCCACCGCAGATAGTCATTATTTTTCTACAAAATTACCCCATTTTATTAATTGTAATGACCTTGAATTTCTTTATCTAATTTAAAAATAAATGTCAGTTGTATTTGTGTGTTTGTTAAAGTTTACAAAAGTTGCACTTGCTGATGGCATATAAGATTTTTATGAATTTCTAAATGCATATGTATAATGGTCCTCCTTAAAAAGGCTTATGGCCTCCATGACAGTGCCGTGGAACTGTGCACCAAGTGTGTCCATGCCTTTCCTGGGCTTATGCAGCACTGAGCCAGCAATGAATCAAGTAGATTATGTCTCCTGCTAGCAAAGAATTATGGGGATATCAAAACTGAGAGGGAGTAGTGCTAAAAGCAACAGTGGAGCAAGCCTAACAATTGAACAGATGGTGTAAACTTCAAATGTCCTCAAGAATGTTCCAGCATCATATTGTTTATGTAAATTCTGCAGAAATGTGTGGGTTTTTTTTTATTAATTTGCTATTTGATCTACACAAAAAAGAAATGAAGCATTTCCTCATGTTTGTTATTGTTGTTATTATTTACAACATTAAATAACTAATTGCATTAAAGTGTACATAGCATTGATTTATATCAGCCAGAAAAAGATCACAGACTTAAATAAACACAAGAAACTGAGAGTTGCCTGTTGCCTGTTTTAGAATATATTTTATCTGGTTACTGCACAAACTTTATCAGGTTCAGAGATACTGGTAGCTTTTGCTACCATTTAAAATTTAACCATGGTGGCATCAACAATCCATGAAAGGGCACATACACACACCTCAGGCAATTAGGCTAACTGTACACAAAAGACAGGAGCATTCTTTACTGTTGCAGTTGTCCAGTTGCTCACTTCTTTCCACTTTTTTGAACTTCCTACTAGGGGTGTGTGATATTGGCAAAAAATTATACCGCTTTATTTTCTGGGACTTTGACGATAGCGATAATGATAATTAGACATATACTTCTTACAGAAATAAAAATAATCTGAACAAATTACATAAATTGTTTGAACTGATTGATAATTTGTTGTAACTTTTTTTTTTTTTTTTTGCCTGACACCTTCAAGGTACCGTATTAGATCAATTTCACTTTGCAAATGGTGAAACAAGTTAGATATCGAGCTGTCTTTAATGATAAACAGTTTCTGACATAGTTTACAGATTTCTGTCTTTTAAGCAACATCAGTCTTCAAAACCAAACCACCTCCATGCGAGTGAAGATGATCCACATCTTGCAATAACGATGTAGACTGCGAGGCTGTTTATCCTCTGGCGTTGTTTGCCCACTCAGTCTTAGGCAGCTGCTCTAGCTTCATTTTTGATGTGCTGAGCTTGCGTGCATGCGCAGTAGTCTATCCTGTTAGATTACATGAGACAGTGAATGCCTGGACTCTAAAAAGCATGTTTTTTGTTGTTTTTTTTTTTTTTTTTTGCAAAGTGAGTGACATACTCAAAAATTTCATCTGGCACGTTGTTAAAACAACAATTAAGATATCATCATTGACAATACATATTGCACACTCCTACTTTCCACTTCTTACTGACTGACACCCCAGCTTTGCTCATCTGAAGTGAAGTGTTAATAGAAGAGATTAGATTATTTTGAGAAGAACAAAAAAGAAACCTGAACAAATTACATGAAGAAATATCATCGTTCAGACAAAAGAAAAATTGTATGTTTTATTTCGTAAAATGAAAAAGGTGATCCATTTTTGAATAATTTTTTTCATGTCAGAAAAATGTACAGAATCAGCCTTCCACATAGTTTTCAAAATACTAGTTAAGAGTGCTCACTTAAAGTCCTATCAACTGTTTCCATTTTCATGCTGAAATTGTTGCTGTACTTTTATGTGGCTCTTAATTTTTTTTTTTTTTCCTCTCCATTGACTGCGGTTGGGGTGTGATCAGCATTTTCTGGTGTTTGCACAAGTGAAAGTTAATAATTGTACAGATAGTGAATGTGTTTACATGCACACACATAACAAAATTAAGGTGAATAACCAGGTTAAGGCAGAAACCTGTTTTCTTAAAAATCTGCATTTACATGCTCAAGTAATCTCTTTTGTCAAAACACTCTTAACGCCACTAAACTGCTCAAATAAAGGAGTTAACATCATCATTGGTCACTGTAAATCCAAAAATAAGCATGATTCCTGTGATAATTTTCTTGTGTTTTATAAATCTGCTTAGTTAAACTGATGCCTTATTTATAGATTTCTTTTACTGGGTTGCATGCTTGGCTGTGTCTTTTCTGCTATTGAGCCCTGCTAAGGAGCAGATATGTGTGCTTCTTGCCTTATACCCAGTACTGCTGGAATAATAAAATCATGGGTATTTTTACTTCCATAAGTCTTCGTTAGGTCACTAGTTACTTTAAAAGGTAATTAGACTACTTAACATGCATTACTGCTCCTGAGATGAGATTGTGTTGTTGAGTTTAGTACTGTACGTTCAGTTCATCAATGTAAAATTATAAATTTCTGAAATATTGAGAAGTTATTTCAGCCAGAAGAAGGTATTTCAGGTGATTGCATTATACCTAATAAGGTATAATGAAAAGTAGATGTATTTGGCATGTTTTAAGCGTTTCCCTCCATTTACATCATGTTTGTGAAGAAATAACTTTGACTTGAAAAATACTAAATTATTCTTTAACTTTTGCATCAGTTGTAATTGACTTGCTATTTAAGACTCAAGACACCTTAATTCAGGGATCTCCAACTCCAGTCCTGGGGCCTCATGTATAAACGGTACGCACGCACAGAAATGTTGCATAAGAACTTTTCCACATTCAAATCACGATGTATAAAACCTACACTTGGCATAAAGCCACGCACTTTTCCACAGTACCTAATTCCAAAAGACCATAACTGCTTTAGCGTTGTTACTCTCACTGCACCTTCTTCTTCTTCTTCTTCTTCTTCTTTCAGCTGCTCCCGTTAGGAGTTGCCACAGCGGATCATCTTTTTCCATATTACTCTCACTGCATCACTCGGAGTATTTATATCACTGTATCTGAGTGGGGAATCACAGCAGCAGCTGATCGGAAAGAGAATTATCGGTATACAGTATCAAGCACACGCTGTCTCAGCCACGACAAAACGTTTCAAAGCCTTTCCTGTATGAACCTTGCAGTTCAGAAACAGTTTTATCCCAAGAACTTTAAACGCACTTAATCAATTGCTCCTTGTAGAACTGTTTGTACTTATAAGTACAAACACCCCACTGTAAACTTGCACAACAGTTATAATATTACACAACCTGAGCCACTTTATAAAGCACGTATTTGCATATGATGACGATATCATTTTTGAGATGAAATGCAGCAAAATATGTTTATTATATTATACAGATAAAACTTTAACTTCATTTAAATAATATATATTCTTCACTGGGACTGGCGTGAAGGATAGAATAATTAAACATGTACTACGAAGATATTTCAGTGTTCCTTAAATGTTTTGAAGAATCGGCGCTCTAAGCATACAGATGGCTTAACGTCTATTACAGAACTGCTTGTGTGGTGATCGGTTACTTGGAGAAAGAAAAGCAAGGACTGCAGGGGCGGCCTTGCCAATATATATTGAATATAAAACAGAAAGAGAAAATAACGACACAGCTAAAAACGCAGCGGCAAATTTCGACAAAAGTTAAACGCTTGTGTCATGAGCACGAGCCGGCTATGCAGTGTCCGCAACGGACGTGGCCATCCACCATGCATAAGATACCATGTTGACATTGGCAGGCGAAGGGGCCACCGATTCTTTCTGTGCCCAGGGCCGCCACAAGCCTAGAGCCGCCCTGAGTACTGCTGCAATAAATAATTTCATCGAAGGTCGCGCACTCTCACTGCACCTTTTTCTTCTTCTTTCAGTTGCTCCCGTTAGGGGTTGCCACAGTGGATCATCTTTTTCCATATTACTTTCACTGCACCACTTGGAGTATTTATATCACTGTATCTGAGTGGGGAATCACAGCTCTACAGCAGCTGACTGCAAAGAGAATTATCGGTATACAGTAATCCCTCCTCGATCGCGGGGGTTGCGTTCCAGACCCCCCCGCGATAGATGAAAATCCGCGAAGTAGAAACCATATGTTTGTATGGTTATTTTTATATATTTTAAGCCCTTATAAACTCTCCCACACTGTTAACATTATTAGAGCCCTCTAGACATGAAATAACACCCTTTAGTCAAAAGTTTAAACTGTGCTCCATGACAAGACAGAGATGACAGTTCTTTCTCACAATTAAAAGAATGCAAATATATCTTTTCTTCAAATGAGTGTCTGCATCAGGAGCAGAGAATTTAAGAGAGAGAGCGAGAGCGAGCGCTCGCAAAGAAAAGCAAACAATCAAAAAATCAATACGTGTGCATTTAAGTAAAGCGGCATTTTTCAGAGGAGCGTCAGTATCTTCTAAGCAAACAGCCTCTGTTGAAACAGCCCCTCTGCTCAAATCTCCTCCGTCAGGCGCAGAGAACGTCAGAGAGAGAGAGCGTGAGATTAAAGCAAACAATCAAAAAATCAATACGTGTGCTTTTGTGCTTTTAAATATGCCGAGCACCGCAATAAAGCGCCATTTTTTAGAGGAGCGTCAGTATCTTTTAAGCAAACAGCTTCTGTGCAAACAGCACCTCTGCTCACACCCCGTCCGTCAGGCGCAGAGAATATCAGAGAGGGTGAGAGAGAGGCAGAGACAAGCAAACAATCAAGCACCGCACGGGAAGCATATCGTATATCATTGAGGAGTTTTAGTTAATATGTAATACACGCTCTGATTGGGTAGCTTCTAAGCCATCTGCCAATAGCGTCCCTTGTATGAAATCAACTGGGCAAACAAACTGAGGAAGCATGTACCATAAATTAAAAGACCCATTGTCCGCAGAAATCCGCGAACCAGCGAAAAATCCGTGATATATATTTAGATGTGCTTACATTTAAAATCCGCGATAGAGTGAAGCCGCGAAAGTCGAAGCACGATATAGCGAGGGATTACTGTACAGCATCTAGCACATGCTGCCTCAGCCATACTGTCTATTGAACTGCTCTCATACGGCAAACACTTCAGAGCCTTTCTTCGCAGTTCAGAAACAGAATCCCAAGAACTATAAACGCACTCAATCAGTCCATAAATTGCTCCTTGTAGAATGCTTTGTACTTTAAGTACAATTGCCTCACTGTAAACTATCGATACAGTTATAATATTGCACAACCTGAGCCACTTTATAAAGCGCGTATTTACATATGATGACTATCATTTTTAAGATGAAATTCAGCAAAATATGTTTATTATATTATATAGATAAAACTTTAACTTCATTTAAATGATCTATATTGTTAATAAACAAACATGTGAGGACACAGTGCCACAGCGCTAGCGAGGAGCTGGCGCTCCGTTCAAGGATTGTTCCTGCCTCGTGCTATATTCTTGCTGCAGCTGGCGCGACAGGGAAGGATAGATGAATGGAATAATTAAACATGTACTACGAAGATATTTCAATGTTCCTTAAGTTTTGAAGAATCGGTGTTCTAAGCTTACAGATGGCTTAACGTCTATTACAGAGCTGATTGTGTGGCGATTGGTTACTTGGAGAAAGAAAAGGAAGGACAGGAATTAGAGGTTAGTATGTTTGAAAGAGTCAGTACTGCTGCAATAATTTATTTCATCAAAGGTCGCGCACAGCGCAGCAAGCATTTTGTGTGAGGCATGAACAATCACTGTGCTACCATGTTCCCATGTTTAATAACATGCTTTAACTCCTATCATCATGAAAATGATATCAAGTATACATCTCAGTATTTTAATTATTCAGAGAGCTGTAATATCACGAATGTAATGGATTCTGTGTCCTGTCAGATGAAGAGAAAGCCCGTTTAAGAAGCACGTAGTGATTCATTCACACAGAGCACATAGAAGATCAAATACAAAACAAAGCATTTAACGTGCTACTTTAGTTACGATGGGATTTGAGAAACTAGTAAATAATTTTTAAGATGAAATTTATGATGTTCTACTTTAATGACAAAATAAACTACGTGATTAAAGTGGAAATTTCGAGATTAAAGTTGACATTTCGTGCTTTTGTCCCCCCCCCACTTTGTGCCTATTTTTACCTCTGTACCCTAATAAGTTTTCATATGACACTCAGACGGTGGGCTACGACTTGCCTTTTCACGGTGACTTTAATATCTGACAACTTCGTTTTTATTTCGGGCACTCTGCGACTTTGTGAACTTGAGCTTTCGAGTTTCTCCGACACTCTGTCACTCGATCAACTTCCTTTTGTTGTTTATACCACTGTTTAAACCAACAAATAGTACGTTTTTCCTTGCCTCCACTTGGTATTCGCTGAAATTCTTTTATTTCCCCCCGTGCTTTTGCCATTGCCTTTTTACAGAACTCTGAGCTTAAGGGCTATTTATATTGATTTGCATATTCAAAGAGGCGTAATTCTGGGAGGAGACAGGGCGGGACAGCAGGCACATGCGCGTGCGTTACTTTTCACGGTGACTGGGATTTATGTAGCGGAAGAACGTGGAAGTTGGTATTAGCAATAGATTTATGCATCTGGATTTTTTTGTGTGTACACACATTTCCGCTTTTGTCCATACGCCATGTTATAGTGTGAATTCTACGCATGCCGTTATGCATGGGGCCCCAGGACTGGAGTTGGAAACCCCTGCCTTAATTGTTTCTTTTTTCTTTATTTAGTTCCCAAATAATAACAAGATTAAAAACAATCCAAAATATGACCACCTAATATGTGTCCCTCATACAATATTTGAAAATAAGGAAAACTGAAGCTCTCAGTAATGTTGACCTGCTCAGGTCAGCAAAATATTTTCACAGTGCTCTTTAAAAATAAAATCAACAGTTTTGGAAATGTCTAGTGTGGCAGAATGAGAGCACCAACAAGCCATGGAATTATAGAACAGGATTTATTAACAACAATGATCAACTTTTAATTAAGGAACTGGTGAGTGACATTGGTTGGAGTTTGAGGCCATGTCTTAGCTGGTCATTTGTTGGCTTGCCTTCATATCTAATTTTTTTCAGCTGTCATTTAAGGAAAAAAGAAGCAGTTCAGAGGACATAACTGTTAAAAAACAGGCAATTAAAGTGATGGGAAAAGAAGTCAATTAACATCAGAAAATTTTCACTGGTTAAGAAAGCGTCAGGAAGGAGAACCTACAGCCAAAGTAGCCCACCAGGATTAGAATTGGACAACCCTGGCTTAAGTGAAAATTTTGCAGAAAAAGAGGTTGATCAGCTTTTACTAAATGGGCTCATTTGAGTACATTCAGTACATGACTTTATTGTACAGTTGCTTGAAATACAGTGTACCATATATTGCAGCTTCATGTATATTGAATGTGTTTTCTGTGCTAGAGACTGAAAGTATATTAAAAATGAAATGCAGTGAGGAATTTGATCTCTTTTACAATCTCTACACTATAGAAAAATATTGTGTTAATATATATTAAGCTGTGTGAAATCTCCTACTGACCAGCAATCTTGAGATAAAGCTGTCTGAATATTATAAAAGCAGCAAATAAAAGGTATAAATAGTGCATGGTGCTTACTAGATGGCAGTAATCATTCTTTTTCACATTCTGTTCTGTGTATAGTTACACTGCAAGAAATATTTGAAAAAGTGAAACAGATGGCACTTAATACTTGTTCTGTTATTGATCATTTTATTTTCATGGTTCTTTGAACCTTTGTAAGTTTTTGCGCTTTTCATTTAGTAGAATTATGCCTGATATTTGCAGTTATAGGTTTAGTCTTTCCTGTAAAGAAAGAAGCCAGATAAATTAGTTATTTTATTTGTTAAATATTTTGTTTGCTTTCTGTAATCTAGAAAGCAATAGATGTCTTTGACTTGGCATTATTACAGAGAACAAACTGTTTGTGCTTGACAATTTGAAAAGAGGCAGTGATGTCTTATGGTAACTGAGCACCCCTATAAAATCCCTTTTGTAATGGCATTTTGTGTAATATTTTGAAAGCATCAGCTCATATTCCGTGATGGAGCTCTAAGGACAGTGATTGTAAATACCACTGATTACCCAGAAAGGTCTTTAGTAACTGGACTTTGTGAATAATTTGAATTAATCAGTGGAGATTTGCTGCCACAACACAGTACAGACATTGTCATTTGTGTGTTCAGCACTGTATGATGTAGCTTCCTTTCCTACATATGTTACAATGTGAAGAGTTTCATAAGCCAGTTCACATGATTTACTTGGAAAGGAAATGGGTTGTAAGTACAAGTCTTTGGCATCTTGAGACCCTATTAAAATACCACAAAGAATGAAGTGAATGGCAAAAAATCAGAAATAATTACAACATTAAACAGAGTTTTTGTCATGCAATGCAGCTCTTTGCGATTTATGTGGAGAATACACAGTTGAGCCATTATATAAAATAATAGCAATTAAAAACTAAATAACTATCGCTGAATAAAGCTGGTTTTATACCCTGTTTATTTCACCACTTTTGTGAGTGAATGAAAATACATCTGTCTTAAAAATTTATTGTGGAAAAAAAAAATTAAAAATCAAGGTTGCAAAGTTTTGAGTTTCTAGCCTTGGTTGGACTTTGTATTAAGCTTAAAGTTTTCTTGAATTGTATGATAAAATTAATGGAAAATATTTATTTTGTTTACTGTACATAGTTTTGCTTCTATGATAATACACTAATAATCTGTAATTGTTTTAAACAGTTATTTTAAAAATTAGTTTTTTTTTAATACAATTGTCTTTACTCTGTTTTGTAAAACAAATACTCCGCTCCTTAATGTATAATTGATTACCTTCAGTTTTGCCCACTGGTATATTTGTTAATTTTTGTTAAATATGCTTATACACATGGATTCAGGATAAATTCTGGATTATTTGGAGTCCCTAACCTGGATAGACTCAACCATGAACATATAAATCTTTTGAAGCACTCATTTCAAAATTGGGGAAAAGACACAGATTAGAAAATGTCTGTGCTCGTGCTGCATTCAATTAATATAATTTTGCAGTTTATTTAACTCAAACAAATAGTAATTAACAATTGAAATCTGTAAAAATGGGTCATGTTTGAGTTTGTTCTCTGCAAGGATTATATTGAATTCCTTTTACATAGTGGTGACTTAATTCATGTATAACACTATAAAATCAAGTATTTGTAAATTTTAAAGAAAGAGCTGTGTGCCAGTGCAGAAAGCGGTCACATACAAGAATATCTGTAACCTGTTTAGAGCAGTCCTGAGACTATGGCTACTTACACATTTTTATGTTTTCATTTTTGATCTCTGCCCACATTGGCCTTTTCCCTTCATTTATTAAACAACAATAAACACATATGACATAGCTATTCATCTGCATTAGTGGCCAGATGTTTTGGCAGTGACACAAATGTTGTATTTTGCAAACTTTGCTGCTTCAGCATTTTCAGATTATTTTTTTATATGTTTCTATGGTATATTGAAGAACAATTATAAACATTTCATAAGTGTCCAAGACTTTTATTGGCAAACACATCAAATTTACAGTATGTAAAGGGTCAATATTTACATTGTTGACCCTTCTTCATATCCTCTGCAGTTCGCTCTGGCATGCTGGATATCAGCTTCTGGGCAAAATCCTGACTTATGGTGATCTACTCTTGCCTTTTTAGTGCTTGGAGTTGATCACAATTTGTGGGCTTCTGCTTGTCTCCCTTCCTTTTCAGAATTGACCACAGGTTCTCATTGGGATTAAGATCTGGGGAGTTTCCTGGCCACAGGACTAAACTTTCAATGTTATGATCTCTGAGCCACTTCGTTATCACTTTTGCCTTGTGACATTGTTCTCCATCATGCTGGAAAATACACAGATCATTACCAGAGTGAGCCTGGATTGTTGGGAGAAGTTGCTCTTGGAAGATGTTTTGATACCATTCTTTATTTATGGCAGTTTTCTTTGGCGGAATTGTGAGTGGGCTTACTCCATTGGATGAGCAGCAATCCCACACACGGATTGCCTCAGGATGCTCACTGTTGGCATGTCAGAGGACTTATCGTAGGATTCACCTTTTCCTTCATGGACAATCCATTTTCCAGATGTCCCAAACAATCGGAAGTAGGATTCATCTGAAAAAATAACTTGGCACCAGTCTTCTGCTGTCCAATCCTTGTACTTCCTGCAGAATTTCAGTCTGTCCTTGATGTTTTTCTTGGAAAGAAGTGGCATCTTTGCTACCCTTCTTGACACAAGGCCGTTGTCCAAAAGTCTTCACCTCACTCACACCCACCTGCTGCCAGTACTGAGCAAGCTCTACACTGTCTGGTGGCATTACAATTCTGTAGCAAACTCCTCAGGTGAAGATAGTCCTGTCATTTGCTGGACACTTTTTTAGCTGATCATTTTGTGCCAGGGCCATAATAAATGAACATAAGTTTTTCTTGGGTGGATGGATGGATTTCACTTTCACCAAACAACAAATCTTTTAATTCTCACAGATAAGCCTGTTCATTGGGAAGAAACACTACTTTTCCCTGATGGCAACACGAATTAGATGATATATGTCTCCTACTTAAAGTTTAAAGCCAAACAATATGTACATACTTCTGTCATATCACCTATATCCATATACTAGCAAAATACCCGCGCTTCGCAGCGGAGTAGTGTGTTAAAGAAGTTATGAAAAAGAAAAGGAAACATTTTAAAAATAACCTACCATGATTGTCAATGTAATTGTTTTGTGACTGTTATGAGTGTTGCTGTCATCAAGGATTTGATTATCATTATTTCTTTCAATCAGGTTCTTATTTGGAGAATGTGTTGTGTTCAAGTTATATTCTGTGTTTGTCAACCATTGTAAAGATAACAGGTTTCATTTATCGAAGTGTTCACTACCCAAATCGGTACTCGTGAATCTAAGATGTTTAACAGGCATTCCCGGTATTAAGTTGTGGATTTTCCTGCAAATATTTAGCGGCAGCGTGTCTATGAACTTAATTTAAACTTAAGCTTTACACCTTGCTTTCCTATTGATATGTCTACAAAGGCTTGTTCAGATCAGGGCTGTGGAGTCGGTAGATAAATGCTCCGACTCCGACTCCTCAGTTTCTAAATCTTCCGACTCCGACTCCCCGACTCCGACTCCTCTGTATGTATATACTATGCTAATGTATTTTCTACATCCATTGAAGGAAAGGAAGGCAACATACATGTCATTTCACCACAGAACTACTGGCTAGGAAGCCAACACTCTACTATAATGCCAGATTAAAGACAAACACAATGAAAACAAGGTTTTGTTTATTTTATTTTTTTTTTAAACAAGTGTCTGGATAGTAATAGCAGGCTTAAAAATCAGGAAAAATCGGCAGTGCATCTGTAAATGTATGGGGGGCTTTAGGCTAGGTTAACAATTCCCTGTAACAGTGGAACACGACACAATGGAAAGCGGTGCCGCACCTTACCTGTCCATTACATCCCATATAGTGACGCATACAGTCAATGAAAAGCATGCTTCATGGTTACTTAACATGTTCGTTTTGTGGTAACATTATGCACTGCATGCATTGGGCTTTATTCTTACAGCAGAGAAGTAGTTCATTATGACTGTTTGTGAATTGGGACATTTCAACTTACTTTTTTAATTCCCATTTAAATTTAGTAGGAGTCGGTTAACTTTTTGCCGACTCTGACTCCGACTCCAGGTACCCAAAATTGTCTCCGACTCCGACTCCTCGACTCCGACTCCAACTCCACAGCTCAGATTCAGAGGGTTGTTCCTTTCTTACTGTATCAATAAACAGCTCATCTTCCTCTTTATCTGAGACATCACACACTGCATGCACGGGTTTACCTGTCCCAGTCCTGCAAACTTTAGCGAAGTGGTTCAATTTGCCACGTTTTTTACACTGTCTTCCTTTAACTGGACATTGACTTTTTCCACCGTGTGCTTTGTTTCCGCAGTACCTGCACTTATGAATATGCTTGTATGTATCACACGCTTCATATTCTTTTGCTGCCTTCTCAATTGTGTAATGCGTTTTTTTGTTCAGCGCTCTTTGGAGGTCTTGCTTTTTGTGTGCGTACTGCGTTCACAGTCAGTTCACATGAGCCATGATCAAAAGTCTCGTTTATACCCTGCTCACACGGCGACTGAGCTGCAGGTTATGGCCGTATTTGTGCCAAACACTATTCTATCCCTGACCATCTCATCTTCGTTTGCATAAGCACAGTCCTTCACCAGCAATTTTAGCTCCGTTACGGAAATGTTAACTCTGTTACAAAGTAATAAAAAGTCTTGTTAATACCCTGCGTCTTCTCTCTCTAGACTTGTATCTTGCGAATATTGTATTCGTCGTAGGCATGACAAACGCCAGTGGCAGCGTGTCTATGAGCTTAATTTAAACTTAAGGTTTACACCGTGTTTTGTTTCTGCAGTAGCTGCACTTATGAATATACTTGTATGCGTCACTCGCTTCATATTCTTTTGCTGCCTTCTCAATTGTGTAATGCTGACGGATGGCCTTATATGGGCAGGCACTCAATTACGTGGGAGGCGTGACGATGAGGGACGCAACTCTGCCTCACACGGCGACTGAGCTGCAGGCTATGGCCGTATATATGTATGTAAGTAGGTTCCAGTAATGACTGTTATGCGTAGAATTTCGAAATGAAACCTGCCTAACTTTTGTAAGTAAGCTGTAACGAATGAGGCTGCCAAATTTCAGCCTTCTACCTACATGGGAAGTTGGAGAATTAGTAATCAGTCAGTCAGTCAGTGAGGGCTTTGACTTTTATTAGTATAGATTCTATCTGTTTTCCCTGTTCCATTATTTCACTGAGTAATACTTTACATTTGTTAGCGCTAATGCGATCTTTACTATCAGTTTTTGAGACTTTCGAATTTTAGTGCTTTCGTAACCTCTAACCTACTGTGCATGTGTATCGCGCCAACATTTTTGAACCTCTTTACAATATTGTACTTCGTCTTCTACTCTGTCTTTTATTTTCGACCCCACTTGGAGATGAGAGTGCAGGAACTGTATCTGACAATAACATTCACACGAATGTGAAGTGATTGGACCGTGGGTGTGGTTGTAAATGTTCGAGAGGAGTGTGGGACGTGTCAAAATTTCTTGGAAAAAAGTCTTGTCTTGTGGCACCTGTAATTATCTCTCGCGGGAGCTGAAATTATCTCCGAGAAATCCTCATTCCACAATTTCCTTTTATAATAGAGAGATTTGTAAGTTACCAGTTTTAAAGCAGCTTATTTTGTTAAGGTTCTTCTTATGTCATTTGATTTCAGTTGTCACACACCAGAAGATTGCAGCCTTTTGCAGATCCTTTTATTGGACTATCATTTTGGTTATTTATTTAATTAGTATGATTTAATCCCAGTTAGTGACCAGCTATTTTGAAAATCCATATAGCGCAGTTGCATCATACATTTTCTGGATTTGCACTGTCTGAGCTTTACTTGGATGTGTCTCAAAAAAATTATTGTGGGGTGGACATATACAAAATACTTATCAGCTTGTGAATAACCTGCTTAAATGCAGTGTTTACCAGCTGAACTAGTTAGCAAACTTAACACAACTCTCTGACTAGTGCTTGTATATCTCCAGTTGCATTTTGATCTTCTTCAGTTACTTAATAAAAAGAAAGTCTGCTTTTGTCTTTAAAATATGCTTGCATCATAGGACAATGTTTAAAAGCCACTCAAGTAAACGAAAGTAGAGCTTATTGTCTCTCTTCCTCTGCTATGACTTTGACCAAACACTGTCACCTGCTGACTAGAATAATATCAACACATTGATTGAACAGGATGCCGTGAATATTCAATAATTGTTTTAGTCACTAACCCTGCACAGACTTCACATGGAAAGTATAAACCAGGCTTTACTCCAACAGCAGCAGGCAACACTTTTGTGAAATAAGTCATTTTTCTCTATTAAGGAGGAGAGCAACCAAATGTATCCCAGGACTTCAGGGCATGTCCTACTCTGACAGACTCCGAGAGTTAAACCTGTTTAGTCTTGAGCAAAGGAGACTGCGTGGGGACCTAATCCAGGTATTTAAAATCCTGAAAGGTATTGATAAAGTTGATCCAGCAACCTTCTTTCAGCTTAAGGCTGAATCATGCACTAGAGAACACCAGTGGAAATTAAGGGGAAGTCCATTTAAAACTGAAGCCAGGAGGCACTTCTTTACGCAAAGAGTTGTGTGACTCTGGAGCAAGCTACTGAGACATGTAGTTAAAGCAGAAACCTTGACAGCCTTTAACAAGAATCTGGGTGAGGTATTGGGACAGGTTAGCTAATAGCTAAGTAAACAGGCTTGATGGACTGAATGGTCTCCTCTTGTTTGTTAAATTTCTTCTGTTCTTATAATGCAGTAATGTATACCTCTTTTTTTTTTAAATAATGTAGGCATTTTTACTTAAAGAAAATAAGTGTTGTTACATTATTCATTACTTTAAAAAGTAATCTGACTTCTTTTAACATGTTACTCCAGACACTGAGTCCCACTCCTGTTAATCATTTATGGAGTGCAGTAGAGCAAGGAGGCATAAGTGTCTTTGCGGGCTTGGGGAATGTAGCAGCTGTGAGATAATGAGGGGATGTGGGGGTGCTTTGCGGAATTTATCTATTATTTGCTTTGGAACTGTTTTGGTACTGGTTCAGAGGCTCAAAAACTGGTATTGGTACCAAAGTCAAAATTTTAGGACTCATTCAACACTAATCTGTCTTCCAAGAAATCACATTGTGCCCTGCTTTTCTAGCAGGAGATATTAAAAAAAACAGCCACCTTGCTGTTTTTCTCTTAAGCAGCTGGGAATGAGCAGTGGTCAGAATTCTCAGTGAATGACCGAGTCCTTGATTGACTGCGAATCCAAGATGTATTCAGTAAATGCAACATATTACATGAAAAAGTGCTTATTCCATGCTGCCCCGATCATTGTCCAGCATTATTAACACATAACTTACTTAAGTGGGCATCACAACTAAAATCATTATCACATCTTTTTTTAGTTGTGTGTGGGGGGAGTTTTTTATGTAAATTTCAGCAAGTTTTCTTTCAATTGACTGAAAATTTGAAATAGTGAAAACAGACTTGACTACTACCATATACATAATTGCATATTTCTACATTTTTATCATGTCACTGTTTTTCATTTGTTTTTATGAGCAATTGCAGGGTATTTAGCATGAACATGCCTATATTTTGTAACTACTGTGTCATCATCTATCCCCATGTAAGTTGCAAGTCCATCTTTATTACAGTTAACAACCCATCATTTATCAATGTTAATTTCAGTACTAACACAGATGTTAAATCAGTACTTAAAACATTTCATGAAGAAAGCAGTTACCGGTATATTAATTCTGATGTTTTTAAATTGTCAAGTGCTAAAATAGAAGTTTAAGTAGTCAGATTCTTATTTATTCATTTTGCAGTTCTTCACAATTATCTGCCTATTCATTTATTTTATCTTATCGGTGAAGCTAGCTACTCCATTGAAATGTGATTTAGGTGCACATCTTTATATTATGGAAGTATTTTGCATGGTTGTTGCAAAAATCATTACATAAAATAAGGGTCTTCTATAAAGAAATAGTGAACTACTACTGAACTGTGATACACTGTGTTTCACATTATTATGTAAGTGGCATATCAATAGGATTTCAGTAAAATAAACATTTAGTTTTTGCTTCCCATATCTTTTTAGATAACTGGCATCAAGCTCAGAGAAGTTTGTTAATTACTTTGCTAGGAGATCTTCATTAAAGGGAAACCTACTCAAAGAGGTTATTCCACATTTTTGGGCAAGTCGCAGTTATCATGCAGTATGGGGACAAGGAAAGATCTTTCTGCAGATGAAAAGCACAAAATTAATGTGATGTATTGCAAAAGACATGAAAACACTTGACATTTTATGAAAAATGAAGAGAGATCACAAAGCTGTTAAAGTATTTGTAAATAATTCAGAGCATAGACAAATTCTGTTGGTAACTGATCAGTGCGCTGGCCATCGACAAGGACCACTGCATTTTTTGCAAACTTCAGGGAGTCGTCGTTCCATTGCTCCCTTCTAAAAGAAGCTGGCATCCTTTTAAATTGAAACCGCAACACAGAGAGAGGGTCAGCGTCGACCTCAATGGCCGTGGCTTCCTCCCGCTCCGCCACGGCGTTGGTGGATGACGTGTCAGCATGCGACAGCCCGGGAGTTGCCACGTCACCTAGGACGGCTGCTTCGTCTCTCTCTGCTGGCTGATTACACGGCGTGGAGGCAGCTTCAGACAGTTCATCTCCGTCCATAACGAGGCCCAAATTAACCCCAGGAGTGATATGTGTCTCACCGCTTTTAATTTCAGACCAGTCCCGCCCCAGTATCACCGGGTGTGGAGGATCAGGAAGGATTGCCACGGTTACTTTCCGGACCGATCCCCCGTAGCTGATGACACAAGCGGTGGTCCTGTACCAGCGGGTTTCCCCGTGGACACAGGTTATACTGGTCTTGAACTTTAGCCATTGTCGCGGTAGCACAAAACGGCGGGCAACAATGGAAATGTTGCTGCTGGAATCGAACAGAGCGGAAGTTTTAAACCCGTTAACAATCACCACGTCTGTGTGCGGGACCGTCAACGGGTTTGTCAGCACACCAACCCCTCCTCCCCCTCCACCTGCATTCCTCGTTGTCTCGAAGCGGGTTGCGCGCCCGCGGCACCGCAGACGCCAATACGAGCTCCGGGTTGTACAGGGAGGGGCTAGGTCTTGGGATGTACCCCGGCTTAGTTTGACAGAAGGACGGTTCTGCTCTCCCAGAGTGTGAGGCCGCCCTCTGTGTCTCCAGAAGCTCTATGAGCCCTGACATGTTCGTAAACTGCTTGCCCCAGACCGGCTGGGTGAAGCCATGGGGAAGCGCTTTCAGGAGCAAATAGTAAGCTACCTGCTCTATTACCTGGTAGGGCTTGTTTTCTAACAGCCGTAGCCACTGCCATACCTTTGCCCATAAGGACGAGGCTTGTTTACTGGTCGGCCGCTCAGGGTCCAACCTCCATTTTTTTATTTCACTCACCTGCCAGTCTGGGCCACCCCTAGGTGGTAAATGGGGCTTTGGTTTCACTGGGAGGCAGGCACTCTCCCCCAAGAGAGCATACTGAGTCCCTCTTGCCTCCCCCCTCCAGGGCAGCCCAACTCTGTGAGCCCCACCCGCACACTCCCTGGCCTATCTAGGTGGCCTAGTTCTGCGTGCTGGGAGCGGAGCCCGCACCGGGTCTCACCGAACCACGGGGCACCCTCCCCGCCTGAATACTCGGCCCCGGTATGCTCCCACCTGGGTGTATTGCAGGTCCTGTCCCCTTCTCTTCTGGGACTTCTCCATCCTGCCGACTACGCCACTGTCACAAAACGAGACAAAGACAGATAAAGGTTTGGGGCAGCCACCCATATAATTTGGTATCCTGGCTGCAAAAGTCGTTTTCAATCAACTGGCACTGAAGTGCATACAACGGAGTCCAAAACCAGACTGTGGGAGAAGGGAAAAGGGTAGGCTTTTAAAGGGGAAGACAGGAAGTGAGGTCATAAGGATCGGGCACGTGTTCATTATTCATTGGATCAGGCCCGGATGTGACATCAGGGGGGGCCGGAGCTGGTAAGGTCTGTTTCCATTGGTTCGGTCCCAGAAGTGATGTCAAGAGAGCCAGGTGGAGCCTCCTGGGTTTGGTCTACAGGGAAGTGAGAAAAAGAGTCAGTGCACTCTGCCACACCCCGGCATGCCTCAGAACTGCCTTCACTCGAGCCCTTTAGCTGCCTCCCATGCGCGCATGCGTGACAATGTATGTATATATGTGTATATATGTATATGTATATATGTGTGTGTATATATGTATATGTGTATATATATATATATATGTGTATATATATATATAT
>JANRMT010062841.1:50067644-50172380 GCA_026402145.1 Polypterus bichir lapradei | reverse complement strand
GAGTGAGTGAGTGAGTGAGTGAGTGAGTGAGTGAGTGAGTGAGTGAGGGCTTTGCCGTTTATTAGTATAGATATATATAAATATAATGTGTGTGTGTGTGTGTGTGTGTATGTATGTATATGTATACGTATGTATGTATGTATCTATGTGTATATATGTATGTATGTATATATATGTAATGGCTGGACATTTTCCTTTCTCATAAATGCACTTAACCATAAGTTGAAACTATAAGAAATGTGACCACACTTACACAACACAGTTTATATTTGAGCTGGTCAGTTCATTGTCATGAAATGGAAATGAAGGACATTCTGTAGGTGTGATTTTTCTTCAGGTAAATTATTAGTAACAAAATGAATTCATTCAAGACCAGTTTAAAGCAGCATAACAGTATTCTTACATTTGTTTTTAAAATGTTTTTAGGAACTTGTTCAAGATACACAAACTCTCAAAAAGGAAAATGAACAAATTAGACAGAAATATCAAGAATCTTTTTCCAAAGTTCTCCAGCTGGAAGAGGATCTTATTGAAGTGACGCAGAAGGGAATTGGGAGGGAGACCGAACTGGACAGGTAATGAAAATCAATTTATACATGTGTGAAAGCAAATATATTATATCTACTTTGTGTTAGACTGTAGGTTAATTTAATGTATATAAATATAATTTTCCTAGGTCTGTAAGCAGAAATGTGACAATTCTATGTAATTCCAGTTAAAACAAAAACACTAATCACGTATCTTTCTAAAGAAACTGTTCCTTACATAGTAGAAAGCAAAATTACAGACACATCTCAGATGGTGTTACAGAGAAAATTTTCTCATTAATCCAAACTACACACCAAATGCACAGCCAGCAACTTTGTATTCATAGTGAGAAAGGAAGATATTCTAGTAATTTCATTAATTAGAATTAGAATACTGTACCAGTACTTTTTCAGAGAAGGAGTAAATTAATGAAACAAGAATCCCTTACTAGAACCATGTAACTTTGGATCCCTGCAATCAAAACAGGATTTTTTTATCTGTCAGAAATCAGGAAACTGGGTGCTTTGTTTTGTCTTTCTGTTTCACCAACAATACTGGCAAGTATGTTTGAAGCAGTTCACATCATGACCTTTCAGAGTCAAATTTCTGTACTCATTTTTCTCATCATGATCACAAAATAACTATTTTTTTTACCTTTCTTTTATATTGGCTATTAATGAGGTTAATGTCCTTTGGCAGAGCATAACAGTCAATGGCTATGCTTATCATAGGATAGTGGGCCATTATAAATAAAGTGCTCTCATCAGCTACAAGGTATAATATTGTGCATTTTAAACCAAGGATACTTTTTATATAAAATATGCATTTATTAGTAAGTATAAATCTGCTTAAATAAAATAATTATCCTTATTTAAGAAACTGATTTAAATTTTTGACTTTTGATTTTTTTCAGCAATCTGTGTTCTGTGGTTGGTATTGGTTTATTTTTGAATTTTAAACAGTATTTTATGGTTTCTTTTTTTTTTTTATCTAATTTTAGTCTCCGTGATTGCCTGAAGAAGTTATCAGCAGAAAAAGAGCACCTAGCATCACAAATTAAAAATGAAAAGGATGAAAAAGAATTGTATATGGTAACTATTTTACAGCTATATTCAATTATTAACACTTTCTTGTGCTCTCCAGCCCCATCAGTTTTAAATTCATCAGTTATCTAACCATGTTTCTTTTATGTAGCTGTGCCAACTCCACTCCCTTCCACATGCTGGTGATTCAGTGAGCTTTTCTGTGCAGCTTGGAAACCAAGTATATGAATTTCACATATTTAAGGAGGGGATAGAGTGGGAGACAGTTACAAATTTATGTGGGACTTCACTGTAGCATTCTTATTAAGCCTGTATTAAAAGCCAAGTAATCTGTGAAACAGAATCTAGACTTTACCTGTAAGAAAAAATGCAACTTTGTCATTTGAAAATATCTTGCATATTATTAAGGTTAGTTAGACTGAGCCTCATGCTCTTTTGACACAGAGAATAGAGTTTTTGATCCATTGCACAAGGACCTGTTATTCTACATTGACCAGTAAGCCCTGTAAATTGCTTGTAATAAAACTTACAAAGTGTGACACTTTTGTATCAATCCCTGCATTTTGGAGCACATCATACTCCACATATACTGATCTTCAAATTATCAATAAAGAATTCCATGATTATGTTAAGAGTTTGCTTTCTGAAGGCCCTAACCACACTCTCCCTGACATAAAAGCTTTACCTGACAATCTGCTGCTCCCATGCCTTGCAGCTGATGAAACATCTCTCTTGGATCACCTTGCTACATTATCTGAACTCAAGACGGCCATGGGCTCCATGGCTGCAGGTCGGGCTTCATGTTTAGAAACAACTATATATTTATCAACTTGACGTAATCAAATCAATTGCCTTGTCCAGTCATTTCATTCCTTATTATTACATTACTATTAAAACAAAACTATGTCCAAGTTTTAGGCCCTTCGCACTTATGAACTCGTATGCTAGACCTATAGACAAGGTCCTTGCCCTTTGGTTAAAGAAAACTTTTCATAAATTTGTTGACCCATATCATATTTGCTTCACTCACTCCCAGCTAGCTTCAGATAATGTTTGGAGGATTCTGCATATTTATTTTGTACAGAATCTCATGACTCCTGCAGCACTCCTCTCACTTGTTTCCGAGAAGTCTGTTGATTGTATGAATTGGCCTTTATTGTGGCAGAGATGGAGTCAATGGTATTTAATCATGGATTTATAAACTTCATCAGAACATTATACTGAACCAATTCTCCTCCTCTACAGTAGTTGTCTTCATTGATTCTTTGATTTCTCATCCTTTCCTCATTAATAAATGTGCCAGACAGGGATTTCCACTGTTCCTTTGTCTCTTTAATGTATTCATAACTCTCAGCTATTGACAGTTCTTCTCAAAGAATTTTCCTTTGTGCTGTTAATGGTTTCCTTTACCTAAGTATTATCTGGTCAGTCATCCCTATTAATTTGGACTTGTTTAAGGTTTATGAAAATACTCTGGTTATAAAACTAATTGGACCACATCTTTCTACTTGTTATATAATAATCTATCCCAGTAAAACTGTTTTCCTCTATCAGTCCCAGTTACTAACAGGTTCAGGTAAAGTGTGCTGAACATTTCTGCATCAGTTACTACAATAGCCTCTACTAATTGCCTTTGCATATTTGATTTAATAAGATCAGTCTCTCTATCTAACATAGCATAACTTTTTTTAAACATTTTATTGAATTTATTAAAAACAAGTAACATTCCATACAAGCAAGTCAAACTTGATAAAACTAAGTTCAAATCAACCCCCACCCATGAGAAAGGCATAACTTTATCCTTTCTGTCTTGTCTGCCCATTATTAAAATTAATGTTAGATAACCCCAAACCCCCCCAGCCCAAACACCCACCAACCTTTGTAAGCTAAATGATTCCACTCCTTCGACCTTTCAATTACTGGCCAGATGTTAGGTCCCTTGTTTCTACATTTTAATGGAAATAGTAAGGTTTCCGGTATTAAACATGCAACTCTTTATAAGGTAAAGAAGTCAGGAGTTTTCAGATACGATAAGCATACTCGCAAAGATAATTATACTCATGACTTATGGTGCCGAAGAGTGGTGACATGATACACATTGATTAGCACATGCAAGTAAGAATTTCACTGTACTTTGCACACATGACAATAATGACCCTATAATTCTAGGCTGGTTTAGTTGATGGGGGTGTCTAACTGACATGCACTATCACTAGTCTTTCATTCTTCAGCCTACTTGGTCCTGGCTATCTCTTCACTTTCCTCAACTGCCATGTTTACACAGAATTCTGTTTCCCGTCATTCTCGTCATTGCCTCGTGGGAATTCTCTTTGCTCCATTAACATTCCACAGGCATTCTTTCCTCATAATCCTGCCTTCTCCTATGCCCTCTATATTTGGCATCATGTGGAGATATATGTTAATGCAGATGTGAAATAGGACACTATTTCCTTGTTTTTTAAAATAATGCTGTTAACATTGGTGGCTGGTTTTCAGCAGAGCAAAGAGATCAGTTCACTTGGTGACCTGAGTAATGATTCTGGTTTCCTGTTGTTACAATCTCTCAAAACTCATTTTGCCCTTCTTTCCTGGTCCTTCTTATTTTATGTGCAAATTTTCTTTTTGTTAAGAACATGTGGTAACTCTCACTGTTGTCTCTCTTCTATGTTATTTTTTCCCCATTAAGCATCCAGACTCCAGCCTTAATACTATTACTATATATTGCATAGTTCAGCTTGTAAATCTCTCTCATTAACTTAAGTTTAGCTAAGACATTGCTCTCCTTTCTCTGCTCCTTCTGCCTGGGAGACCATATTACATGATTATAAACTCTGTTCCTGAAATTCCACATTTAAAATTCCTGCACAGACTCCGTCCTACTCGCTTTAAATGGCATTTTGATGGTCCTTAAACCCAATCCTCTTTGCCAATTTTGTGCTCTGGTGTTCCACGCTTTTTTCCTCCACATTTTTGTGTTGATATTCCACTGCTACGTCAAACTTTAGTCCTTTCAGATGTTTTGTCCTTATGTCACGCAATTTTTTTTAAACACATACAGTTGTCAGTGTCTTGAATTAACATAGCATTCACAAAGACCATCAAGGGCAGGTCTCCCACTGTTCAGTTGCTGAAATCCTGAATGTCTGCTGCTTGTTAATGCTGTCCCTGTTGCTGTTGTTCCCCTTACTTTGATTGAGCTACTAAGAACTTACTGTTACAGATAGATGCACCCCTGTTAATTCAATGATCCCTGTCCTTTATTAAATCTTAGCCTCTTCTTGACTCTGGATGAGATGGGGTGGTTCGGTTTTTAACCGTGGGGATATAGGTTCTTTTGCTTAGTTCACAAGGCTTTGATATGTGGAGGGAAAACTGGAGTACCTGGAAGAAAACCAACATTAACACAACCACAAAATGTAAACTTTGCAAGGAATGTGCCTTTCCAGTCTTGTGGGAGTGCGCATACCTAGACAAGCTCAGCTTTCTTGTTCTGATCTAGAAGAGTAGCAGTTCCACTGTGAAGCTTTCCTGTATGGTTCAGTTCATCACCCTATCACAGAGCGCAAGACAGTGGTTCAGACACTGGGGTTCAGAAATTTTCTTGCATTGCTCCTTTAACTGCCCAATGATCTTTCCATTTGAGGTCAATCATTTCTCAACCTTGTGTTTATCTTTACAAAGTGATCAAGGGGATTGCCCAAAACACTGTTGAAACTACCCAAAAACCATTAATCCATCTAAGTCCATCTAAACTCCTCCCACAAACATTGGTGTTCACTTCAGTTACAGATGTGCCTTCCACCTACATTGTCTGCTGGTAGCGTTATATAAAAGTCCAGCCTGGGAGAGCGCCCCTGATCAAATTGCATGTTTTATTGAACCTCTGAGAGAGAAGATGCAATGTAACACAGGTTACAAACATAATATATATTTTTTACACATAGTGCACATTCACTGTTCATCTGTTGTATATAACATATTGGTGAAAATAAAGGAATAACTGTAGCATGTCATTGGCATTGCTTATTTTAATGAGTAATTACTGACATTAAAAAAAATCTCAAGTTACTCATGTTGTGTAATTCACATGTCAATTACCCAGTCATGTGCTCACAAAGTCTAAAGCACATGCATTAGTAGATAAAATATTGAATTAGAGTAGTGCATGAAAAGGATGTGTGTTCACATGGAATCAAACTCTTGAATGGAAGACAGGAGGACTCTTGCTTGAGCAGTCAATGTGAGCAAGAGGCAGATTTGTAATTCAAAAGCCTGATCCCTTTTACATGTGTGCTTTAAATGTCTGTTTGTGGGTTACATTGATTTTCCAGAAATATTTATTTAGCAATATTTTAGCAAAAAAATGCATGTGCTTTGGATATTGTGAGCATACAACCAGACAGCTGACATGCGAATTAGGCGACCTGAGTAACTTGAGATTTTTTTATGGATGTATTGTTATTGTTTGCTGCTGTTCAGTATTAGCCGCTCTTGTGACCTTTTTTATCATAAATTATATGATCTCTGTTCTCCATGAAAACATGAGGTTAATATTTTTTCTCAGTCATCACTACAAATAAGAAAGGGTAAGTAAAAACTAAAAATATTATAGTTTGGCAGAGTTTTCCTTCATGAAATAGAAGTTAAGAGGAACTGCAAAATGTGGACACCCAAAAAATCTCTAAATGCACTCTGGTCATTTATGCAAATCAAACCTCACAGAGCACTGAAAAGGGTCAACAGAAAGTTTAGCTTAAGTAGTTGTAGCCCAAAGGTTCTTGAGTACAGTATGTTTGGAGGTTGTTTAGTAGTCAGTGGCTCTGGAAATTTTGTGGGTAGAAATATCAACAAATCCTGTCAGATGTTCCAGAGTCGGAGATAAAACTGAAGCCAAAGAATTCAGATACTTCAGCAAACTAACCAACACAAGCATGTCTCAGAATCAACATACATAAAACGTTGAAAGCTGTGATTCAACTAAAGAAGATACTGCTAAAAATAGACAGAAAGGGTGCCGTAGTCTTTGCACATGCCAAACTTAACTGTTTTATTTTGATTTGTTTATTTTTGCAATTTATTAAGTTAAGCAAATGTTAAATGTGTACTCAGTTGTGAAGAATAACCTAATGATTAAATATGTTTCTTAAAGAGGGTATTGTTGTTTTTCTGCCTATAAATAGTAATGCAAATATTTCCTAATAAGATGCAATGCCTTTGTATGTGTAAGTATAGTACATTGTGTATAGTGTGGCCATTTGATTGAAATGCTTTTTGGGTTTCCTGTCAATGCTATATTTTTTTTTGGTATTAGATTCATTTAAAAAATACGGAGTTGGAAAACACTAAGTTGGCTGCAGAGGTCCAGATTTTAAAATCCACTAGTGTGAACAAAGATAACCAGATAGCTCAATTGAAAGAAGAGGTCTATGGAATTAAACAATGTATGGTAGAAAAGGAGAAATTGCAGAAAGAAATTATGACAACATCTGCAAATAAGGTAAACAGTTTTCCACTATATACTTGCTAATATTTTTTGATTTTTTTTTTACATCGTTTTTCCTGTATAAAGTATGGATTTATTTTTAGAAAAATATAAGTGTTCAATAAGTTGTTCAAGAATTTACAGATGTTTTCTGATACATAGTCTCAGATAACTGATTTACATACAATTAATCAACCACAATAATGCAATTAAAATAAAAAGTGTCTTTGTAGGATGAATCAGTGTTTTTGAGAGAACAACTGCGGAAAACAGAAGAGCAGCTTCAGGCTACAAGACAGGAAGTTGCTTTGCTATCAGCAGAGATAAGAGATGTTGCCAGTGTTCGGGATAAAACCATGTCTGACTTGTATAGCGCTCGTCTGGAGGTTGATGCTCTGAAAAAGAGCCTATCTGAGGTTGAAACAGAATGTAAAACTAAAGAATTACTGTTGCAGTCTATGAAAGATGCAATGGAGAAGCATAAAAAGGTAATATAATATAGTTAATATTTTTATTTACATTTTTTCCTTCCAGAGCCATTTGTTTTTCTGTACATCATATGCATACAAGTAAGGATTCACAGACAGACAACCCCACTAATAAGTCTTTTTTGTTCTAAATTCGAGAAAGGCTTTCATTATCGAAAGAACAGAAAACTGTTCTGTAATAGTAGTGTTGTGTTTCGAGTCATCAGTGTGTTTCTAGTATTGCGATAATTCAGTCATTAGAGAGGAAAAAGTATATTTGCAGAATTTTTTTTTTAGCGACATTTTTAATATAGTGTTTTACTGTTTAGATCTCAAGTAGCTTGATATAAGTTGCTATTGGAAAGAAAAATTCTTCCATGCACATTTAAAAAATGTAATTATTTTAAAAGACAATTTCTTAAATGATTTTTAGTTGCAGTGATAATGTCTGAGGATGCAACTGTGGATGTTAAAAGAAAAAAAACTAATGAATTAAATTAAGTCTGTTTATACATGATGGAATCTTTTCCATCTCACCTATACCTATATCTCTCCCGCCCCAACCCCCCCAACTTCCCATGTAGGTGGAAGGCTGAAATTTGGCAGGCTCATTCCTTACAGCTTACTTACAAAAGTTAGGCAGGCTTCATTTCAAAATTCTACGCGTAACGGTCATAACTGGAACCTACTTTCGTCCATATATATACGGCCATAGCCTGCAGCTCGGTCACCGTGTGAAGCGGAGTTGCGTCCCGCATCATCACGCCTCCCACATAATTGGGAGGCGTAAGTGCCTGCCCATATAAGGTAAATATTTGCGGGTGAAGGACTGTGCTTAGCATATTCATAAGTGCAGTTACTGCGGAAACCCTCTGATGCTGAACAAGCCTTTGTACACATATCAATAGGAAAGCAAGGTGTAAAGCTTAAGTTTAAATTACGTTCATAGACACGCTGCCGCTAAATATTTGCAGGCAAATCCACAACTTAATACCGGGAATGCCTATTAAACATCTTAGATTCACAAGTACCGACTTGGGTAGTGATCACTTTGATGAATGAAACCTGTTCAAAAAACACATTACACAGTTGAGAAGGCAGCAAAAGAATATGAAGCGAGTGACGCATACAAGCATATTCATAAGTGCAGCTACTGCGGAAACGAAGCATGGTGTAAAGCTTAAGTTTAAATTAAGTTCATAGACACGCTGCCGCTGGCGTTTGTCATGCCTAAGACAAATACAATATTCGCGAGATACAAGTATACTGAAAGGACGCAGGGTATAAATGAGACTTTTGATCACTTTCTAACGGAGTTAAAATTGCTGGTGAAGGACTGTGCTTATGCAAACGAAGATGAGATGGTCAGGGATAAAATATTTTTTTCTTTAGTATTATTGAAACTCAGTAAATCAACACCAAGGTTGATTATTTTTCCTTTTTTTTTCTCCAAGATGTTAACTTTTAAATATTGTTTTGGATTAGTTGTAGATATTTAACCCAAAAAAGTAGCCTTGCGCATAAACTGTTCTCTACTTAATTTGCATATTATTAGTAATGATATTGAACATCGCTAATCACAGCTTGCATACATTTTGGTGTACACACTTGAATAAAATTCTTTCAGCTTATAGCAAGGCATTAATTCCATATCTCGAGTACTTTTGTATCCTATAAAAGAAAGTAAATACTTAAATATCTTTAGCATTTTGTGATTTTGTTTTTTTTTTTTTCTTCTTCTTCTATGAAATGTACTTTAGGAAGACAATGCATTAAATATAACAACAGAGCAAGAACTGCATAGAGAAATTGATGATTTGAAACTAAGACTTCAGATGGCTGCTGAACATTATAAAGAAAAGTACAAAGAGTGCCAGAAGCTTCAGAAACAAGTTGTGAAGCTTAAAGAACAAGGGGTAAGGAATGATGCACTTACAAAGAAGAGATTTCCTTTTCTAACATTCTTCTTTTTTCAGATACAATGGCAGCATTTAATTTTTTTTTGTTTGTTACATTAATTAGTACTCATACATGGATGATGATGTATTTGGGTTTTTTTTTGGGTAGAGTTCTTACGTAATAAATTATATTTATCATCCTATCTCTGGTGACTAATGTAAAAATATGCCCAAGGACTATTTGACCAGGTATGTGGTAACATAGCTGTAAAGACCCTTTATCTGCATAAGCTTCTCCACCACACTAGGCTCTTCATCTTAGGATCAAGTCAAATTGTTAGTATTTAATATACTAAATTTAAAAAATGATATCTCCAGCTTTCATTAGCTATTCATATTTCAGTGGAAGAAAATTACCGACAGATATTTGTTTTCATCAAGTGAATAATGGAATTCTTTATCCATACACAATAACCTGCATGTGGAAGTACCTGCATGGGTATTAACATAAGGATTTTAAATATGGTGACATAAACATCGTTGATCAGCTTTGTAATGGTTATTCTCTAATTCCCTTTACCAACAGCAATACAGGCAAAATTTATGAAGCTGAACTAAGTAAAGCAATGTGTGTCAGAGAAATTAAAGTGGAGAAACAGGGCAACATGCAGTCCAGGATATACTGGAAGGTTTATGGCAGACTGAGACCATGCATGCATGGAACACCATAACATCACTTTCTTGTATTAGGCGGAATGCTATGCTTTTGAGTAAATTTCTTTGTTCAACAGTAGAAATATGAGAAAGCTGTCTAGGAAGCACCATTTCTTTATATGCACGTCTAGAATGGAATTTTGCCATAAGTGGATCGCTAGACTTCTAGAATAGTAGAAAAATGCATTTGTCAGAATGGGGATTTTTGTACAGAAATAAGCAAATTTATACAGATTGGTTTGTAGTAATTTTAGATTAATATCTTAATTGAAAGCTCCTTCAGCCCTTATATGCATAGCTATATGAATATATAAGCAAAAAAAAAATATGTAGAAGATTGATTAAATATTTACTGCTAAAAATAATTCAGTACTTATCTGTAGACATGCTAGTTAAATAATTGAAACGGAACAAATAGGTATATAACATTAATAAAGTCTGAGTGCTGTTTAATACGTATTAAGTAACCTGAATTTGTAGAACCGGCCAACACATATGTAAAACTAAGCAAACAGATGAAATTGAGTGGTATTTCTCAAGTTATAGTATTGCAGTGATGATGTTTGGTGGTCTGTTTGCCTATCCCTCTGTAAAGTGTTAGTGGTATTACATTTCAGCCATCACCACTGCTTGCACTCCACCCATCCTAATGCTTCCAGCCTCGTTTTCATATGTAAGTGGAGTGAAAAGAAATACTTTAAAAAGGAAAGTAATATAATATCTAGCTGCATTTTGTTTATGTTAAAAATATTTCCATTTCATTACTAGGAGGTGAAGAAAACAGCATCATCTTATGTGGTTCAAAAAGAACCAATGTGTAATGAAGCTCCTGGAATGGAAATTGCCTCACCAGGTCTGATCTTTTAGATTTGTAACATACACTCTCTGTGTTTAATATAAGTTAGAAGTTATAAAACCATTTAGGTGTTCATGGATTACTTTTTCATCTTTCAGTCAGCTGTCCTTCATCAGAAGCTTCACTTGAGACCCTTTTTCAAGATAAGATGAAAGTAGCTAGTAAAGATGCAAATGACAAAAATGACAAGTACAAAAAATGTAAACAATTGCTTACAGTAAGTAAAAATGCTTGAATGTTCAAGGTGTAAAGTATTTATACAAAATGGTAGTTATCTTATGTTAGAATGGTATAACACAATATTGTTTAAAATTGATCGAATTTTAATAAACTATTGCCAAGACTTAATATAATGTATGTATGGGTGTGTATTTATACAGTATATATTAAATGATTTATGTGTGTATCTGTAAGAAACTCTATTAGAAGGGATTTATAAGCAACGAGAATAAGTATTACACTACAGAAAGTGAGAAATCAATTACACAGTACATTTCAAGTACAATGAACAATTGTAGGATTCATTTGGTTTTTTCAGTTTATTTTCCATAGTGGTTTGGAATGCTTTTGTGAACATTATAAAGAAAAGATTTAGTTGATTTATGAAATACACATTGAAAAAAATTCCTAGGTGAGATTTTAATTACTTCAATGGATATATTTTGTGCAGGAAGAGAAAGAAAGGAGTCGTGTGTATGCTGATGAACTGGAAAAATTGGAGTTGAAGTGGAAAGAGCAATGTAAAATTATTGATACCTTAAAACTGCAGGTAGCTGCTGAGGAAGACCGTTACAAGGTCTGTTTAATTTTAGTTTTCTCTTTACACCACTTAGATTTAACCATGCAGCTTTGTGTTTGTTTATTTGTTTATATATATGTGCACATTTGCATATGTAAAGTTTAGTTTATAAACAAAAACACATTAGCTTCTTGCACCATTTTATTTTTTCTTGATTGTTTTGACTTTCCAGCTTTAGATGTATTAATATGTATCAGTTTATTATAAAGACGAGTGTGTGTGTTTTTTCCTGTATGTATAAATAGGCATGCATTGGGGTGCAGACGCACACACACACACATTGCAACTGTCAGCCTCCTCTTGTGTCACCTGAGCCATATGATGCACTCTTCATGCCTGGGTTGGTCAAGTCTACTTGAGTGAAGTTTGCTTTCTATGTTCCTCTCTTGGAGGAAGTACACAAAAACCTAGCAGTATCCACAGCTTGCAAAGGAAATAAAGTGTACAAGTAAATGTGACATACCTTATGATATAATGCACAATGCAACTTGTAACTGCCATTATACAGTATGTAAAAAATAATTTAAAAATCAACTAAATCTACTGCATTGATCCACTGCTGTTGGATGTGTGTGTGTGTGTGTTGGCTGCAGTGATTGTGATCCCTTACTTACTGTTACTGTTCATCACTTGATTTCTCATGCCTATTCGAATTTACAAATGCATCCATACATGCATTTGATGAAACTTGTCACTCATGACATTTGCAACTTGGCTGTATTACTAATTTTCAGTACCACTCATGGTAATTTTTTATGCACAGGTGTCTAGCAATGGTTATTGTTTTTAAATTAGTAGTTCTGGTGTTTACATACAGCACTTATGGCAAACAATCCAATTGCATAGTAATAAAAATGCTACAATATGCATAACTTTTTCTTACAGAGTCAAGTAGCTGAAAAGGGAAGAGAAGTCAACAAATTAAAGGAAAATTTGGCCTTAGTTTATAAAGAAATGGAGAAGCTAGAAGAGGTATTGTACAAATAATTACTTAATTGTATAATAAATTGTTTTAAGGAAAAATAAAAAGTGAAGTTTAACAGTGTTCCAGTTTGTGAATAAAGTTTAAGATCTGCAAAATTATTTTTTAGTTTTTTAAAACTTAAGAAGACATATCCAGGTTACGTTATTATCATTCTGTTTTTTATGATTTGAAATGTGGATAAATAATTCATATTGTGATTAATAGTACTGTATATACTGTTTTGCAATTCTCCACCCCTGCTGACCTCCTTTGGCTGCTCGTTTTTATTTTATATTGACTGTCACCTTATTTAACTATAGGATTTCAAATATTTATAAATCTATGTTAGGTTTGCAATCCTAAATGGTTTTGATTTAATTTTATAAGGCTGGTAAAAAAATCAAGTACATAAGATAAAAAGAGAGACAAGCTCTACCTGTGACTGTTTGTTGAACAAAGTTGATTCAGAAAATGATTGGATGATGCAATTTTGAAGAATATGAAAAATAAAAACCGAAAGGAAATATATTTGAAAAAACATGATTTATAATGTGTTTAACATAAAACCTTTTAATCTTTTTCACAGCCCAAAATGTTTTCTCATCACTATATCATTTGTTCATTCTGATATTAGACCAAACATTAACATAAATCTTTATTTGTCACTTTTACTTGTAATAAGTTATTTCTGAGAAAATCCCAGCTTAGAATATGAATAAACCAGAAGCATATATTCAAGAAAAACTGATTATGGATTATTTTTAATAGTGGCTGATCCAGCTCTTTCACAATATGCCTTTATGCTGATGATTTGCAATGAAGCAACTTACATTGCCTCTCCTGAAAAGCTTAATATACAGTAGTAATATTAAATCAGAAAGAAATACTTCTTTACTGTAGTGGAGGCTATAGCGTGTTATTTTGGTGTGACTGAAGAACAATATAGCCATTAAAAAAGTTGGATTTTTCGTTCATTTTTTCTTTCATAGTTTTAAATATTTTTTGAAAAATGTAGGTTAGCGTTTTGCATCTTTGTCACAAATGTTTTTGAGTGTTTTTTTTCCTTCCTAGTGTTTAATGGTCAGTGACATTGCAGTGTCTAGAAAATGAATAAAGCATATAGATCATCAGATAAGTAACTAACCTATTGTTTTAATGTCTGATTTTAAAACAGGAGCTACAAAGAAAAATGGAAAGCCAGCCAGACAGAATTGCTGAAGGTCAGAGTTCCCATATTTCTCAGCAGGTCATCTTGCAATACCCAGTTCCGTATTCAGAGGAGTACCTCATCCAGCCAGTGGAGCCAGCGAGACAACCTGAACTGCAGTTTGGAAATCCCTACTGTCCCGAGAACACAAGAGGTTTGTTCTTTTAAGTAAAAATGTATTAAGAATACACAAAGTAATAAGATGTATGGGTGGCCTCATTACATGTTTAGTGTACTAGGAATATTTAAAAATATGATTGCTTGCCAGTTGAAAAAATAAATAATAACTTGTCATAATATTGTTTCTCATTAGTTTAAATGTTTCATAAATGCAAATGTAATGGGAACCATGCTGTTATTCTATTGTGAATCTGAATTTTGTTACACATTGTAAGCAGAGCCTGCAGTCTGAAACAAATTTGTTAATGAGCAGTGAGGAGAAACTAAAACCAGAATTTAATAAAACATAGTTCAGGATTTTCAAAGCTAATTAAAAGTTAGACAGACCGCATCAGATGTTCGAATATGCTTTGTAACTTTCAACATTTAATTGATCTTGCTTCATTTAATTTCTTTATTTTTGAGCTTTATGCTTTAGTCACCTTCAGCGTCTTCCTCTGTTTGCTTTGTGTTTTTTCACATATTTTCTTGAAAATATACATGGATATTTTAAGTTTTTAATGGAATTGTATTTATTAAATGTATCAACAGCAGTTGCTTACATACTACTATTTAGGTAATTGGACTTTTTACTCTAAAAATCTAGCATGTGAGCTGTAATTTTACATGGAGAACATGTATGGTCATGCAAAACAATTCTGAACCTTTTTGCCCTTATTGTAATAGTTTATTAAATAAAATTGCACCAGTTGTGCACTTTTATCATCGCACAGTTTTATTGGTGCTTTGGTTACATTCCACTAACAGGGCAGCAAATAGTCAAGATCATACTTGATCTTGATCTGTTGCCATTGTGCTTTTCTATATGATCTCAGTTATAAACTGCAATTCTGAATCTATTAATTGGCACTCCTGTCTGCTTTATTTTAGGAGCTAGCTTTAATTTAAGCAAACAAATAACTTGTCTTTTGCCAAATTTATCTTGCAATTTCTTTTCTTTCCTCATTTCCATAAAAGATTATATGTTCTGTGAGGTTTTTACTATAGTGAAATGCTGCTTAATGTTTAAAAGATAAAAAACGTGCAATATCAGTGAATTTTCATTAAACAGTACATAAATGTCCAAAGATAGGTGAGTGTGTGTATGTTCAGTGCTATGAAAAATATTTACCCTTTGCTAATGTTCTTTTTTAATTGAATATTTTGACATTGAATGCATTTAGATATATCTACATTTCATCCATCTAATGAACAAAGTTACAAGCCTCCAATTGGCACAGTGTGAAAAACAATTACCCCCTAGTTAATTCAACCAGATGGCTGAGAAAGAGTTAGCTGACTGAACAGAGCCATCAATGTTTAAAGCTAGCTCCACTCAATATAGACCTCACTTATTTTGACCCTTTCCATTAGAGTCAAGTTGCTAGTACAAACTTTTAACAATCTCATAATGACATGATCAAAACAAATTCCTGAAGAGAAAAAAGTTACTGGTATCTGTCAATCTGAAAAAGGGCTACAACGTAATTTTAAGGCTCTGGGACTCCACTGAACCTGGGTGAGAGTCAAAATCTACACATGGAAAGCTCTTCCTCATTTGGAATAGTAAGGTGTCTTCCCAGCAGCAGTCATCCTGCCATTGTTACTGCTGAAGCACAGTGTAAAACCTTTCAGGAAGTTACAAAAGATCCTAAAAAATGAAAATCTGAAGAACTGCAGGCTTCTCTTGCCTTTGCTGTGGTTAGTGCTCATAAAATAGGCTTAGTTGGAGAGTAGTAAGGCAGAGACCACTGTTAATCTAGAAGAAGATAAATGCTTATCTCTTATTTATCAGCAACTATCTGGATGATTCTCAAGCCTTCTGGGAGAATGTGCTGTGGACAGATGAGACAAAATTAGAATATTTTGGATGATATGGGTTTCAGTTATGTCCACTGCAAAGCATGCACAGCATTCCACAGTTAAGAACATCATACCAGCACTCTGATATGGTTGTGGCATGGTATGCTTTGCTGCTTCAAGACCTTAGTGATTTGCCGTAATTGAAGGAACTATGAATTCTGCTCTGTATCAGAAATCTATCAAGAGTACGGTCTGAATATACATCCATGAGCTGAGGCAGAGTTAAGTCTTTCAGCAAGACAGTGATCTAAAGCATGAAAGCAAGTCCCCATCAAAATTGCTAAAAAGAAGCAAAATCAAGTTTTTGATTAGCATAGGCAAGGTCCAGTACTGGAAATGAGCAACTCATGCTCAAACAACTACCAGGGTTTCAGAATTAGAGCAATTTAGAAAGGAAGAGTGAATTTCAATTTCAGAACAGCAGTGGGAAAGACTTACTCTTCAGTTGTAGGAGGTGTTGAATTGCACTCATTACAGATGAAGGTAGTATAAAAAAATTTACATTAACAGAGGAAATCTGGAAGGGGCAAATACTTTTCCTAGCACCATTTCTATGAAAATTTTAGTTGTGTACATTGAGAAAGATTTGCCTAAATTGTGCAACATGTGATAATTGTACAATTTATAAAGCTTCCTATACAGACCAATCAGTACACTGTGTAAGAGTCATCCAATCAGTCTTCATTTATTTACTGCTATATGAACACAGGGGGTGCATATTGCATTTGAGTAAAGAAACTGTGTCATTTTGTTTTTTATTTGTAATAAAAACTAAACCCAATAGATCTGTTCATATACTGTATCAGGTGATTTGAGGAGAGTAGAAATCCCATTAAGTCTTTAAAGTATTATAAATATATTGCAAATACAAGAACACAAATACAGAAAAGATTTGCGAATCCACCCCGTATATTATAGCAGGAACAGAGTAGTCACAAAAAAATGTGTCTAAAACAGGACTGAACCAAGAGGATAGAGGTTGGGGTTTTATAGCTGGTGGAAAGGAAGAGGCGGGTCCAGCAAGGAAGAGGTGGAAGTGAGGTCGGCAGGAGGGCATGGTCTAGGGAGGAATGAGGAAGCTGGTTAGGATTTAATTCGTCTTGACTTATGGTGATCTGCAGAGGAATGGGAGAAGGTGTTAGTGCGCATCATCAACCCTTGACTCACCGTTTTACACCCAGTTAAGCCCATTGACTGCCTCCCAAATATATTCTGTATATGCTATTGTGCCAATCAACCTCAGACAAGTCAGAAAAGGGAATTTTTTTTGTTGAAATTGTGGTTTTTCAGTTCCCAGTAGTTGGCTAGAAAGCAATTAAGCATATGCAAAAGAATCAACATAAAAATTCACTACTTTTTAACACTAACACTTTTTTAACTTTTAAAGCCACCTTACTGTGTTATGTGTGGTATTTTAAACCTTTTTATAAGTATACTGGTATTTTCTTTCAGCCCAAAAACTAGCTGTAATTCACCAGCCTTTCTAGTACAAAGTGTCACTTTATTATCTTTACTGTTTGGAAACTTGATAAAAATTTATATAGGGATTTACTTTTCCTGCATTTCACCTTTTCATTTACCTTTGTCATTTTGGTAATGTTATTCGGATTCAGATGGAGTGGAACAAAGTAACATAGCCAGATATTTACTTATCTACTTATAATTTGACTTTAAAGTAAATTGGTTGATCGGGTGGTTTGTGGTTACAGGGTGTTTTGTAAAAGTTTGAAATGTTGTAATTCAATATCTTTTTTTTTTATACTTCTTCCTAAAGATATATAATTCAATAGATAATATATCAATGCATGTTGTAATCTATTAACTCTTACTTATTAGGACTAAACTTTAGTAAAATTACAATAAAAACAAAAAAAAGTACAACTACTAATAAGACACCTTCTGTTGATTGTATCATGTGCTGCATGTCATGTAGCATTTCCTTTTTGTTTTACTTGCCTTTTGATGCTTATATAGTTTTGTCCTATAAAGGATGTTGCCTAGTCTTTAAACTGCTTGCTGATTAATAGTCTCTATCTTATATCCCTAATTAAAATTAAGTAGATGGATGGACCCTCACAAAATTAATTGTCAACAATAACTAAGGTTTAATGCTAAACTGGAATCAAATTATGCAGAACATAACATGGCTAATTAATTTTTTAGTTAATTCTTTGCTGTTTAGTGATCAGTATGCTTTGCTGCATCTCTTCCTGTCAGATATCATGCTGTACACTTGAAAACATAAAAAATAATTAAGTTTGTGTAGGCGTTTGAGGCTAGAAATTGAGTGTAGAATGATTACCCTTTTATTGCCCAGAAATCACATAACTGTTTAGTTTACAATAAGCCTTCAATTTATGTAATGTATTTTGAGTTATTTTATGCTTTTGATATATTTAATCATTAAAAAATGCCTTCATGCTGAAGTTAAGCTTGCCTTTTATCTGTTTATAATTAATATTTTTGTATGCTCCTCAAAATTGTTTCTTGCCATTTTTTGCCAAAGTTACTTTAGTCATAACTTTGCCTCTTACATTTATGTGTGTATGTTTGTTTTTTTTCCCTCCTTGTGCAGATGAGACAAGTGGTACTTTTTCTCCTAGCAGTATCTGTAGACCTCCTGTTGGGCCTCCTTCCTGGGATAACAATGTGGTCTGCATTCAACCTGCAAGAAACCTAAGCAGGCCCGATGGTCTAGAAGATGTAGAGGAGCTCGTAAATGTAAATAACGACACATCATTCTCTTAATTGCTTATTGTGTTGTGCAACTAGCAAGGACACCTGCCTGTATAAAATGACAGGCTCTGACTGTAGGTTAGGTGGAAAGACAACACAGTACTTTCACAGTACTTTCTTAGATGTGCATAAAGGTTTAATTGGAGCTTATTCTTGTGCTCCAATTAGTGAGAACAGAAAATAATTGGAAACCAGTTGCTATCTATTAGACAAATAAAATTGGGGCTAATTGCAAAAAAGTTCTAAGATCAAACCTTAGAAAGCTTATCATTACAGTATGGTGCTCTTTGCTAGTTCAGTAGTATCATGACCCGTTTCTCATTTAGTCTAGTTTGCTACATTTAATTGCTATTAACCTTTGCTGAAGCCGATCAGTGTTCAGACAGGCATGGATTTTAGCCTCATTGCTTGGAATCTTTAACAATGAGAAATTTACCTCACCTTCCTGACTTTTGACTTCATCTGTCAGCTATAGGGAATAATTAGGAAAACTGTCAGAAGTTGCGAAGCTTGCTTGAAGACCATGATGTGTGTTTAGCAATGTTATCCACCTTTACTACTCATTGTGCACACAGAATTTGACCGTTTCTAGTACACACATTACACATGACAAGCTCCTCTCATTTAAGTCATTTGCTGCACTTTAATTAGTAGACTATGTGTCCTGATCTCTCTGCAGTTCAGACTTTTCTTTGTACTTTTGTACAAAATAGGAATGTGGGGGAATGGATGGGAAATAAGTAGTTGTTCGCAGCTAGCAAAGGTTTTTATATAAAGAGACATACGTCTCTGTGGCTTGTCAACTTAAAAAGTTGTTTTTTCATGGTTGCATCAAAGTCTCTTCAATTTGGGAATTTAAATAGTCATAATTCCTAAAAAGGTATTACAGAATTTCCTCATGTAATCCAGTTTCATCACCTTTAAATCATGTTTTTTTTTATACAGCATAGTGATTTTTTTTATACATGCCACTTATAAAAATGTATATAATGTAAATTAAATAGCTTTCTTAGTTTAGTTTGTGCACTTTAGACCAGTGGTTCTCAACTTTTTTTTTTTTTTTTTTACTTTGGGTCATAGCTCTAGTTGTCAAGAAGCTACTGTAAGTGGAGTGAACAATAAGAAATTTGACAAGTTTCCTTAAAAGGAACTTTAAGTGTTAAGCTTATGCATTAAACTGAACATATACATTTATGTGGTAATGACATCAGTATTTGTTTACAATGACATCATATCTTTATTAATATCACCATTGAAGAAGAGTACTGAACAAAGACGCACTAAAACATCATTTTACAATTAGTAAGAACAAAATCAGTACCACTACCCTATTTGATAAATCAGTAATTAAAAATACCCTCAACAATTCAGCTAATTTGTCACCCATATAATGAGGGCTTCCTGTACCATTAAAAAGTAAATAAGAGGGCAGCAGCGCATGAAATCACATCTTCATATCAATAACACTTGATTTTGTGCACATCTCACTTCATCCTTTAGTTTTCTGCTTTACAACACACTGCTTATTGTTCTTGATGGCTGATTTTGTATGCACCACATTCCAAGTCATCCTAAGACTTCATAAAATGTTGTGATAAACTGATTTGACAGGCACTAATTATAGGAAGACTACAAGTCTTTAGATTAGATTAGATATGCTTTATTAATGCCATGGGGAAATTTAGATGCATACAGCAGTAGAAACATAACCAAGGACAAAGACTCACAGGACAGATAATACATCCAATCAATCAATTGATAGATAAATAAATAAATAAACAACCCGAACGAATGAATGAATGAATCAATCGATCCAATTAATTAATCAATTAATTAAAATAAACTTAACAAGTACATCGGATGGAAGCATCAAATTGCCTGTTAGCAGTCGGCAGAAAAGATCCCCAGAGGTGCTTCTTAGCACACTGAGGTAGAATGAGCCTGCAGTTATAAGTACTCCAAGAGAGCGCCTAATGGAGGGTATGTACGTATATTCAGTATCAAAGATCCACTACATATAAAAACATAGGGAACAAATTCCAGTGCTAGTCATTGTGAGTGTGTGTAGGTACATCCTGCAGCTTGTCTAGGCTGCATGTTCAAGTGAAATGTGCTACAGATTGAGAACTCCTACTTCAGACCAACAGTGTGGAGAATGAAAAGTGAAATTCACTACACAATGTAAAAACTGAGGACGTAGTTTGCTCAGTTGAAAATTTTAAAAACAGCATTGTCAAAATATGGACATTTTGCAGTGGATGCAAATGATAAAAAAGATAGCTTGTTGTTAAATATAAATGAAAAACAGAAACTTTTATGTGAAATTTTACAGTTCTTTGGGAAGTTGCAGAAACATTGGCTGAATATCTGAAGTAAATGTACATCTTTGCTCTGCCCCTACATTGGCAATGCATGTTCAGTGTTTCAATTTCATAATCCTATCACAGGGATTCCCATCTTACATTCTTTCAAACAGAAAATAATTTTGATATTACCCATAATGAAAAATAAGTCATTTGTTGGTTTCCAGAGGAGAAAATGGAAATGTTCAAACTGATGTCAGTTTTTGTGTACGACTGAAGCAGGGGGAAAATTTGAAAATCGCATACTCAAAAGAGACACAAGTACACATTTAATAACATTTTTAAATTGTAGACACCATTTGCTGAAGTTACGGTTTTATATCAAAGTGAGGCAGAGCTGAAACAGAAAAGGAAATAAAGGAGAGTATCCACTGGCAGTACTGAGTAAATGAGAAGGGACGGCAGAGCACACACAAATAGGAAGTGAGGTTTGACACATTATTTAGTTAAAGCCTGTATACGGCACACTCATTCATCCCACTTTCATGGTCAATTCACTGCTTGTGACAATTGGTGATAGGGATGCCACATCTGCTGTAGACATTAATTTCAAGAAGGGGTCATATAATCAGAGCTCTGTTGTGGCGAGCTGGTGTCAAGTAAAATTTCTTCAGGTTCTCCACCAGGACTAGCACATGGTTCTTATATACTGTACATGTGACCAAACTTAATGTGGTGCTGAGTGAGTTTTTTTCTGGCTTTAATATCCACAGTCACCTTAAACTTCTGTTGACTAAAAACATTTCTAACAGGTGCAATTGTAAGTCAGATGAGTTTGGATATCATTTTGTAGCCTTTCCTTGCCTTGAAAAGGTCATTTTTTTATTAAAACCTTTATTAGTTGCTTAGGAGAATCCAAGGGTGGTGTTTATGGGCCTGGCATACTAAGATGTTAGGACGATCTGAGTATTTTTCAACTAACTTTAAGGTTTAAAATCAATTGTAATCTCTGGAAATAAGCCATTTTTAAGTTTTGTCCCCAGCAGAGGCTGTGTGTTTATTTCTTTTCACATACATCAAGTTTAACCAAGGGAGCCTATACATTTGCTAATGTCTCACATCTCCTGACAGCTGTTTGAAAGTCCAGCAGATGATAGGTGATCAGAGCTTAAGAAATTGTTTAAGGCTAAGTCAGCCACCTCACCAAAATTACGGTCAGTTTTAGGGTGTTACAGGATTTCCAAAGCAGCTGCTGGGAATAACTTAGAAAAAAAACTTGTCTTTATTTGTTTGTTGTTCCTCTAAATCTAATTTAATTTAAAAGAGGTTTTAACTTTTTAAATGTACTTATTCAGCTGAATATTTTATTAACATCTTGCTTAACATTTGTTATTTTTCTTAATATGCTTATTTAACTAATTTTTATTGAAAGATTATATTTTAAATGCCATACTGAGTTTTCTAACATTATTATAATCCTCTGTGCCTTATGTAAAATAAAGCAAGCAATAATAAGTCAAGATTTGGAAGACTACTTGTGCAGTTGTATAGTAAAGTACAAATGAAGATTTCTGTGCTGTCTTCCCAATTCTGTAAAAAATCATTTGAGTAAATTCTGGAAGATTGTATTTATTCTTTAACAAAATTTGAGGTCTGAGATGTGACATAGTTTGTCCACCCTGTGGTAAGAGGAGTGCCTATTTTAATATTACATTGAAACGTACAGATAAATTGTTCATAACTATACATTTTTATACAACATGGTCTTTCACTTTCAGCATTCTATGAATCTGACAGGTTTCACAGGTAGCATTTTGAAATGTCAATTTGGCTGCCAAACAATGTGTATGCAATGTGTGCTTTTCTTTCTAAATGCAAATTGCACTTTTACTCCCATAGGCTTGCCCATTTATTACCTTTGTTAGTCTCAGCCATATCATGAATTTAAGATTTGTCAAGAACTGACTACAGTTAAGACTGTGGACTGGCAACGTTGAAGGAAAAAGGATGCAAATTGTAGATGTATTTTGATTCCACAAAGTCTGGTTACAGGAATTCTAAGTAATGGTTTGCCTGTGTTGAAAGAGCTTTAAAAAATATGAGATCACGAAATGTTGCTCATGTACTGTTCTCAACACACTCATCCAGTTTGTGGTGACATGAGGTGTGTATGTTGCACTGTTTTACTTGTTTTATACTTGTCCTTCTATCTGTAGAAGTTTCAGTAGGGGTGGCAGTACTATTAGAGGAAGGAAAGTGCAGGACTACATGTACAACAAGTGCACTGCAATGTTGGCTACATGCACTACAACACAGTACAGGTCCAGATGGAGACAGAGCCATAAAGAATTAGGAACAGCAAGTTCAAAATTTTCCATAACTTTCAGATTTCATTGTACTTGCAAATCACTTTTTCAGTACTTGGTGTTGTATGTTGAGAATCAAGTAATTCTATTAAACTCCTTGGAATTAACCCCAAGTGTCTCTCGGGCTCAGAATTTTATGTATAAATGAGTAAACCTGAATGTCTTTCGGGTTAAGCTGTTATGATCCGATGTGCATCATTCAACCTGGATAATGCCTGAGACAGTAGTCTGCTGCCACCTGATGGATAAAATTGCATGCTGCAGCAAACCATGAATATTTCTGTGTATTTTCCCACTCTAAGGTAACTCGTCAGTATTCATGAGTGAGACGGAGCCTTCAACCAGAACGCAATGGCATATAAACAAGAAGCTATAAATTCAGTTTTTGAACAAACTAAAACTGAATCTTAAGTTCTTTCAAGCGATAGTGATGACCTGTTGAATTGGCCATCAAAAGTTGACATGGATAGTGAAACTGATAAATGTGGCACTGTATGACTGAACCACCGTGATATGTCTGGTGAATTTGGTCACCTGAAAGTTCACTGTGGTGCAAGAAGGTAAAAATAGGAAAAATGATTGGGATCAAGGGGTAAGGACAAGAAAGACATTAGCCCCTTAAGCATTATTGACGATGCAGCAACACTCAATGATTACGTCAGGGATGTTATTGTGGTAGCCTACAATAACACAATGGGTGGTGTCCATTGTGCAGATCAGGTTCTAACATCCTGCACTCTCATGGGCTAGTGACAGAAAAAATATTATAAGAAAATTATGCAAAGAATCATGCTTCTGCTGCCCTATTGACATCAGGCTGTGTGTTGGTGTGTATTTCAAAACATAATCTCACAACATAACAACACAACAACAACAACAGCATTTATTTATATAGCACATTTTCATACAGAAAGTAGCTCAAAGTGCTTTACATAATGAAGAATAGAAAAATAAAAGACACAGTAAGAAAATAAAATAAGTCAACATTAATTAACATAGAATAAGAGTAAGGTCCAATGGCCAGGGTGGACAGAAAAAACAAAAAAAAAAAAACTCCAGACGGCTGGAGAAAAAATAAAATCCATAGGGATTCCAGACCATTAGACTGCCCAGTCCCCTCTGGGCATTCTACCTAAAATAGAAGATCAGTGCAGCAGTGGACACTAGACTAACATTTCATACTGTATTTATGTTGATGTTTTGGTATTTACATGTAAAAGCCTTCAATGTTTTTGGCTCATTTTCCTGGGGCTAAACAATGTTATGGAAGCTACCAACCTCGGGCATATAAAAATGATGGAATTATTGATTCACTGCTCATGTCTGCAAGTTGGGCCTTGTACAGTTGCTCCTTTTTTAGGATATCAAAATAAATCATACGGGGACTATTTATTAGGTTTTTCAAGAGGACATGTATTGTCAAAGGGAAAGGTAATAAAAGTTAAGTACTCTTAACATGAATTTGTTAAAAGTAATGTATTATGTAGTGTCCGTTAATGTTTAGATAAAAGGTCATATTTATTGAAATCAACTAGTGAGAATTTCTTTCTTTCCAGGTTTGGGTGCTCCAGTTATTCATATATAACGTGAGTCAGTAATGAACAGTGTTGATAAAGTAAAATTCACCAAAATGTTTTTCTTAGTGAATATGCTGTTCTCACAGTAGGCCTTATTCACCAAATAGTTTCCTGCAAATTTGATGTGTGGCCGGATTAGGTGAACTCTAAGCCCCATGATGCTTTGTGACAATAGCGTGATATTATAGAGCTGTAGCAGCAATGTGCAGAACTCACACCTGGCTGCTTAAGAATGCTGCAGATTTGCTTAAGTACTGTATATGATCAGTACTCTACCCGTATTTCCATGTGGGTTTTAAAAAAGTGTTTTCATTTGAGGGGTGCATTTATAATAGTGAGCCCCGTGCTAGAGTTCCGAGCCTTAAAGGAGCCCTCCTTCTCAAATCAGAATGAGACACTGTGAAACAATAATGAGAGATTTATAATTATGTACAAGGTGTTTCATTGTTCTTAATGGAAGAAAAAAGTGCAAAGCATCTGCACAGATGAAGTGGAAACAAAAAAATGTTCCAGCTGCACCCTGAGCTGCAATATGAAACAATGAAATTAACCAGCACCTGTGTTTCCAGATTAGAACCCTGTGAGTGTAATCTTTATATATAAAAGCCAAATACCACTGACTCACTCATCACAAAAGCTCCCGATCTATGAGAACTTGGGACTTGAAATTTGGAATGTAGGTTACCTTTGGCCCATAGGTGCTCGCTAAGAAACGGTTTTTTAAACCCGTTTATATGTCTGTCCGCTTTTCGCGAGAGAACTACTTAACAGATTTAGAGCGGGTTTTTTTCTATAATTTGCTTGAACATTCCTTGATTTTGCGAGTTTCTCATTATGCTAAGAATCATAGTTCGCTTGCAGGAGCAATATATTCGCGTTAATCCGAGACAGAGGCTGCAGGCTGAGGGGATGGGGAAGAGTGACGTCAGGAGTAGAGAGCTGGGTGGGGCACTCCTCACTGTTCTGTTTCACTAATACGCGGGCGAAGCCGCGGGGGATGGCTAGTGATGTATATTTTAATTACTTATTTGCTATTTTGTGGCCATTTGTTGTGCTTTGTTTGTGGTTTTCAATCTGTCTGCTTCTTTTGTTGTTTGAGGCTCAGTGGCACAGTGGTCAGCATTGCAGCCTCACAGCTTAGATCACATTTTTGGCCATAATAATAATGTCTGGCACAGCTGGCAGACCTTTGAAAGACCATTGCACCATAATAATCCACTCAGAATGAGTTTAACTATTCCTTCCTCATTGACTTCAGTGCATTTTGGGAAGTTCACAAACATTTCTGTGATTTCGCCAAACGAATAATTGGTGAGAAAAAAAAAAAAAAACTGCTAAGAGAACTGAACGTATTTTTTCTTTGTTCTTGTATGTGTATGTGTGTATTATAGAATGTAATTCTTTACAATTTACCCACTAAAGACTGGCCTTAAATTGTTCCTAACACAAAGTTACTCTCCGTTGTGCACTAATCAAGTCTAATATCTTTGTACTTTAGAGTTTTAGATTTGTTTTTTATTTACATGGAAGTAGTTATTATTATGAAGTCCAAACTAAACTCCCTGTTCTAATTTTTCACTTTGTATTTTTTCCTCTGTCCATAAGTACCAGAATTCTGTAGTTTTAAGGCTGCAATGGTAGAAGACATGACCCACTCTTCTAAAACAAAAAAAAGTATATACTTACAAACTGAAATGCATTATTTATTTGTCAAGATTTTCAGAAGATTACATTTGAGATATGAATACATAAAATATGACATTATCAAGTGTTCTAAGTGGTAAATCATTTTTTTATTAATTAGTCATTAGAAAGTTTAAACAAACTTGAAAAGGGACAAATTATCTCACACTGAGGCAGCAGGCCCGCTTTCTGAATAGGCACAGGGTAAGAAGGCCATTTGAAAGTAAATCTGATTGTCTGTCAGTTTTGAGATCCTCATCAGTGCCTTCTGAAACTATTTATGTGCTGTTAGTGCTCATGAAATGAGAGCACTGCTGACAAAGCTGATGTGAGCTTGCAACCCAAAAGGGCAATTTAGCTGATGTGTCTGACTGCAGCGTGACATGTGTGACATGCTTGGCTGACGATAACTGCATCCTTAGATCACTCAAAACTGACCGCTGGCTAGGAGGCTTGTAAGAATGTAACACTGTTTTTCTTTTAAATGAAAATTGACGTACACCAGAGAACATCTTTTTATGGCTTGGTTTTGTTTTGATTTTATTTTCAGTCTGTTATTAAGGCATTAAAAGAATTGTGTCTTAGTCAGCGCAATCATTGCAGTGTTGCTGCAAGCATACATTGGCATTCTTAGGTTCTGTATAGTTGCTGAACAAATATAGTACAAAAAAACCTTATAACACACTTTCTTAGTTTGTATTTTATAATCACAAATAATTTGGAGAAAAGTATTTTCTAGTTTAATTGGAAACTTTACACATTACAGATTTATTTTAGTATTTCTTCAGCAGTGTGAATTGGTCAGCAAAAGTTGAGGGAAATGCATTTAAAAATTCCAGAAAAGTAAGTCATAATTCAAAAGTCCACCTTTCTTTAGTTACTTATAATATGTCAATTAAAATATAAATATATATATATATATATATATATATATATATATATATATATTAGATGTACTGTATAACCGAGTTTCCAGTTAATTTCTTTGATGCTTTAAAGTCTAACTTAAAGATGCTATCTTTCGTCTATTTTGTTTTTATCAGAAATTCTAAAGCTAATGTGTAACTGAAATAATAAAAAAGAATACTGACAAAAGTTAACTATTGTAATATATAAAGCTATAGCTAGTCAATGATTAGATTGTTATAACGTTCCCTGTGTATGCGTGGTGTGATGCAGCCGATGCTCCCCAATCAGTGTTGAACACACCATTTGTTTTACTTCTCTGTCTTCAGCTGCCTGAACTGGAAGCCAAGAATGGCCAGGGAGTTGCCAGCAACTCACCACATTCCCTACTTCAGGATCCTAGAGCTCACTTTTGCTTTGATTCGAGGTAGGTGGCTCAGCCCTGTTTATGTCATTTTACTTAAAGGTGCAAAGAGCAGTACTGGCATTAATTTTCAATGTCAAAAACTGAAATGAGAATTGACCTCAGACCAGTAATGTTTGTGATTTAACACAGTATTATTTGTTTTAAACACAGTAATATGTTATGGCTGCATGATTTAATGTGCTTTTGATATTTGAAATACTTTACTTTAGGTAAATTCCTTTTAAAGATTATTAGAGGTTTGCATTGAAGTACTAGGCCAGTTCCGATTGTTCATGCGGCTCTTGTGGAAGTAGCGCCGTATAGAGCTGTGCTCAGATTCATTTTGTCAGGGTTGGTATTAATAAGACCAGTTTGTAACGTGTATAGAGCTGTATCTCCGTCCAGTGTAAATGTACTGACAACTCAACGCAAGGGAAGCTTTACGTGACTGGGAAAAGCAGAGAATTACAAATTTTTAAAAATTGTTTCATTGATTTTAGTTTGTGTCACTTTTTCTGTAGCTCACAGATTTTGCCGTTTTAACTGTTGATCTTATTACACTTTGACATTGTAATAAAATGTCTAGAACCAATTTAAGTGGTGTGTGTAAAACGCAATGCTCCATATGTGGCATCTACAGTTGACCGATCCCTCTTTAGCAGTGAGCTAACCTGGTGCCCCCCTAACAATATGAATCAGATGAAAAACAAGCATTATAAGGTGCATGGTTAAGTCTGCTTTTAAAAGTTCAATAAATACTATATATTAACATGTGTCATTGATTCTTCTTGTGAGCGCTGTCAATTTAGTATAGTAGAGCTTATAATTATTCTTTTACATAAGGCATGGTCCGTACACAAATTATAAAAAATAATTATAATTCTTAAAGGCCCACCCGCCATTGTAGGCTTTTTGTGTTTTCTCAGTGCCTTCCTTGCATTTTGATTGTATTTATCTGGAGAAAAATGATTTGTTTTGTCGATTGTGTTCTGGAAAGAGTACTTGCATGTACTGTATGTACACGTGTGCCCTCCGTCTCTCCTGTATTAAGTGTAAAGCATGGGGTGCATGTCAGGTGTGCGGGGTTAGAGGTCAACATGAACACTGGTAAGGGCTGCTGGCACCAGCACCAGGAGTATTTAAGGGAATCCCTGCCCTAAATTACTGAAAAGACAGTGGCACCCTTATCTTTCTTGCTCAGCAGTATGGTATATTTTTTTATTTTAGGTTTTTGTTTATTTATGTTTGTGTATTTTTTTGACTTTACTAATATCATTGCACATAGTTGTAACAAAATCATACTCCAGTCTAACAAACGCTTTTAATCACAGATGCTTGACTTTGATAAAATGTTATTTTAGGATTTTGAAGTTTTGGATGCGCACTAGGCTTACCTTTACATTGTATGATGAGTAACTGCATTTCCAAACTTAACTTTTCTTTTTTTCGTCCCTCAGCATTGATGTCCATAAGAGGTGCCCGTTGTGTGAGGTGATCTTCCCTCCCAACTATGACCAAAGCAAGTTTGAGGAGCACGTTGAAAGCCACTGGAAAGTGTGTCCCATGTGCAATGAGCAGTTCCCTCTGAACTGTCAACAGCAGGTGTTTGAGAAGCACGTGATGACCCACTTTGATGGCAATGTCCTCAACTTTGAGTAGACGTTTAGACTTTAGGCCTTTGGTGAATGTGTTGAAATGTCAAATTTTGTAGAGGTGTCTGTTTAAATTACACTTTAAATGTAGCATAATGATTTGTGTGTATTCCTTCCCTGTTGTAAATATGCCCTGCCAGATGCCCTCTCAAGTATTCCCTGTGACCACCATCTGAACTGCAGTACACCAGTACAGGCGTGCAATTTATTATTTGGATTAAGCTAGAACAGCTGTTAAGGAAAGATGACTGACTGAGTGTGTGTGTGAGTGTGTGTGTTAGCGCCTTCACTTACGTAGTAGTAGGTTTAAATGGAGCGACTGAGTGCTTGTAGTATCATCTTAGCATCTGAGCTTTTATTGTATTTGTTGCCGTTGGTCGTAAAGATTACATAATACCAACCAGTTTGCCATTAAATTTGTATGTATTTAACATTAAGGTTCTAAGTACTTTATAAAGAAGTGGGCAGTTCTTCTTGCTAATATTTTAAAATGCATTTCACTTCTTCTACAATCTTGTTTGAAGCCGTCTGTGGAATCCTCTAATGTGTACTTGAACTGGCGACACATAAGAAATCTACCATTGTGCTATTTTACGCAAGTTTCTGACTTCCTTAATTTTATTCAATGATAAGTTAGTGTGCAATGAAATCTCTTATTTAAAAAAGATTGTTACTTTTCATTATTTTTTGTTAATTAAAGAGGGTAATGTATTTAATCCTTCTGTAAATGCTGGTTAAAATAAAAATACAAAAATGAATCTTAAAGCAACCAAATGCCTCATCATTAGATTGCTTTTAACCACACAAACTATTCGAGACAGCTGACCTTCTGTGTCTGCCCTTCCAGGACCCCCTATTGTATGTTGCTTCTTGAGTGTATCTGAACCAGTTGTACAGCTCCAAATACCGATCAAAACTACACAAAGAAAGCGTAAGATATATTGCATTGTGTATAACAGTTGGTGCACATAGCAGAAAAGAACACGTGAAATGGCCTAAATGTTATATTTTACTTTAAAATTAGAATTTGATCAATTTGACAGGTGATCAGAAAGTATAAAAAACCCACGCTAAACCAAACAAGGTTTATTGTTCACCATAATACCCGTGACCCTTGTGTCACCATTCCTCTGTAGCTGACTTGATGTCTTCATCATTGGTATAAAGAATCCCACAGAGGTGGCCCTTCAGACTGGGGAACAAGTGACAGTCAGAGGGGGCCTGGTCTGGAGAACAGGGTGGATGTGCAATCTTTTCAAATCTGTAGGTTTACAAAGCTGCCTTTGCAGTGTGAGGAGGGCACCGTCAACAGGCAACAGTTATCCTCACCACGTCTTACCTGATTGTCTGCCGCAAAAGGAAAAGCAAATCCGTGTGATATTGACGTATTACTGACCAGTTATGTGTGTCTATTGAGGCATGTAATTAATATGAAGTACGCCTTCAATGTCCTTTAAAATTGTGCACACGATCTTGTCAGTACTGGCTTGATTTTGGTGTTTTAGAATCCCTGGACTTCCTTGGTTTTGACTGTTTTTTGGATTTATGGGAGCATAGTGATGCATGCAAGTTCTTTCCCAAGCTAGGAAATGCTTTTTAAATTTCTCAAATACCTCAAGATTGTCCTTAAAACATCAGGAGCCGTGTTTCTTCATTTCAGGAGTCAACATTCTGGGTATCTAGCATACACAATCCTTACTTAAGTTTAATTTTTAATGATGTGTGGATTCAGTTGAGCATTCACTAACTTCTAGATGAGATATGATCTGGACTCTGGCTCGTCACTGATAGTAACCACAATAAATCAGATAAATTGATTTTAATGGATTTCAGATTTACTGATGATCTGCAATGCACACAAACTCGGGCATCAACTTGTCTTGACTGCACTGTTCACTGGGCTTTGAACTTGGAGTAAGAGTAAGGACAGAAGGATTTAGAACTGGTCTGCCAATCACTGTAATGGGCAATGTTCGATTGCTTGTAGAGTAAGATGGATGAACTGTCTGAGTCATGGAGCATACAAGTACGGTGGCATTTTGTGTTTTATGGAGTGCTGGCTTAAACCGGAGTTACCTTCTGCTGTTTTAATGCTGGACTGATTTCATCTTATTTGAGCAGACAGAGACGCAGCATGGTGTGGAAAAAAGACAGGAAGGGGCCTGGTCTTCCATGTGAGCAATGGTGCTAAAAATATTAGTTATGTTATCTTTATTAATATTTATATTCCCCTGCTGCAAATGGGGACTTAGGAATGGAAATGATTCATTGTGTCATCATTACTTTAATCATGACTCAGTCTGACCCTTGACTTCAGCTTTGTGACTTTAGAGGCAACAATGACAATTTTTGCGATGTGTTCCACTGTGGGAAATAACAAGCTGGATCAGCTTTTTTCAAATGTTAAAAATGTGTTCAAGTGTAAGCTTACAGGCACCTTTGGGCAGGTCCAACCACAACCTGATTGAACTTATTCCCAAGACTGTTATTAGACGGGAACCTGTTAACCACCAGAATAGTAAGAAAGTGTAGCCTGCAGGCAGAAATGACTGCTACCAAATGGGGATGATATTGAGGGACTGTCACTATATCACAAACTATATTCACTTTTGTGTTGACATCGTGGTACCCTCAGACAGTGTGTTGCTTTCCAGACAACATGCCCAGGATTACTAAGAACCTAAAAAGTATCCTGAATGAGAAAAAGAGAGCATTCAAGTCTAGTGCTAAAGAAAAAGTGTGAAGGAAAGGATTACAAAACTAAAACAGTCTCATTCAGAATAACATGAAGGATGACTGGGATCGATTAGGCATAACTACTGGACTCGAGCAATCCAGGGTTCAGGTGATAGAAGGGGATGTGGACAAAGCTAATGCCCTGAACCAATTTTTTAACAGATTATCCCTCCCATTGCCACCTTTACCAATGACTAATCTCCCCACACCATCTATACTACATAAACAACTCCTATTACATCTTCTGGAGTGGCCAGTGAGAAGTCCATTTCTGACCATCAGTGTGAACTGTCCATAACTGAAGATCAAGTAAGGAGACACCTGAGGAAGCTACACACAGGATAAGCTGCAGGACTAGTTGGAGTCAGTCCTTGAGTTCTTAAGACCTGTGCTGACCAATTTTGTGGTGCCCTCTGTCGCCTGTTCACCTAAGGCATCATATATTGGTTCTGCTGTGGAAAACAGCCTGCATTTTTCCTGTTCCAAAAAAGGCAGAGGTTTCTTCACCTAATGGCTACAGACCAGTGGCAGTTATGTGTCACATCATGAAGACCTTTGAGAGGCTGGTCCTGGATGAGTCCTTTGCTGGTAGACCACCTGGACCCGTTGCATTTTGCCGGTCAGTTAGAGTTTGGAGTGGAGAATGCATGTACTATATCGTCTGTGCTCCACAAGGTTTATTGTTACCTGGACAAAGCTGGTATCACTGTGAGGATTGTTTTTTTGATTTCTCCAGAACTATCGCCAATAGATGTCTCTACTTTTTAATCCCCAAATGCTGTCGCTGGGGGCTTGTTTTGCTATGGACGTGCTCTGTCTCTAGGTATGTCAGAAGACCGGGACTTTGTGAAGTGGGGTCCAGTCTCACGTGGGGAGGCAAAAGGGGGCGGGGGGGGAGAGCAGGCTATATCTAATCTATCCTTTTAATCCTTATAATGATAATTACCAACGTAACAATAACCTGCACAGCTTCCAGTTCAGACTATAAAATGAAATCAAAAATTCAGAATCAATGTCTCCATGATGGGACAGTTAACTTTGTGAGCTGGAATGTTAAAGGCCTGAATCACGAATTAAAGAGAAAAAGTACTCTCTCACCTAACAGGTTTAAGTGCTAAAACAGTATTTTTACAGGAGACTCATTTACTAAGCAAGGATCAGTTCTGGCTGCAAAAAGACTGGACTGGTCAAATGTTCCATTCCAACTCTACAAAGAAAACTAGAGGTGTGGAAATCCTCATACATAGAACAGTCTTATTTGTAGCATCAGATGTAGTATCTGATCCTGAAAGGAGATAAATAAATTGCCCATGACAATCACTTAACTGTAAAGTGATTTTGATAAATGTTTATGCACCCAATGCAGATGATAGGGAATTCATGCAAAATGTATTTGCATCCATTCCCAATGTGAACACTCATAAAATTATAATGGCTGGGGACTTTGTGTTTTAAATCCACTCTTAGATAGGTCTCCTGTCACAGGGGTGATGACATCTAACACTGCAAAGACAATTACACAGTTTTTAACTGACCACAACTTATCAGACCCCTGGAGGTTTCTAAACCCAAACTCAAGAACATATTCCTTCCACTCACCAGTGCATCACTGCTACTCAAGAATTGATTATTTCTTTATAGATAATTTCTTGCCTACGATTAAATCTTGCAAGTACAACTGTATTGTTATTTCTGACCATGCCCCTCTGATCTTGGAGCTAAAGTTACTAAGCCCCACATACTCATCTCGCAGATGGCATCTTAGCCCACTTTTATTAGCAGACGAGAACTGTACAGAATGTATATCAAAAAAAATTAGTTTCTTCCTAGAGACAAATAGATCCTCAGAGGTCTCTGCAGGAATACTCTGGGAAACTCTAAAGGCCTTCTTAAGAGGACAGATTATTTCATATCTTTCCCACAGAAATAAATTAGAAACCAAGAAGGTATCAGAGCTAACCAGTGAAATGACTAGAATATATCAAGAACATGCCAGGTTTCCAAGTGAGGCTCTTCATAGGAAGAGGCAGGCTCTGCATTCAGAGCTCAACCTCTTAACAACCAAAGAAACTGAACAATTAATTTTTAAATCAAGACATTACTATGAACATGGAGAGAAAGCTAATAAGCCCTTAGCTCAACAAATCCACAAGCAAGAAGTTCGCAATGCAATCACCAACGCAAACGGAGATAAAATTATTGACCATAAAAATATAATGCACACATTTAAAGACTACTATAAATCCTTATATTCTACTGAGTTTAAACAAGACAACACAATCTAATACATTTCTGGATACATTACAAATACCACAAATAGATATTTTTAGTGCAGAGGTATTGGATAAATCTTTGGCGCTATCAGAAATATTAGATGCTATAAAGTCACTTCAGAGCGAGAAAGCAGCAGGCCCTGATGGCTACCCTGTAGAATTTTATAAGAAATTATCTACTCATCTAGCTCCCCTCTTATTAGCAACATTTACAGAAGCTAAAGACAATCAAATTCTACCTCAAACTTTTCGCCAAGCATTAATCACTGTCTTTCCTAAACAAAATAAGGACTTATTAAAATGTGCATCATACAGACCAATTTCACTTCTGAATAATGATGTTAAGATACTCTCAAAAGTCTTAGCTAGAAGGATGGAGAAAGTGCTGCCTTCGGTAATATCACAAGATCAACCTGGATTTATTAAAGGCCGACACTTAGCTTCCAATCTTCGATGCCTGTTTAATGTAATATATACAGTATTCACCTGCAAAGTCAAACACCCCAGAGATATTATTGTTGGATGCAGAAAAAGCATTTGATATGATTGAATGGAACTACCTTTTTTACTACATTAGAGAAATTTGGGCTTGGCCCAAACATTTGTGCATGGGTCAAACTACTGTATACCAATCCAGAAGCTTCAGTTTGTATCAGCAACATTTGTTCAGACTACTTTAAACTAGAACGTGGTACCAGACAAGGATGCCCCTTGTCACCGCTGCTATTTGCAATTGCCACTGAACCACTTGCAGTTCATTGTCGAAATGCTCATCAGGTAAAGGGGATTATCAGAGAAGGACTTCAACAGAAAATTTCTCTATATGCAGATGATATGGTGCTGTATATATCAGACCCACACAATTCTGTGCCTGCAGTCTTAACACCACTTACAGAATTTCAAAAGATCTCTGGTCTCAGAATTAATTTGAATAAAAGTGTACTTTTTCCAGTGAATTCTCAAGCATACAATATTAGATTGGACACATTCCTTTTTACTATTGCAGATCAGTTTAAATACCTCGGGGTAAATATCAAAAGTAAACATAAAGCTCTTTATCAACAAAATTTTGCCATCTGTATGGAAAACATTAAGCAAGACTTGCATAGATGGTCAACCCTTCATCTCACTCTAGCTGGAAGAATTAATGTTGTTAAGATGAATATCCTTCCTAAGCTTCTCTTTTTATTTCAAAACATTCCAATATACATAAATAAATAATTTTTTAAGCAATTAGATTCAGCAATAACCTCATTTATTTGGAACTCAAAACATCGACGTATCCAAAGAGCAACCCTACAAAGACCTAAGGCAGAAGGTGGCATGGCTCTACCTAACTTTCAGTTTTATTACTGGACAGCAAACATACAAGCTAAAAAAACCTGGACACAAATAGATGAACATACACAGGCTTGGTCCACAACAGAAGTAAAATCCTGCAGCACTTCTTTATATTCCCTGCTTTGTGCTCCAATAAATGCAAGTTCTCGCCAATATACTAATAACCCAATTGTGCTTCACTCACTCAGAATATGGAACCAATGTAGGAAGCATTTTAAGATGGAGAATCTTTTATCTGTGGCACCTCTGCAAGAGAACCACCTCTTTCAACCTTCGCAAACATATGCAGTTTTTAATATCTGGAAAACATTTGGGATTCAATTGCTTAGAGATCTTTATGTAGACAACATATTTGCATCCTATGAACAATTACATTCCAAATGTAACTTTCCAGCAAAATATTTATTTCACTATCTTCAAATTAGGAACTTTGTTAAACAGAACCTTCCCGATTTCCCTCATCTCACACCTTCCTCCAAGTTGGAAAAAATATTGCTCAGTTTCAAGGACTCAGACAGCATTTCTGCAATATATAAAATTATATTACAGTCCCTCCCTTTCAAAGATCGAAGAGGACAATGGGAAAAGGATCTCTCACTCAACATATCAGAAAAGGAGTGGAAGGTTGCAATGCAGAGAATTCACTCAAGCTCCAGATGCGCAAAGCATACAATTATTCAACTCAAAATTATATATCGAGCACATCTGTCTCGCTTAAAACTCTCCAAAATGTTTCCAGGGCAAGATCCAACCTGCGAATGCTGCAATCAAGTCCCAGCCTCACTGGGTCACATGTTTTAGGTCTGCACCAAATTAACATCATTCTGGATCAAAATTTTTAAGTGCCTTTCAGACAGCCTTGTTGGCACAATCCCTCCTAACCCATTAACAGCTGTGTTTGGTGTTCTTCCAGATGGGCTTAAAGTGGAGAAGGACAAACAAACTGTGATTGCCTTCACTGCACTATTGGCACACAGACTTATTTTGCTAAACTGGAAGAATCTTAACTCTACTCTTTTTAGTCAGTGGGTAACTGATGTTTTATACTATTTGAAACTGGAAAAAATTAAATTCTCAGTTCGAGGATCTGTGCAGAACTTTTTCCAAACCTGGCAGGATCTAATCAATAATATTTTAGAATAAGCTCTTAAAGCACTGAGGAAATAATTCTGTTCGTATTTCTTTTTTGTTTTTATCTGCCTATTAAACTCATCAATTTCTGTATTTTGACCACCTTTAAGTTTAACTTCGTTGGCCATGCTCTCTTTGTCAGGGGTGGGGGTTGGGTTGATTTGTTTTCAATCCTATTTTTTGTAAAAATTGATCTATCTATATGGAATGATTATAATAAAATCAATAAAATTAGAAGAAAAAAAAACGTGCTGTGAACCACAAATGTAGAATCCTCATATTTTAGCGTTTTATTTTGTACCTAATCTGTTGGCCGTTAAATAATAAGACAGCATAGTTAAATCCCCCTTTGAGGGTTAGCCTTATTAGCCTTATTAGGTTTTGGTCACCTTCCTAGGTATGGAGATTAAAGGCACAATATGATAATGACTACAGATGGTCCCATGTGGTGTCCACTTTCTGCTGTTCTGCTCACCTCCTTGACAGGGTCGGGCATTTCTGGCATTTGTTGGGTCGCCTGCCCCTACCCACTTCCTCCCAGGTCTCATTCCTTCACTCTTTATTTGCCTTGCCATGCAGACACACTTTCACAAAAGCTGAACCGACTGTAGCTACAAAATGCACTGGCATAGAAACCGGCGATCAAAATGTATACAATGGAGGTTACTCTGCAATTGGTCGCCACCGAGAAGTTTGTGTTACATTCTCAAACCACTTAATCATGGGTGCCAACTTGTCATAAATATGGGGGAATAACAAACACGAATAACAAAAATGAGCTTTGGCCACAGAGAGTGTCATTGTCATTGACAACACATATTGCTTGAGTTTGGCATTAAAATAATTTGTCAGCAGAGGGTCACAGGGGGGCTTAAATGAAATAAAGCATTAAAAAGACTTCGAGGGGTCTCAGTAGCCCAGTCTTTGATCGATGGTAGGTTGGGGGCTTTCAGTTTGGAGCCTGTAGAAAAGTAATGTCAGCTGCTTTTGAGTTTTGTTTTTTTTTTATTGATTTTAATTAAAAGCAAATTACAATCCGTACAATCAAATCAAACTTAACAAAAGCAAAACTCAACCCCCACCCAAAAAGTACATTTTCACTTGTATGGTATGTTTGTGCTATTTAGAGTAATCACAAATAGTGATGCAAGTTCTTCTCTTGAAACTTTGTTGTGTTATATTTTTTAAAACATAACCACCACAATAATAATAATAATAATAATAATAATAATAATAATAATAATAATAATCCAACTGGAGTACCAAAATAAAAGCATAAACACTGTAACACGACTGCAATTTCCGTCTTGAAATGAATTGCTAAAGGCTGATTTAATGCAAGCTGTGAGCGTCTCTCTGTTCGGCTTACGTTAAACCCTTTGCCTCCACCATGGCTGACGTGCGTTACGTTTGCTCCTGGATCGCTAAAGAGTTCTCCAGTTGGCGTCTTGTTGGAAAAAACTCTGGAACGCCGTGCTTTAAGTGGAGGACCTTATTGCCTACTTTGCATACACTGGCATTAAGACAGTAAATAGGAGCCATGGGTGAATGTATAAAATAGGTCATTATATGAGCGAGGACCCAAATATTTCTGGAATTGGCCAAGAGTACGGTGTAGTTATCGAGTGTGCCGCCAGGTATCGGTTAATCAGTCTGCCAAGTTGATGGAGATCGAGTTTGTATTTCTGTTGTTTTTTTGTGCTCATGCCGTCTCTCCAAGTCATCATGGCAGATATTCAAGAGACAATGATGAGCCCATTTTTTGCTATTGCTGGACTTGTTCTCAGGAAGTTTTCCCCCAGTGGACAGACTGTTAATTGGTGACAATACACTGAACTGCAGCAGAAAAAAAGTCCGAAGCAGTAGCCCACCCAAAAGTAGATTTTACACTTGACAACACACCTGCCTATAGAAGGCTGTCTGTCATACCCTACTTTACTTTAATTTGTTACAGAGCCTAAAATCAAAAACCATGTTCAAAAGAACTTTTACCAGCTTTATTTACAAATGTTGCCTTGCAACATCAAACTATTGAAAAGAAAGTGACCAGCTCAGGCAATTAATTAAAAAAATAAAAATCAAGAATGACAGGGTTGGTCTCCTGATTTAACAGTAAAGCCATCCTTTGCTGGAACTACAACCGTCAATCTTTTTGGCTGTATCTCTAAGCTTTGCCCACCTAGATTGGGGAATGTTTGCCCGCTCTTCCTTGCAGAATTGTTTGGGTTCAGTCAAATTCTGCTAACTTCAAGTCCATCCACAGATTTTCTGTTGGATTCAAGTCAGGACTCTGACTCGGCCACTCCAGGACATTCACCTTCCTATCCTTTCGGTGGTATGTTTAGGATCGTCGTCATGTTGGAAGGCGAATGACCTACCCATCTTTCAGCTGTCTAGCAGAAGGATATGCAGGTTTTCCCCAAGAATTTGGGTGTACTTGGCAGCATCCATTATTCCTTTAATCCTGACCAATCACGCAGTGTCTGCAGAAGAGACACCCCCCCCCCCATACACACACACACACACACAACATAATGCAGCCACCATCGTGCTTCACAGCGGGTTTGGATAGTGTGCTGTGTTTGCTTTTCGTCATTTTTGTCTTATCTGATCACAGCACCTTTTTTCCATGTGGCAGCAGAATTTCCCAGGTGGGTTTTTGGATGGAGCAAACGAGACTGAATGTGGCACTTTTTCAGAAGTTGCCACCCTGCCATATAGGGAGGGATCGACCAGTCCCAGCCATGAAGCCTTGTAAGTCCTTCAAAGTTGCCTTTGGCCTCCTGGTAACCTCTCAGATGAATGCCCTGCCAGCTTGCTTATCCAGTTTGGACAGACTGGCGGCCTGATTTGGCAACATTTTGGTGGTGTCACACACCTTCTACTTCACAATGATGCTCTGACCAGTACTGAGCCTCAGACGGATAGCTAAGGCTTTTGAAATCTTGTTGTAGCCATCTCCTGACTTGTGCCTTCCTACAACTTCATCCTGCGGGCCTTTTGACAGCACTTTGCCAACCATGTTGGTTTCTTTTTCAGAACCTTGTACTACTAGAAGTGAAATCTTCAAGAGACAGCTGTCTTTATTCTGAGGTAAGCACCACCACTGCAGTTGATGTCAGGTGGGCAGTTAGCCGAGTGTTTGAGCTGGCAGCTGATTGGTTGCATCCGATTATGTTTAGAATGGTTTGATCACTTTACCCAACTGGGCATTTCTTAACTAATTGATTTTTAATAATTGTCCAAAATGTCTTAGATTGGTATTTTCACATTGGCAAAGCAAACTTAGTTTATTTTATTTTCCAGGGTGTAATGTCACAACAGGTATAGCTTTTCACAGGGTATGATGACCTTGTAGAGACACTTTTTGCCAGATCTCACTCCTGGGACTTTGATTTGTTCCTGAAATTAAAACTGAGACTGAAGGGAAGACAATTTGTCACTAAAAATCCAGAACAAACACCAGAGGCTGTAGATCCAAATGATAAGTCCATGAAATATTTCCAGGGGGGAAGAAGTGCTGGGAAAAGTGTATTGAATCTCATTGAGAGTACTTTGAAGGCGAGTAAAGTTTTATAATAAAGTTTTTTTATTTATAACAATTCCAGTAAATTGTGCCCAATTCCCCCTTCCGTATTTTGATGCCATTAAATTTTGTGACTCTTATTGGTCCAGTCAGTTGTTTTTCAGGGACCCAAATAAATGTATATATTTATAATATATGGAGATGCATTATAACTTTAGAAGTGTCTGCCATCTTTAAATCAATATTCTGCTGAGACAACAAATACTTCAGGGTGAATTCTGGGTGGATGCCAGCAGAGAACAGCATGCAATTCCTGAATTGAGGTCCAGATTTTGGCTGTGCCTCTCTTGAATATTAATTATTTGTATGAAATGTTTTGGAACCACGAGGTGGTGGTTCTGCTGGAAGAGGACTTGCTTCTAGATCTTTTGACACTTCCACTGGCATTCATTTTTCTCTGCAGTCATCTTTTCCAGCAATTTTCCATCACTTAATTTAGCGATTTGGAAGCAGTCGTCCTGTGAAGTCTGTTATGTAGTCCGACATACTTAGGCATACCTGACAGTTTGATTTTGTCTCGAGTCGTAGGTTTGGACTGTGCGTGTGCAAGAGTTGAGAATCAGTGAGCACTCGGCTGAATATGCAATGCATATAATGCTGTGGTGAGAAATAAGGAACATGGGTGTTTCGGTCCTCTCAAGTAGAAAAGAAGTTTATCTGTTTTACGTTTGTAAATACTACAACAGAATGAAAAAAAGAAAATAAAGATAGTGGCTAAACTCCTCGTACCTGGAATGCATTTATAAAGCAGCAGCTCAGTAAGGCTGCTTGTTATTGGCAGTCAGAAAAGGGGATGAACTTGCATATTTTAGAAATGTAAAAAACTTTGCTGGAAAGTCATCATGGAGGTGTCTGACTTGTCATTCCTTACAAATGTCCTGACATCCTCCAGTGATGAAAGCAGCAGCTGCAGTCAAGTTTGATATCCCCATGCAGTATTGTAGTCTTTAGACGTTGGTGAGTCGACCTTTGCTCTGTCCTTAAATGTTTGCTCCCTTGTTCCGTTCCTCTTTATGAACAGATTCAATCTTTGCTATTGTTTAGTTATTGCAGACCTTTTTGGGTGTTGTGTGTAGATGCTACAGTATATCATGCCATTTTGTAGTTCCCCATGGTGCTCCTCATTAGGCTGTTAGCATTTGCTTTTCCTTCCATGCATAAGCTTAGGAGCACAAATTCCTTCAGCATGTCCACCAAACAAGTTCTTCTTTCCCCAATGTGAACAAGTCTTCAGTATACAGCTGCCTGAAGGCAGCAAGGGCAGTGATGGGTGAGTGCAACCTGTACAGACACCCACACCCATCTTAGCCTGGGGGTTTTAACTCCATACTTCCTGCAGAGGCACGTCTGCCCCTCGACTGGCTGACAAGAAGGCCACAGATCACAACATCATTGGGATCAAAGGTAGACTGGCTGCTGCTGGGAAGAAGTAAAAGCATCTGTTCATGCCAGCAGGTCACTCAGACAGCTCAGTCACCTTTGACCCAAGATGGTGACGTGTACTGCTTGGGCAGGTGTGAGCTGGTAAGCACATTTTATAGTGCCACTAAAAAAGTCTTCAAGTAACCTTCACAGAATTTGAGGTGTATATACGGATAAAAGCTTGAACAGCTCTGACAGCCCAAACTTGTTCCATGAAGTACTGACATGTGCATATAACAGACTTGCATGGCACAGCAGCAGAGGTCAGGAGTTGACCCCAGGACCACAAGTCTGTGAGGAGTTTGTTCTCACTTCTGCCTGTTCGTTTCACTAATGAGATTAGAATTAAGCAGCAGACATACATTTGACTAATTTGGCTGATGCCGTTATCCAAGCCCGCTTTAGTTACCTCTCTTGTTTTTTCCCCGTTGGACCACAGGCAGGTAAAATGACTTGCTCACGATAATACAGGATCAGTGGTGGGATATAAACCCACAGACCTTGTCACTTCCTGCCTCCTGTACACCCACATTCACTCTGCCAGCGCTGACCACCCATGTCAAGCCACACGGGCACAGGAAGAACCTCCATGCTGCAGCTGGCAACCCAAGCTGTGAGGTGGCATGACTACCAGACATATACCCATGCCTTCCTCTAACAAGTGAATTGCAGGAGTGAAAAAAGTCTGAAACAAGTCAAAGCCATAAAAAGTGATTATTCACAGACATTTTTTCTTATTTTTATTTTAAATGTAATTCAGATTTACATTTATAAAGCAGCTTTTGAAAGAAATTTCAGTTCGGTAATTGCCTTCGATTCCAAGTTGCCTTCATACACAAAGGTACATTGTTCTCCACAAAACATACGAAAATATAATTTAAAGCACTTTCACAGACACGGTACATTACATTCACTATACACAGTATATCAAAATAGTAACCCCACCCCCCCCCCGCATTTTACCTGTTTTATAATACTGTCACAAAGTTAAACTAAATAGAAAATGGAATTCCATTACAATATTCATTTACATGCAGTGATGACATATTTATGACTGTTTAGAAAACCCATCCAGCACTGTTTCCATTTTCCTAAATAATCCAGACACAAGTGTACATATCACTTTTCTTTTTGAATCCACGCCAAAGTGTGTAGTGGGATGGAAATGACCAAATAGGGACAAAGTTTCAGGAAACCCTACTTACCAATCCCGTGAAGAGGAGCCGCTGCTCAGGGCTTGGCCTAGCGTTTCTTTTGGTGTTCTCAGATGACTCACGGTTGTGTCAGGAATGACCCATTTACAGTATGTTGTCTGAAGACCATCGAGTTTCTCACAGATGACCCCTTGCCAGGAGGTGGTGGTGGGGTGAAGGTATGGGTGGGGAGTGGGGCTGAACAAAGCCATGAATTGAGAAGGGACCCCATGCCACAACCCTCAGCTGAAGAGCAGCCTTAACACTGAATGCTGCACAAGGGCAGTAAACAATACGCTAGTCACGGCCCAGCTGTACCCCCGGAGTCATTTGGGAGCTTCTAAAAAAAAATACACTGAAGTGTTCGGAGAATTCTAATTAACCAAAAGGATAGAGAAGTTCTAACTGAGTTAGGAGGAAAGCAGTGAAATCCTTCCACTCACATTCAGCTCATGTCTGTCCTCATCTCAAGAGTGGAACCCCAGTGCATGTTCATATTCATATAATGAGGGGGTAATTGGGGGTTATAAGGGTGATTTATAAAAGTAAAACGGGAGGAAAAAAGAAAATTAAAGAAAGTTACACTTCATAGGGACTGTGAAGACAACCAGAACTTGATGTGTATTTGTACTTTAAAAACGGATAAAAACCAAATGTAACATGGTTGAAAAAAGAAGTCCGTTCACTGCAGAACTTTTCAAGGTGTGACCTAATTAAGAAATGGGCCAAATGCAAACAAGAAAAAAACAGCAATATAATAATAATAATAATTATAATAATGAACCCTTGCACTGCAAGTTACTGTATACATTTCTATTTATAAGGCTCAAGCAACAAGATTCCAGGACCAGCGTCACTGTAAAGCTATAGAGAAATATTACATTGGAATGCTGTGACCCACAATACAAGGCAATCAGAAGATCATCTCTCTCCATAAAGATAAAACAAAAATAACATAAGAAATCACAAGACGTGGAGACTTGATGGTATAAAAGAAGAAACGGCTACAGAATACTCAAAACACCTCCTTGGTAAATAAAGATGATTTCTCACTTACAGCAACCACAGGTTTGCACCACAGCCGCAAGTAATGGCAACTCAAAAACATTGAAACTATTGGCAATCGGTCAACTACAAAGTGCTTAAACACTTCATCCACGGTGATGAAGGAGAAACAGTTCTGTTTCCACTGAGATAGCATTTATTATTGTTGAATAAAAAGGCGAGAAGGACCCTGGAGCTTTTCAGTTGAGTCAATGAAGTATAGGATTATTAATTCTAAATACTGGCATCATGGAGAGGACTGCAGCCTTTAAAACGTAGCTTCTGAATAGAGAGATCTACCTGTGGCATAACAAAAAAATAATTTCTGAAATGTCCAAACAACTGAACTGGCTTGATTTCGGTGTGCTTGAAACTCTACAGAAAGAACTCTTGCAAAAACTGAAGGCTGCAGATTTGTCCCCCCGTTTTATTCCTCTCCTTTTTTTTAAAGTATATATATTTATATATAAATTGGTTATCTATGTTATATTACAGACATTCAGATTCAGTTGGGGGCTTTGTTTCTTTAGAAAACTCTACCTTTAAGTGCTGGTTCATGGGCTGCCAGTGGACAAAAGAAAGTTTGTTCAAAATGTGCTGGTTGTTCCCCAGCTTTAACAGGAACACCACCCCCCCCCCAACCGCCCCCCAGGCACAGTCTAGTCTGTACAGGCCCAACGCTGACTCAATAAGCCACCACTGGCGCCTGGGTGTATATAACTTTTCATTTTCCTATAATATTAGCACCTTAGGTGAAAAGTTTGAATAAGATCAGTATGAGAGCTACATGTGCAAAATGTACAAAACCATGAAGTCTACAAAGGTACATCATTCCAAAAAATAAAAACTTAAGCATGCATTCAAACTTGTAGTGTATTTCTCTTCTCTCATTTTGTGTGTGTGTGTGTGCGCATTTTTCTTTAAGGGCTGAAAAAAAAGCAAAACCACATTTCCCTTGTAAAATTGGTGTCTTTTTCGGGGACGGGGGATGGGTAAATCAGCAATTGCTGGTGAAGTATTTCTTGGCACAGTCGGAACCAGCGAGTTTATTGCTGCATCTTCCTGATAATCTCAGCAGACACCGGAGGATGGAAATTAATGGTATGGTGTCGCAGACCCTGAGCAGTCTTGTAACTCTTTCCACACCGGCACTTAAAGGGCTTGCGGACACGAATCTGTGTCCTGTGGCCATTCTTTGCGTGGTACTTGATGCCATTCACATTCTGCAGGGGAGACAAAAAGGAACAAAAAAAAAACTGTAAGTGTGTGATGCAAATAACCAGGATACAACCAAAGCCACCCCAACAGTCTGTTTAGCTTCTGCACATGCTGAATATTCACATGTACTAGCACTGTCTTGATGACTTGGCCTCCCCTCATTTCCCCTCCTTGTGAAAAGCTTTACCAACTGAGGAAGAGTCATGTCTACAATGTTGCCTAAAGATAGGCAAAAAAGCTTTGAAGTCCTCAACACCAGCAGCATTTTGGCTACACTATATTGATGGATGGAGTAAGCAGTACTCCGACATGAACGCCAGCCAGGCCACTGCCTGCTGCATTAAAACAAGCTGCAGCCCATGACTTTCAGAGGGCCTGATGTTACAGGGCAGACCACCCTGCCACCCAGTGTGTTTTAAGAATTGCAATTTAATTCCTTGCCCCTTTTTCATTGCATGTATCATTTTTATTGCCTCATGTATCTGGCCCCCATCTGTTGGCAGGTGCTGTGGCAGCACATAAGGGTCCCTGGCTTTGACAGGCCTCTGCACTCGGCCACATGTGGGAAGCATTAGGCTTCTCCCGGCTAAAGCAAAGGAACATTTTAATATGCTTCCAAGATTTTCACAGGCTTCGAAGGACATCTTAAGCACAAAAGACATTGAAGCTGTCAAGCTGAAGTAAATAAGGAGACCTTCTGAGCAGACAAGGCTGCCGGGCCTTCAGTCTTTGCTGGGCATTTTCAATTAGCCGTGACTTGGAGGCAAAAGAAGCTTCACTTGCCAGTGCTGCTCAAATGAAGGGTGTCTCGGGGCAGCACTGCTTTGTTTTTTGTAACAAATTTAAAATTTTTATTTTAAATATCAAAGAGTACACATGTTGTACACAGAGAATACTGAAACATTTGTGAACAGCACACAAACACTGCCCCTTCAAGACTTTTTTTAGAAAGTGATTTATAATAAAATAAGTCTTAAATAAAGCAGAGTCTTCTTATACAGATGTAAGCACCAGGGCTGTTCTCTTAGTCTTTTGCACGCTGAGTTCATGAAAGTTGACACCTCTAACCATGCCAGTGTATTTCCAACTTCTGTGTCAGGGAAATGTTTAAACTGGTATACGCAACAGTGCTGCACACAATTTTAACTTTACAATTCAGGGCTCTAAATCGAGTGGTCTACTGTCCAGGACTGCTCTCTGCCTTGTGCCCACCTGTAACTTATAACTAGAAAAAGTGAGTACACAAAATGGATAGATGGCACTACAATAACCAAAGAACTATCTTCTTCTTCACTCATTTGGCTGTTTCCTCCTCACTTACATGACTGCTGCACCCAACACTTTAGTATTTAATGAAAGAACACAATAAAGCATTTTACGTGGCATCCTCCTGGACTCATTCTGTAATTCATGACCACATACTTTGTTGTTTTTGGTATTCACTCTTTTATTCTGTGCTCATTTTGTGACATTTCTTTAATCAGATTCCAAAGATAAAGTGAATAAGCCTTTTTCAAACTGACAGTTAAAGCTTGTGTTATGAAATCTTTGGCTATGTTGCCTGAAGGGTCATTGATCATAAAGTGGAACTGGTTCACACAAACCTATGACTTCCACTTGCCATTTCTTTTTCTTGAGCTGATTAGCTTATTTTATGAGTCTACCTCTGTAATTATGTCAAAAAAGATTTATCTTATTCTCATGTGCCTTTATATCTTAAGAGATGTCCATGGAGTTAAAAAGGCAGCAGACTTCACAATATGCTTTAGAGAGGGACTAATAAAATGAGCGCCAAAGTGTGCCTTGGCTGATATTAATTGCATAAGAGATACACTGCCTCATCTCACTAGAAAAAATTCATGATGCAAGTGAAGGAGAATATTCAATTAAACCAATTCCAGGAAGAATTTTACAGATCAACATGTCATTTTAACGATAGAGGGCTCAACAAACACAACCCAAAAACTATCATCAAAATGGAAGTGCCCTGCTAACTGCATAAAATATGGACTTTTTTTAATCCGTGGCTACTCGAAAGGGGATACACTTCAATTCTCACATACAAAAATGCTGCACAAATCCATTGACATTTTGAATAAGCAACCAGATAATGAAACCCAGAGAGACATTTTACATATGCTGAACAGCCACAACATTAAAACCGCCTCCCTGTGTAGGTCCCCCTTGTGCCTCCAGAACAGCTCTAACCCATCGAGGCATGAATTCCACAAGACCTCTAAAGGTGCCCTGTTATATCTAGCACCAAGATGTTAGCAGCAGATCCTCTATGTCCTGTTAGTTGTGAGTTGGGGCCTACATGGATCGAACTTATTTTTCCAGCCCATCCCATTTGCTAGGTTTGATTGATATCTGGGAGATTTGAAGGCCATGTCAACATCTTGATATCTTTGTCATATTCCATAAACCATTCCTGAACTATTTTTGCAGGGTGGCTGGAAGCATTATCGTACTGATAGAGACCACTGCCATCAGGGAATACTGTTGCCATAAAGGAGTTTACATGGTCTGCCACAATCTTTAGGTAGGTAGTATCCATCAAAGTAACATCCACATGAATGCCAGGTCCCAAGGTTTCCCAAAAGAACATTGCCCAGAGCATCACACTGCCTCTGCCGGCTTACCTTCTTCCCATAGTGCATCCTGCTGCCATCTTTTCCTCAGGTAACTGACACACACACACCTGACTATAAAAAAACATGATTCATTACATCAAGTCACCCTCTCATATTGCTCCATGGTTGAATTTTGATGATCTCATGCCTAGTGTAAGCACTTTTGGCTGTGGACAGAGGTCAGTATGGTCACTATGACCAGTGTGTGGCTACACAGCTCCCATACACAGCAAGCTAAGATGCACTGTGTGTTCTGATTCCTTTCTCTCATGGTCAGCATTAAGGTTTTCAGCAGTTTATGCTACAGTAACTCTTCTGTGAGAGGAGACGAGATGGGCTAGGCCTGCCATTTTGGAGATTCTCTGTCCCGGTAGTTAAGCCATCTCAATTTGATCCTTGATAGAGTCGCCTCACATAGTTACACTTGACCACTTTTTCAGTTTGCAAGACACCACCTTCTAGAACTAACTGTTCACTTGCTGCCTAGTATATCCCAGTCCCTGTAAAGAGTTAGCCAATGTTATACATTTCACTTGTCAGTGGTATTAATGTTGAACTGATCAGTGTAAAGGTGACACAAATTTCCAACCAGAGGATAGTGCAAGGAGTTTATACAGATGATGGGAAGCAAAAGTGGGTAAGATTGGAAGTCTGCTTGCTTTAAAATCTAAATTGCAACTAAAAAAGGAACAAGGAGGAGTTTAGTGACTGTCATGCTTGAGTCACCCCCGCTGTACAAACACACCTACAATCTTAAGCTGATGTGTAATGGGATTACCTCCAATGCATACGCCCAGGTAGTGGAAAGAAGGTATAAATATATGCAATAGCAAAGGCCCTGCACCTCACGCCATATTCCTAGCATGTATGTGATTAGAGGAGCCATTAAAGGGATTGAAGCCTGAGTTTCACTGCAGAAGAGAGCATAGGGGTACACAATTTCACTTCAAAATTAGCCATGAAGTGGAGGTGGACATCCACTGCCAGACAGGATGCAGTGTTTAAGCCAAATTGTAGAACTCAAGATTCAACAGGGAAACTGTAGCCTTAGCCTTGTTATGATTCAGTGGGGAGAGTTTAGGAACCTAAGACATTTGACAATTTAAGTAGCATAGCTTATAAAAATATTTAATACAAAAACAGAAATAAATGTGGTTCCATATTCAGAATTTTATGTTTTAAAATCTTTACATAATAAGAACAATCTCTGAACTGTTTTAAATGTTTCACTCCAGTTCCAAAGGTATCACGTCCTAGTGAACTGAATGACCTCCTGCCCAGTGGGGACTTGCCCAGACGGGACTGGGCGGTCTCTTGGTCTGGAATCCCTACAGATTTTTTTTTTTTTTTTCTCCAGCCTCTGGAGTTTTTTTTTTGTTTTTTCTGTCCACCCTGGCCATCAGACCTTACTTATTCTATGTTAATTAATGTTGACTTATGTTTATTTTTTATTGTGTCTTCTATTTTTCTATTCTTCGTTTTGTAAAGCACTTTGAGCTACATTTTTTTGTATGAAAACGTGCTATATAAATAAATGTTGTTGTTGTTGTTGTCGCTCTGATGTCACATGTGATGAAGACCATGGAGCAGCTTCTGCTTCACCACCTGAGGCCACAGGTCCACCACGCCCTCGACCCTCTGCAGTTCGCATACCAGGAGAAGGTGGGAGCGGAGGATGCCATCATCTATATGCTACAACAATCCCTCTCCCACTTGGACAGAGGCAGTGGTGCTGTAAAAATTATGTTTCTGGACTTCTCTAGTGCCTTCAACACCATCCAACCTCTGCTCCGTGGATCGTGGACTATGTTACAGACAGACCTCAGTATGTGCGTCTTGGGAACTGCAGGTCTGACATTGTGGTAGGCAACACAGGAACGCCACAGGGGACTGTACTTTCTCCTGTCCTGTTCAGCCTATATACATCAGACTTCCAATACAACTCAAGAGTCCTGCCACATGCAAAAGTTTGCTGATGACACTGCTATCGTGGGCTACATCAGGAGTGGGCAGGAGGAGGAATATAGGAACCTAATCAAGGACTTTGTTAAATGGTGCGACTCAAACCACTTACACCTGAACACCAGCAAAACCTAGGAGCGAGTGGTGGATTTTAGGACACCCAGGCCCCTCCTGGACCCCGTGATTATCAGAGGCGACTGTGTGCAGAGGGTACAGACCTATAAATACCTGGGAGTGCAGCTGGATGATAAGTTGGATTGGACTGCCAATACTGATGCTCTGTGCAAGAAAGGACAGAGCCGACTATATTCCTAAGAAGACTGGCGTCCTTCAACATCTGCAATAAGATGCTGCAGATGTTCTATCAGACGGTTGTGGCGAGTGCCCTCTCCTACGTGGTGGTGTGCTGGGGAGGCAGCATAAAGAAGAAGGACACCTCACGCCTGGACAAACTGGTGAGAAGGGCAGGCTTTATTGTAGGCATGGAGCTGGACAGTTTGACATCCGTGGCAGAGCGACGGGCACTGAGCAGGCTCCTGTCAATCATGGAGAATCCACTGCATCCACTGAACAGTGTCATCTCCAGACAGAGGAGCAGCTTCAGCGACAGACTGTTGTCACTGCCCTGCTCCACTGACAGACTGAGGAGATAGTTCCTCCCCCACACTATGCGACTCTTCAATTCCACCCCGGGGGGGGTAAACATTAACATCATACAAAGTTATTGTCTGTTTTACCTGCATTTTTATCACTCTTTAATTTTATATTGTTTTTTATCAGCATGCTGCTGCTGGAGTATGTGAATTTCCCCTTGGCATTAATAAAGTATCTATCATCATCATCATCATCATCATCAAATGGATAATTTCAAAAGAGGCTCGAAAATCCTATTTCACAAAGTAAATTAAAATTCTTAATTTAAATGTTGGTATAATAAACAACACACAGTTTCATTTTTTCCTCAAAAATTATTAGTTTAAAAAAAAGCCAATCCAATTGGAAACCACTATTGTGACTTAACTAAAGCCATGTCAGACTAAAGGGCTTGCAGTATCGCTCTTCACTGCCCCATGCTGCTTTTCAAGAACCTGCCTGCCTACTGACTCTCCTGTGCGATTAAATTTCAGTCTACTTATGATAACAAATTCCTTATAGCATTGGAAGACACATCAGACACTTGTTCAGGAAATTAATTGCGTAGATGTTTTCTGCCAAAGCCTCCTGTCTGGAGGCCTGGCATTTGAAGCTCTTTAAACACATCAAGATTGAAAGCTCATGTTTTCTCACAGCAGTGGTGCTTCTGACGGCACCCCCTGTCGTTTGTTCTTGTATTTTGTGAAAATTCTAGCAACTGAGGAATTGTACTGAATTAGCCAAGTCCTCCTAAATTTAAAAATGGGAAGGATTGTTAAACACCTAATTTCCAGCAATGGGGGGACAGTGACCCCACCGAAGACAGAGGATTCACCGTCAAAGCAGACTGCACGTAACGAGTTGCAATGATGGTGGTGTAGACTGTTCAGGGTACAATGAATGCAAGTTCCTGATATTGTGAAAAAGGCCATGATGGCTGACATGTTTAAATAAACTAAATTCAGATCTGAATGCAAGTTTGTGTCATTTAATTATGCATTGCTTCCCAAGTGATTGTAATTTTTCAAAATTCTACTTTTTTGAATGCTTCATTTCCTTTGACCTGTTTACAGGCTGACAGAAAAGAAGGAAGCAAAACAGCATGTGCAAACAATGACAAGGAGTGCTGAATGGTTAATCAGCCCTCCCCATCCCTGCTTCACTTCTAACCCCAAGAACTCTGCAGTGTTTGCCGTATTTTGGCAGTCCTCTTTGGGAAGAAGCAAGCTGTATATTCACTCCCGTCTCTGACTCATTACCCTTTATTTGCTGCTTCTCCATGTTTGTCAGGCCCAGCATGGATCATTAATTCTTCCCCTGTCTGGCTGCTCAAGCACTTAAGACGTGCAAGACAGGCCTCATGCATTTGAGATGAAGGCAGCGAGATGGTGTGAGCAGGCAGGAGCGCCTCAGTTATAGGGGCAATAAAGAAGCGGCGCTGGCAGTCAAAGTGAGTGCAGACAGGATGTAGCATATTACAGGGTGATTCGTCCATCTTTTGCCCCTAAAGAGACCCTTATTGTGATGCCTGGGTGCCCTCTGGGGAAATCAGCTCTTACAATCATTGAGGCTTTCTTGCCTGCTTCCTTCCTGAGCTACACATTTACTTTTATCATTTTCCCAACCTAATGCTGTCGTAACAGCAGTAAAAGCCTCCATCACACCTTGGTTAAAGAGAGATGTCTAAGAGCAGGCTTCAGGCTTTGGCGGCATGACCTGCAATCTAAGCCGTAAGTCAAGATTTTACTCTTAGGTTTGACACAGAGCGGAGAATCATAAAAGCACCTTCAGAAAGGCAGAGATTTAGCCGCACTTGTCAACATTCTTTTTTGGGCAGTTTTACTTTTCTTGGAAGGCCTTGCAAGCAGCTGATGATAATTCCTACGCTGTTAGATTTTGGTTTCTGGGATTATTTTGGTACCATCTTCACCAATCATTTACAATGTATGTTGTTTAGGACTCTAGGGTGCAGCTCTTAAATTTACCATGTGAAGTCTCTAAATGGTTCATCTCTACTTTGCTGCCTTTTGGGGGATGTGCTATACTTTATACTGTGGCCTTCTGCCCTCTTCACCAGTCTTGATCAAATCTTTACCCTTTTTTTTGCAACCAGAAATCTGGTACCATTCTGACTGTCAGGTCCTTGATTTTCAGAGGCAAAATAATAAAATGTTAAGATAAAGAATGAAGGATGGGTGAACAGATATTAAAATATTACCAGCAACCACCAAGAATAACAGCTACAAACCAAAATATTTTTCTTTTTTGTTCAAAGAAAGAAAGAAAGAAAGAAAGAAAGACATGAAAAGCTGAGCTCTAGTGAGTGAGCTGGGAAGAAGGCTGCCAGTCAGCCAGTCCACAAGGCCTCTGACCCTGACATATATAGAGACTCTGCTTTCTGTACTACAATGTCAAGGATTTCACTTTTATTCTCAGCACACACCAACAAAGTTCCATTAAGGCATTGGTGTCCTGCATTAATTAAACCCTAAATCCATTTTCACTCCTTTCCCTTACAGCATGCCCAGCACTACATGTGAATATTGTTCTTTTATCTATTTCAATGTGTAATAGTATTCTGTTACTAGCAGCTACTATCAAAGGTATTATATAAAAATGGAAAAATGAACTGCTTTTTATATACTCTATAATTATATATTACTGTTTATCTATTGCTGATAACTGCTTGGATATTCTTCTTGTAAATGTGTGGGCTTTTTCCTGTTGTTTTAATTTCCTCTTGCAACTCAAAATATCAGCTTAAGTGACTTGATTTTGATTGAACATGTAATGTTCTGGCACCCAATCCTGGGCTGGTTCCATTCACGTATCCAGTGCCAATGGGCTAAGCTGGAAAAACTGCTGAATCGATGGACTACAGGGATCTTAGTTAGCTTTCAACCCTTCATTAATGTAAGAAATATTAGGCTGGATTTATTCTGAGTATGTCTGTACTCAGAGGATTTTGAGCCATTTTGAATCCATTGGCAAATTTACTATATTTAAAAATAGGAAAGTTTTTTAATGTTCAGGATTTGTTTTCCCACAGCTTTGGGTTGATAACCATCTTTAAAATGCATCTCTGTGTGTGCAAATGGGTAGTAGCTTCCTACACCATGCATGCTGAGGATTATATTGGACTCCTGCCTTGTCCACCCATTATCAAGCACACTTAATCCAGGTTTCCTGGAATGTAACCTGATGATAATGGCAACAATGAAGGATCCAACTTGTACAAGGCACCAGTCCACTGCAGAGCACGCCAACCCTCGTAGGGAAAATTTACAGTAGCAAATTAACATAACACCTTTCTCATTCTTAGGAATGAGAAAGGAAAACTGGAGCATTTGAAAAAAATCCACCTAGACACACAGAGGAAGCAAACTCTGTACAGGAGGTGGACCAAGATGAATAATTCCAAATTAGTTTGACCAAGATCAGTCATTAGTCCATTTTCCCCTTACAATTTAATAAGTGTTACGGAGTATGGGATCTAAAAAGAGATAAGGAGATGTGAGCAAATTACTAGGGCCCCATGTACACTAATTTGTTTTCATTTAAAAATGGATTTAGTTGTCTTCATTTTAGCCTTTCATCCACACTACCCTGTCATTTTTAACCCCTGAAAACAAAGACTTTTTGTAGTGTCAGCATTTGGGAAAGGATATACGTAAAACATAGTTTTCTGAAAAAACGTGCTCTAATTACACTCTAATTGGTTTGCACTTATTTTGTGGCCCTTCCCGGATTGGATCCTGTTTATTACAATGCCTCATTCACTGACCTATCACCCTTCATAGATAAAAAACATTTTCCAACATAATGGGTATAAAAGAGTTGCTTTCTATGCTGCCGCTTTTTGTGCTGTTTACCTGTATGCATCTAAATTGAGTCTTGTATGTCTGAATGCTGCATACTTGCATAAAAAGCTAATTATTTACCAGTGGCAGGTGGCGTTACCGTTGTATTGAAAAAATTCAGATGGTATATAACTCAGTTGACAGCCTCTTATCAATCTTTCTTATTTAAACTTAATCTGCTCAGTAAAGAGGAGTGCATTCTGCAGCAAAATTAATAACATGACACTTAACGAAATGGATGGGTGTAGAATGCAGCTGAGCTCACAGTATTACAAGACACAGAAGCCCAATGCAGCAAAGCGCACACACAGGGATTTATTTACTTCCTCTATTCAGTCAGTTTTAAAAATGCTATTTGACACAAAATGATATCTGATTGCTGTGGACTTCTGTGGAGCTAAACACTTTATGTGTCACTTTAATATTTGCTTTGTTTTCATTCAGTGACAAGATAATTGTCACAAGTTCTGAAGACCGTTACCTTAAACTGTAATCAGGAAGGGTACATTAATATGACAAGGGGCAATTCTCTGTGGCTCCACTCACCCCTATGCTAATAGTTTTGAAAGCGTATAAAGCACACAGGAATCTGTTTTACATGATGAACTGAATTTTTCACTACACAATCTCTTCACAGATTTTGCTGTCGATTCACACACATGCCCAGTGTAGGTGAACGTCACAGTCGTATCTAGTGTCGAAAAAGATTGTTTTTGTTTAATAACTTCATATTTAAATGAAAATGTGGCAGAGTGGATGCAACTTTATTTAGAGTTCAACGGTGCACTCTGTGTGGGACTCCATCAAGATTGGCAATGCCTACAATAAAGACTAATGGCAAGACCATGGCTGGAAATTTCAGATATGCATATCCTAAAGTTTTGGATCAAACCACACTTTGCCTTATGAATGTGCTTTAGCTTTTATAGTATACTGTATTTGTTAGCAGTCCTCAGTCTGAGATAGCGTGGCCTGGAAGCCAAAGCACTGCCATTAGTGCGGGGTGCTGCAGATTCTGAAATGGTGGCTGATTAGAACACCATGACTTTGTTTTTCCTCTTGCTGTTCATTCTTTTCAGCTATTTTAAACCACTTCTAATCTGAAATCCATTACAACACAAAGGATTTGGCAGAAGCCCACTTTTATTCTACTTTGTTTTTTTTTTTTCTTTTTTCTCCAGCAAGTTTTCTCCAGGCATTTTATTAGGTGTTAGACAAAGAGGAGCTTTTACCCTCCTCCACAGATGAAGAAGAAGAAAAGAAAAAGATACTATCCAATTTTTTCCCCTATTTTTTCAATTAATTAATAATGTATAAGATTTCAATCAACCAATTAATTAAATGGACAAGTACTGTGTCATACATTACCAGCAGCATCATCCGTGGACCTAAAAATGTTAATGACGATGACACCCGTAAACAACAGGACAGTGGAGCAGCCTAAAAAAGGAAACCTCCAAGGAAGGATTTCAATGCCCTGAAATTTCAGGAATCATCTGTGATGTTAAAGCAAAGAATAGCTCAATAATATGGTACAAAATATATGAACTTAATTTGGAAACAAAATCACACACACAGTATAACAGAAAGTCACCAAAACTGAACACAGCTAAGTAATAAACAAATGACAGTACAGATAATATGCAATATGTACTGGCATTTGAGAGATCCTGTGTAAAAGCACAGTTATCTTAGTTGCACAAAACATTTGTTGTTTTCAGATAAAAACTATTTTTGAATATGCTAACCTGGGTCTTAATACCACACTATTGCCACTATGGCTGTAGAGCTGAGAACAGTTTGTATTACATAAGATTGGAATTTCAAATACAAGTTTTTTTTTATTTCTTTTTTTTGAGAAAGTCCCAGTTAATGAAATGGATAGATCTGCAATATTTGATCTTTCCATTGGCCCCACCATTATTTAATAATACCCCATTCCTTTTGCGCTTTGATAATTTAGTGCATTGGGACTGCTGTGCAATAGTCTTTCAAGAAAAGGTGTACTGCTGCAGTAATGTGCCAGGATTTCCCTACTATAATACAATAAACTCTTTACATAGTCCAGTTATTTCCAAATTAGAATGCCTTTCACAACCTAAACTACAGTAGGACATCAATTGAGTTACATTTCATGAACATGAAAGAAATGCTAAAGCTCTTTAAATGTGTTGTGGCTAACGAGAACTTAACAAAAGGTCTCCCAATATAATTTCCTGTAAGCATTTAATGTAACATAGGAATTTTTATTCACAAATATAAACCTTTCCCTTCAATTATCGCGTTGCATTTTTTTTAGTAGTATGTGCTGCTTGCTGACATTAAAACAGTCCCAGCCTTCCTGAACAGATCTGTAAAATTTATCGCTCACTTTATTGTGCCAGTAACCATGCTAAGCTTTTACATATTTCGTAGCGTAATTCACAAAGTGTTTCTTATGGTTATAAAAATGTCAAATACTGCCTAATTTCTTTAATAGCTGCTTGATGCTAATTTTCTCATCAACATAATGTATGTCTAATTCCAAAATTAAAGGAAGCCTCCAAGTATAACTTACCATGACTGATGTTACAAAGACCACAAACAGAACAGAAAGGTTATGTGCTGTCTAGGCTTTAGCAGTGAAAAAAAAGAAGTTTCCTTTCTCCCAGTTTTGAGTCATGTCATCTGATTGTATTAATTGTTCCTAAACTTAGGTTTAAAGAAAATAAGCAATGTAGTTGACATAACTTTAATGTTTTGTTTTAATATATCATCCAGTCCGTTACAGTATATGACTAAGATTACTTCACTTAGATGAAAATGCGTATCTAAAACGGTATTAAATGATCAAAAAGGGGAAGACAGATTGGATTCTCTTTAAAAGATTCCGATTCTTTAGATTCAAGTGTCGATTTTGTATGATTTTCTTCACCCTTTTTTGGGTTTAATTTAATTGTAGTTGATTTTGCTGGTTTTTGGAAAATTATTATGCTATGGTATGTTCATTTACCCTAAGATTCCTTGCTTTTTCAAACTTACACTACTAAAAAAATACTCATAAAAAAGAAAAAAAAAAATAGGTCGATTTCATGTTGAGAAATAGTCAGAAAAACCTCTGGGTGTTGAACTGACCCTACTGAAGATTTTTCCTTGCTTCATAAACATCAGAAATATAACAAAAATGAAACTGAATTTGTGTGATACCAGTGTTGATGCTCAGATTTATTTTTTTAAAAAACTACAGTGAATATTTCTGTCTGTGATGATGCTGATTTGAGTTTTTGAGCTAAAGAGAGCAAAGAGAAATAAAAGTGTGTTGTTTGGAGGTGCTGGGAGGTGATGTGTTTAATTTCACTTTACATCTGTGCAGGTAAATCTAACTGGATAATATCAAATAAAGTCCCATTTAAATAAAGTACCCCATTGTGTGAACAAAAAAAGCGCTATAACGATCATATCCTCAGTTCTGATGAAAATTTCAAAAGGCAAAATTATTACCTTTGGTTACACACATTGCTACCTCAGCTTGTCAAGGTTGCACATCTAAACTTCCACATGTGGCTTTGCCATTCAAAACATTGGGATCAGCTATGAGTTGTGTGCAAATGTTAATTATGAACTGTCTTTCAAAATATCACATGTAAAATGAGGCTTGGCTTCTTTATTTTTGACACTATATTCATGTTCAGGTTTTTTATTTTTATGCAGATATCCACTACAAGAATAACCCACATCTAATTGCATTCTCTTTTCTAGCTTAATTTTATTTAGATACAAATGTAGTAGAAAATATAATTTGACCATCCCCTTTTTAAAGTCTTCCCTTATAAAATATATCCAGGTGTACCAAGATCACTATTACTGTTTCTTATATTGTTTAATGATTAGTCATTTTGAACACTGTTAATAAGTTTTTTTTTTCAGGATCCATTTGCTGTTTCTTTATTATATGATCTACAATTCCATACTTTTTATGAAATGCAGTATTTTAATTTTTTAAACAAAACTGTTTTCTTTGGTAATGACCAATTGTGCTGTTGTAAGAAAATGCTTTCTTTAGTTTCCAATAATAAATTATACTGTATGCGACAGGTATTGACATCACTGCATTACTAGAAAATTAAAACAGGACAGTTTACAATGGCTTAAGAATGAAGTCAGCTGATCTGGATTACATCAGTCCTGTTAATGGAACCAAAGGTAAATAACCAAAGATTAATTTGAAAAAAATAAAATATAAAGGATTTGGGTGATAATTGTGAACTAGACAAAAATATATCCCATCAACCAAAGCACATCAGTTAGTATTTACTGAGTCTTCAACCTGGAAAATATAATGGTATCTTATTTTAAAAATGCTGTTTTATCTCATTGTCACTGTAATTGTAACAGAGAAAGTATGTCAAAATAGTTTACAGAAACCTTAACCTTTTTTAAATTGTTTTAAACTGCTCTTTAGAGGTAAGGAATATAAAATTAACTATTACCATCATAACCCATTTTGTGTTTTCCTGTATTAAAACAACACTGCACACAGACATTTCTTTCACAGGATCACAAGCAACTCAATATCCATTTCACATTTGCAATGTAGACAGAGGAGAACTAGCAGCCAAACTCTCCAACAAAGTTTTTGCTTCTGAGCAATAGGTATTCATTTCCAATGGCAAATTTAATAAGAAGCTAATAACAAGAACCTCAACATGCGTGCTGCATTTTCTTGTGGCGTTGCAACTGGCTGTATTCCTTTGATCAGCTTGGCTAGCCCTCAGCTTCAGCTGTGTCCCATTTACATCTCAAACAAGTGATGCTTTCCAATGGTAAACCTCTGAATATTTTCATGCAGTACTTTGCCCTTCCAGGTCATTTCAAACATTTATTTCTGCCTTCTGTAATGAACTAATTTAATTTACATTTTAGCTGACTCAAGTGATGGCACAAATTTGCTGCCAACTTAAGATTTTAATTTTTCTGCATTACTTAAGACTTGCTGTGTATCTCAGCTACAGTGTGCAGTATGGCTAACAAGGCAGTATTAATAAATTTCCCAATTTAAAATAAATTCTAGGAAAAAGAACTTAAAAAAAGAAGTAACAGAGCCAAATGGTCTCCTTCAATCTCAACCAAAACATATGTTAAGCACATGAATGAAGAGAAGTACCTTGTATCTCTTTTTACATCCTGGAACTGGACAGGCAAACGGCTTCTCATCTCCTCCATTCATGCACATGGAGCCCATGATAGATTCAGAACTAATAGCACTTTCTGTGGTCCACGATTCATCACTGTCTGATTCTTCATAATCTACCTCTTCCTCATCATACTCGCTGCCTGGAATATCAGAAGGAAGGAAAGAAAAAACAAAACAACTTGGTTACAGCAGTAACAATGCCAGCTGCCCTGATGGACTTAGAAGCTTCCTCGATCACCAAATTGTCAAGACCTCTGGCTCAATTATTAAAAAAAAAACAACATATTTAATTACCTTAAAATAAACAGCTTCCTCAGACTGGCCTATTTAACACACCAGCAATTCCAGTAAAATGGCCTTTATATCACACCTCCTTCAACCCTAGTGACCAGTTTCAATTTGCAAAAGCTTACAGCTGAAGTGGTGTGCATAATTACATCTGCTGGTAGTACTGTACAAGCCCTGTCCCGCCACACTGCTCATAAAACATACTAGCAAATGGTCATTCTCACAAAGAGCCCTTTTCCCTGTTAGACCAAAAAAAGCGAAAGTTTAGCCTAAAAATAAATAAAAGCATAAGAAATGTTAATTAAGGCATTCCTGGCCTACCAGCTTTTTCCATTGCCTGTAGCACCTCTCACTTATAACAGCCACATTAAAAAGGGTGCATAGTTTTCCAGGCACTTTTCCCTAGCTAGCAGTGTCAGTCTATTAAAAAAATCTGCAACTAATCATGCAAAGTAACTCTTTCATCTTACAAAGCTGGACTGATAATTGGGAATTATTTTAAGGGGCTAAGGTACAGTAAGCATTATGGTCATAGTGTAACAAATTCCTATTTTCATTCACACTGTCTTTAATAATTCCGAATAAATACACTGTGACCTTTCCTTATTTCAGAAAACAGTAAAAGAAATACAAACTGTGCTAGGCAATATGTGATTGTATTAGTGAGGTAACCAACAGACCACTTAGATTTGTAAAAAGACAAAATCACTGGGTGCTAATAAAAATCCTATTTTTGTTGTCATTTTAAAAGCCATAAGCACTCCTGCTGCACAATATTACTAAGCAAATCCCAGCTGAAAACATCAAGAATGGATTATTGGCTTAAATTGCTGCTAAATCCAACAACATATTATAGTAGAGATGTGCCTCTTTAGAAGAAAACAAAAGAGCATATTCTCATACATACAATATATAAGTATATATAACCATTGAGATGAACATGAAAAATATTGAATAGTTGTGTGAAGAAGAGAGAAGCACATTTCCTAAAACTTGTTAAAGACATCTGTGTGCCAGGAAATGCCAAGGTACTTCAGCCAGACCTGAGAAATGCCTATTCCTGCTACACACATTAACAATAAAGAAAAGCATTTAAAGGCATTAAATCATTTATAGATGTGTGCAAAGACTTGGTATGAATGGAAAGCGTGCCCTCTTTCGGTTATTCTGTAACCCAATCCTATACACTCTGCAAACCTCACACATTAAATGTGTCACAAGAAACAAATATTCAGAGTTTGATTAGAAAAAGAAAAAAGGCTAGATTTTTAAAAACCTAATTACATGTTTCAGGCGTCAAGCAGATGTTCATCTTTAAAACAGAAGCGTTTTCAAATCATGCATGAACTTCCTTGAGTAAGTAATACACATGTGCCAGGGTTCCTGAGGCTACAGCACAATCATGTTCTGATTTGCCAAGACTTCAAAATTGGCAGAGCTTATTGATGAGGTTTGTTAAAACTGTGCTACAGATACTGAACCATATGTAAATAAATTCACTCATCCACACTGCATTAGACTGAATACTGTATCTTAAACACATTTTTTAGATTTATTTGTCTCTTTGTTTATACTTAATTTTCTCTGTTCAGCATTTGGAATATAAATTACATTATACAAACAGTCAACAGCTTTTTCTCTGTGTGACCAAGTATCTACTTTGTTTAGGATTAGATGTGCTCTTAAAGACTAAATAATAGGTTTATGTAAAATAAGTAGCCTGACTACAAAAGTCTAAAGTATTATTTTTATAATGCACTTGCCTGAAAGTAACAATAGTTGAGCACTTTTTGGTGGTTTGGATGCAGTGGCAACTAACATTACAATTAGGGATATATAGGGGAAACTATGTAATGTTTCTTTTTCAGATGACACTTTTGGGATAAGCAAAGCACTAAAGACAAATTTAGGTCCAATTATCAGACTACAGTACAACCCAGGATGACTCACAATTGGTTCACAGACGTAGCCATGCACTACTCTGCTCAAACTCTACATGCTGTGTTCTCTTTAAAACGTAATGCTCACTGCAGGTGTTTGTGGGCAAAGTTGTACATTTGAGATTGTGATATTCTGGTTGATATATAAAAATCACAGTTTAATTAACACCAATTAAGTAAAAAGAATGACCCCTTGATTGATTGGCCTAACTCTGTACTGCAGAAAATAAAATATCAACTGGTTAATTCAGACTACTATCTCTTTATTCCTTTAAAATTCATCATGCTCAAATTTATGTGATCTATTTTAGCAATTATGATATTAGGTATAAGATAAAGGTAAAAAAATTGTGGACATACCAGTGCACTCTTCAAGAATACCATAAGCATGTGACTCTTTGCAAAGACATCCAGCACAGTTATGTGATCTGATGTAGCCTTTTCCATAAGTGTATTACTATATAAAAGACTAAAATCAAAAGGAATGCTACATTTGACTCTGGTTTTTACAAGAACTGGTTTAAACACATTAGGTAACTTTGAGAACTGAGGGCATAGTGAAAAACTGGATAATGACTTTCTATAGGCAAAAATTGGTTCAAGTAAACTGTAACTGAACAAAAGAATGTGAGCAGATGCAACTTTATAAACTTAAAAAGGTATTTGCTGTCTTTGGCTCTCTTCTTATATTGTGGTTAATATCTGGCCTAATGGAGATATTTGCTTGTAAACTACTGAAGCTTACAAGCCGAAAAAGCAACATTTGATTTTAGATGCATGGAATTCAAGGAAACTACTATTATAAAATCCTTTTTAATTTTCAATTTCATTTGTAACTTAGCACATAATTGACCACATAATAAAAGCCAATGCTTTGACAAATACACACAGCGGTCACTTAGATATCAAAGATCAAATCATTATGTCACATTGCTGGCAAATATAGGCAAAAGTAAAAAAAACAATTTAAACCATGATTGTTCTGTTCCTGTTCTTTAATTCGATGAACAAGACTGTTTTACTTCATTGGTACTAATATATCCATAGCATAACTTAATATAAGATTAATGTAAAGTGCACCACTTTCTATAAACATACTGTATAGCTCAAAACATGCACATAATAAAGTCTCTACTCTTGGTTATCGCTGAAAACAAATTCTAAAAGACAAAAGAATAAATCAAATAAATGTAAAGATGACTGTTATTATCCATATACATCTTAATTTCACTGCGTGGGGTGGGGGGCACCAGCTACATTTCGGAAAAAAAACATAGCCTGTGGTGTTCCCCTACACAAATGGGGAATCTGTGGAGTTTTTGGTAAAGACTGGTTAAACAGTGTGTATTTACATACTGGAAAAACACACACATGCACAAACATGCATTCATTTATACACCAGAATATTATAAAAGCAGTTAACTAACACCTTTATTTTTCTCAAGATGAACCACAGAATACAAACACAGTAAAGGTGATGATTCAGTTTTAAAAAAAATCCACACTTGACTTTATTTACTTATAGAAAACCAAAACACAAAAGCAAGAAACAAATTAGAATGAATACTTCTCCAAATCAAACTGCTACAGTGCATTGTGCACATTTGAAAGCTTTTGCTCAAATGGGATTGTGTCACTAGCACGCAGTATTAGTTATTTGCACAGGACCTCGATTACACGGGCTAGATTATTTGAAATGGAGAGAAAACATGGCGACAATCTGATTCTGGTTACAATTACACATGAAGCTTATTGTAAGCTTCATAATTCTTCACACAGCTCTACATGATAAACACATACTGTACATAATAACCAAACATAGAAATCAGGTCTACTGCCTGACACACCTGAAGGACATTTATTACCAGTGAAATACTGCATTAGATTCACACACAGAACTGTTAGCTGTCTTGTAATACACAGATTAGACATTTTAATTCTATAACAGTTATTTGCATCATTAAGTAAATGTTAAGAGATTTGAAGATTAAACAAAAGAAACAGGTAAATTCTACCTTTACATTTGATATACTTTAAGTAAAGGATTAGCAGACTTGTGTTTTTTTATGATTCAGGAGTGAATAAATGTCACATATTCCCATATAATTCATCATTTTTTGTAATCTTTAGTTCATCGCCTTCCCACAATTGCTCTAACATCTTACACCTCATTTCTTTTGCAGAAATTGAATCAACAATCAAATCAAGAAGTATATGATTATTTGTTGTTGTAACTATTTAATGTAAAATTATGAATGCAAACATTAAAAATATATTGCCTATAATTGTAACAGTTTTCCCTAACTGAATACTGTTATCTATTAAAGAACAATTTATTTCATTAGTCTTCTGGTGCTATAAAACCTTGTCAAACTGGAGGTTTACTGCATTTAATAAGCAATTATTTGAAGTATTCTGAGGTTTATAAGGTTCATTTCTTTACTTGCTGCTTTAGGCTTAAGTAATAAATAATATGAACTCAGAAAACACTGCAAGTAACCTTGCTGCTTTATGCTTCATGGAGTCAAGTTCAATTCCTAATTCTCACATGTAGCTCCTCATGTTTTTGTTGGTTTCTTCCCCCAATCCAAAGGCATGTTTCTGGCTCAAATGCCTCATTGTAAGAGTAGCTGGGTTATGCACACTGTGTGTTTTTCTGGCATCAGACCTATTTTCTCCTCAAGAGCACTGCTGCAAAGATGGCCACCAATTTGCTGCAACCCTAAAAATGGATGGATGCAAAAAACTAACCATAAAGACTTTTTTAAATATTAGCAATGAAGAATCAATTACTGAAAGTGTTAGTAGGCTAATGTTTAAAGAACTGTTTAAAGAACTACAGTATTACCAGCTACAGAATTATAAAATCTAAGAATAATACATTTAGGAGTGGCTAGGGGGTCAGGTGTAGTACTTTGGTTGGATGTAAAAGTATAACTAAAGCAAATTTTATGAAATATAAACTGCATTTTTAAAAAAAAACTATTTCTACTTTTCTGCCTAAGTATTATAAAGTGTACAATCAAAAGTACACATGATGTAGGCTACAAGGAACAAAGTAAAAGCATAAGCCCCCAAGTTATTTAAACTACTCTTCTTTGGGCAGTTGCTCCCTGGTACTGCTTTAGCTGCTAAAGGGAGGCCCTGTTATGGGAGAGACAAATGACATGGAAGTGTTGAACTTCATTCTGAACATTAGATGATGCCAAAATTAAACAATAATCCATAAACAAAATATATGCAAACCTCTAGACCCAACCTGAAAACACACCTCTATTAAGCTGCACACAAGGACAGAGTACTCTGTTCCAAAGACAAGACTTAAATGGCATAGGGCCTCCTGAACAGTGGTCGGACTAGTGGTGGGGGCTCCTTTTCAACAAATGGTCACTGACTTTTCAAGAAAGGTTGAGTAGTGTGATCCCTGGTACCTTTATCTTAAAATAGAGAACCCAACCTCAGAAGAACCAAGGAAACCAAGAAACCAAACTGTATCCAACATCCTCAGCATTTCTGGCTGCATCCAATTCCAGCAGCATGGAGCTTTTCAGCAACTGCAGTGACCTCTGTTACAGAAATGGACCCAGACCTATAAGTCACTTCCACCACTACCTCTTTTAATTATGGTGCATTCAGAGATCTCAGGAGTTTTTCAACTTGGCCAACATAACATCAACCCATTCCTGAGATACTGAATGATTTGCAAGAACCTTTGTTGGCCTGATGAAAAGTAATCCCATATGGCTTTATTAAACTCTGCCTTCCTGGCTTGCCTGTACTGTTCAGTCAAATTCCTAGACCCCTTGCTAATGTACCAAAAAATGCTTTTTTTCAGTCTTGCTGTACTGCATTTTCAGTATCATGCACCATAACGTGAAGTACAGACAAGATCAAAATGGCAACTCATGTTCACGTGGCATAGCGTTTTCAAATAGTGACGTTTTCATGTATGAATGTGTGTGTGTGTGTGTGAGAGAGACAGAGAGAGGCAGAGACAGATTCAATATCATTCAAGTGGTTACTGGAATATAAAGTAAACACTTTCACAAAGGTATAATGAAACAAGTGTGCTTTTATTCAAGAATAAAGCTCAATAACAAAAAATTCAAGTGACAACAAGATACCAAGAAGGCATGATTCACCAGCGTTTGTGTGTCTGCTTATACCCCTTCAGTAATATCTTTTACAGGTAGCAAAACTTTACACTGGCTGTTATAAACTGGAATCAAAGGATTCTTTTTTTTGGGCGCATACACCATCAGCATGGCACTGCCAGATCAAAACACTAGAATAGCAAATTGCTTGCGTACTGAAGTGAATTTAGCTTCAGGTGGAAGTCCCATTTTACTTATGGTGCCAAGCAGAGTTGTGTTGCGGTGCAGCAGTCTATTAGCCAGAAAAAGCTCTGTGAAGAAGCTGTCTGTTGTTACGGTTCTGCCTTTGTCCAGAAACGGCTCAATAAGCTTTATGACCACAGACTCGGAATGTTTTTGCCCTGAGTTGCGACTCAAAACACAGCTCTAAACAAAATGTTGCCAGATGTCCGAGATTGCAACAAATCTGTCGTTTTTTACAAATTCTGCACGGGTGTCTTTGTTGTCAAAGCGTAAATGCTGCATGGTAGCCTGATGGCGGTCAGGGGACATCATACCTTTGATTGCCGGTGCAACAAATAGTTCTGAGCAGAACCCAGAGAGGAAGAGGTGAGTTCATTGTACCACATGAAAGTTACTGACAGAATAAAACTGAATAATAAAAAAACAAGCACTAACTTTTACAAGTAGCCAAAATTTACACCAAGTGTTACAGACTCAAATCAAATGTATGTTTTTATTATAGTAATAATAATAGCTGTTCACTACTCAAACACAGAGCACCCTGCCTTGAACCCGGAACCTTTGGGTTATAAGGTAGCAGTTCTTACCTCTACACCATCCAAGAAGACAAATCAACTTCCTATCAGTTGACATTTGAACTTGGGTTTTTCACTCATTGACAGCAACATGTAATAATTCTTTACATTTATATAGCGCTTTTCTCACTACTCAAAGCGCTCAGCAATTGCAGGTTAAGGGCCTTGCTAAAGGGCCCAACAGAGCAGAGTCCCTATTGGCATTTTCGGGATTCGAACCGGCAACCTTCCGATTGAATGATTTTTTATCTTTGGTTATATTCTTGAATAAAAGCACACGTGTTTATTTGATATTTGGACTAAAGTCTTCATACATTATACACTTTGCTTCATTATTAGTATAACATGGAAAAAGTTTCTGCTTTAGGTACGTGTTCAGCATTTCTTGCCTCGCATTTCCTGCCATTCTATACTTACACAGATCATTGTAGACATGGAACACACATGAAATGTATATATTCCAAATAACAATATATTATTTACCCAATACAACTCCAAGCACCTTACTTCCAGATAAAAAGACTTGAGCTCCGGGAATTTTGCAACCGACTCAGCTCCGTTGGTGGGGGGGGATGGGATAGCAGGCTGCTTGCTGCTTGTGCTGATCAACACATTTGCAAAACAAAAGACGCTAATGGAGAGGTGCGAGGGAATTTAAGATGGCCCGGGATTACACATTTTTTCGTAGGCTTCAGAGATTCTAGTGTTAATCTCACTCAACACTCTAAAGGTCCTTAGGGGCAAGCAAAACAGTTCACCATTCCAAGGTTTGATCCTAGAATAGTACTTTTACGCTGTGCCATATGTTTTATTTGGTCACAGTACCAGAAGAGTTTCTACAAAATTTTTCAAAGGGCATAACCAGTGAACTTGATTCAATTTAGAAAATACAACAATCCTGATATGCTTGTACCCCTATTGAGTTTTAACTGGGTGACAGCTGCGTCATTTTCACAACTGCTGGTTAACTAAACCTGTAGATTATGAAGAGTTTTTGTTTTTGGAAAAAATTCAATGTACAGAGGGAGACAATCATAAGGGATACAAATGTTAACTAGACTCCTAAGACTTATCTTGTTTGCAGGCAATTCATTGATTATCATTGCATCCTCACTAGTTTGCTATTGCAGGTATGGATCTGATACCATGAAAGTTTAATAAGTGGCACCTTTACTTTGACATTTCTTTTCTGTATGCACTGCAGATTATTATGGCATAATGAAGGTCCTTGATATACAAACTGACAATCTGTTTGGATCACTGAGGTAATATTGTATTATTCTAACATAGTGAAATTCTTTCACATCAGGTCTCTTATTTTTGGGGGTAAGGTAAAAGCAACTCAAAACTAAAGTTTTGTAAAAGGCATCACGTTGATTAAAATTTTATTCTATACCGTATGATTCATTTTGTCTGGTCTGAGGGCTAATCTGAGTTGAACCTTCAAAACAAATTGTTTTACCTTCCATATCTACCACTGCATAATTTTCTGGTGTGAGGCCTAATTTGATTTGGAACTCTACTACAAATTGATTTACCTTGCATATCTATTACTGCATATTTTCAATGTATGATAAAGCTTTGACTTAGCATATATATTAATGTAAGAAGCATTGTTGGTTTCAAGTTGTAAAAGCTAGGTGAGAGCAATGGCAACACAGCAACACAATGAAAGTATGCAAACAACATGATCTATAAAAGATAGGGGGCTAAAAAACAACCGAGTGTATGTTATAGGTTTGTCTCCATAAAAAAAAAATATATTTGCAGCAGCACTTTGGTGTCTTTCATTTTGCTCATACCCTTCATGTATTACAGAAACACCATATGGCTTCGGGCTTACCAGCTGGTGAAGTGGTAAGACTTAGTCTTTTCCAGCCATTTAAGTGAAGCTATTAAGGTTGAATCATGAATGTATTAACATTTAAATTGTCCTGTAATTGGAAACTTTATTTTAAGCTAGTAAAACATTAAATTAAAAAAACCTGCATTCACCTTCACAGTTTAAATATGGAATATGTATATGAAATGAAGTGAGTTCAGAAAAGCTATTAAGCTATGGATGAATTAAAGATAGAGATTTGTTAGCTGAAAAAAAGAAAACCCACTATGTTACTATGTTCAAGTGAACATATGGCCATAAATACTCAATGATTAACATTTGTAGTTTGAATAAAAATATGTGCAATCATTTTAATTTCATAATTGCTTTGGCTGTCTATACGTGAAGGTATTTTTTCTACTGGTTCCTCATTTTTAACCACTATTCCTCTGGATACAATTATTCTAAAAACATCTGTAGATGTATCATGGTGATAGATGGAAGCCTTGGCACCAAAATTCAGGTCTACAAATACAAGAACTGCCAAAATAGACTTGTAAAGCAACATCAACTCAAGGTTTTTCTTTTTTCATTTTGGAGAAGTAGTCACCTTTTCCCTTCTTAACAAGCACAGGTCATAGGAACAGAGCTGTATCTTTGTGCCAATTTGAATAAAACATACATATCTGGAGGAAGTTTTAATGATACTCCAATGTCAATAAAAAACATAACATCCATTTTAACCTTTGGTTTTAATACTGGAATGCTAGAAGTGTCCTTCACATCAACAACAACACTCCAAATTATGACACTGACTCACAACCTTTGGTTTTAATGTTGGAATGCTAGAAATGTCCTTCACATCAACAAGAACACTACAAATTATGACATTGAATCACTTTATAAGCTTGTTCTCTTTGAACTTACAGTTGCTTTTAGCATCGTTAACCACAAAGCCCTCTGACCTGTTTGGTTTAATTAGTTTTAACACGCATACTGTTTCAGTATGTTATAGTACTGAAACATGTGCCTGGGAGCACATCTGTGGAGTTTGCATGCTCTCTGTGTTTTTGAAGGTTTTCCTCTGTATATATCTTTTTTCTTCTACCAAAGATGTTCTGGTTAGGTTAGCTGTTAATTATCAATTGGTCAGGCAACTATGCATGTTATTGAGCCTTGGGACAATCTTACGCTTTGCTCAGGGTTGGTTTCTGCTCCACCTCCCCATGACCCTGAACAAGATAAACAATTTAGAAACTGGATGTAAGTGCAGTTGGATTACTAGGGTGTTCCTACTGCATCTCTCCTGTGATATACAGTTTGCTTACTTTCCAGGTGAAAGCCACAGAACACATTGTTTATTTTTTTGTTCCTTGAAACTCAATGCCCACAAAGCAGTTGCCTGGGTGGTATTTCATCCCACATACTTAAACTCTTCTCAAGTAAATTAACCATGATAACACCATTGCTCTCTCTGGCCCTATCTAAACTGTTATTTTACTAAAAAACTAATTGGTTTTTCAATTAAATATTCTTGGCTACAAGTTCTTATAACTGATGATTTCAGCGCTCAACAAAAACTGTAATTTCAATAAGGGTGTGTATTCTTTTCATTTACATTGCACATACTGCTCTTAAACACCTTGTTAAGGTGTTATTTACTGATTAAAGTTTTGATTTTGTCTGTTTTGAAACTTAGAGATAAGGACCATCTAGTTAGGGTGTGTGACTGGATAGAAAATCACAGGCATTAAAGACAGGAAACAGAACTGCTATAACACTAGAGTCTGTAATAATAATGGCATTGCTTGTTACAGACACTACAAAACCTGGTTGATAACAACAATGAAAGAATGTCAGTAGGACGACACATGACAGCAGGCAACTTGTCCTTCAATACCATCAAAACAAAAAAAAAAAAAACTCACTGTGGATCTTAGGTGACACAGAAAATAGTCACATCCCTGGCAATGTCAATGGATCATCAGTGGAAAATGTTACCTACTTCAAGATTTGTATCTCAAGGAATCATGTGGCCTGAGCAAGACTCAAAATACTAGGCTCACGCTAAAAAAAGGCAAAAGAGCATCTCTACTTTCCAAGTCACCTAAGAAAATCCAGGATCAGTAAGCGGACACTGTGGAACTTTTATAAATACACAACAGAATTTGGCCAGACTGGCAACAATGTCATGTAGCACAGTAACCTAACCTAACCACATAAGACAGAAACAAAGAGAAACTTAACGATATGCATATAAAAAGAGGTCTGTTTCAAGCAAGGCTTAAAATATAGCTTGCCTAATAATAATGGACTCTATCTACCAGATACTTACTTTAAAGTTGCATCGATGGTGCAACAACATTTTAACCACAAGTGATAAATATGACTAATGGGGAAACATTATTGTATGACTGCTTTCCTTAATATGATGTACCTCACTATACAGTGCACATTATGCATACCTCACAGGGATACCCAGCATTGCTCATGGTGGGGTCACCAACCAATTTGCATACTGATAAAACACAGAAATGCACTTTCAAATTTATACATTTGATGTGTTGTTTTGTGTAATGCTTGCATTTATTTCCTGTTCTCACTTTTTAATTTTTTTATTTCCCTTTTATTATATTTTTACTTTGAGAACCAAACACAAATAATTCCAAAGTATCTAAGCCTTAATAACAGCTTGACTTTCTCTTTCTTGACCTCTACTGTACACATTATTTACCTGTCATCCGATTCTTGACCACAACATCATGATACATGGATATGCTAATGATATTGATCTCTACAACATCTGTTTTATTTACAGGAGCTCTTTTCCAAAGACGATGATCCTAAAGTGTATTACAACATTTATAGGTGGTGATGTTTTTTGTGGAGGCTAGCTTTAATGATACAGCATTATCTTGTAATTTTTACTAGTTGGGCAGTGCACAACAAAGTGTAAATGATGCTAAGGAGATAACCTGAAAGGATGGGAACCATTTTGCCTAGCCTTAAATTTTTGAGTGACTAAATACTTCTCCAAGTATGTAGTAGCTGTGGCTACAGGTTTCCTTACACTTGTTTCTCATTATATTCTACGATCGGTCCATTACCTAACGCACGGTGACTGATTTCTTGGGAGTTTGTTTGCCTGCTGGGGTCTGCACTGTGCTATGTGTAACTGACAATGGGCCTTATTTTGTATCATCAGTTCTCTTCTTTTCTAACTGCCTGGGTCATTCATCAAATTTGGACAGCTCTAAATCATCCCCATTCAAATTGGGGGGTGGGGGGGGGGTAGAAAGACTAAAATAAACTTTAAAAATGGCATTACAGTTTACTTGGTTGAGGGCTGCACAATTACAACTTATTTTCTCTGTACAGATAGTCATTGATTTATGACCTATGCACTTTACAACTGTTCCACCTATGACCACTACCACATATTGTGGGCAAACAACAGCTTTCACCATGCCAGCTCTGTATACCGTGACGCATTCATCTCAATCTCAGTTTATTACCTGCAACAGTTTTGACTACAGTTACATCTGTTTTATAATTACAGGAAAAATACAATTGACATTGACACAAAAATGAAAAGTGACCAAGTAGTATGTGGGAAGAAAGAAAGCAAATGCGATTGCATGAGAATTTAAGTTATCCTATTGTAACCAGTGTTCACTGCACAGGCTGTACTGTTGCATGCTGGCTTTAAATCCGGTTCATATCCAAAGCTTCTGCATTATGATTCACGATGTGCTGCTTTGTACAAACCTCCAAAATGGGGTAAAGCAACCACACTGAACTCCTTTATCTGTTAATGTTTATTATTAACAGGCTGAAATGTTAAAACATAAAACATATGAGTGCTTAAATTCTGTTGGTACAATTCTTCCTCTCACAGTTAACACAGTAAACACTAGGAGAGGTTCATACTTAGCACAACACAGACAAATAAAGGATTCATGAAGCTGTTAAAGGTTCAGCACCCATGCAAACAACAGTAATAACGAAAATTTAGCAAATCTACACAGTGCAAAGAATGATGATAAAAAGGATATAAAACAAACAATATGACTTAAGGAACTAATTATATAGTACTATACATTGTCACACACATGCATATAGGAGGAAATCAAGGGGATTAATCAAACAAACTGGACCGAATAGGGAGTTGGATAAGTGTACTAATGACTTTTCTTCTCTCCCTACAGAACCATAAAACCTGCCTAATATGTCCTCTAGGTCCTCCACAGATAGTACTTCAGGTCACAACCCAGATCCTGACATCACTTTTTGCTACAGTTCTAGAGCCTTGCCTCTTCCTTCCTCCCAGCTATAAAAGCTTCCAACTTTCTAGACTCAATAGTCTTGTTTTATACTCAGTATTTTGATACTACTTGGCATACTCACTGTTTGCTTCATTGCAGTATTTAGAATATACAGGGTGGAACCCCAAACCTTTCTCTTGTTTTGTCTAATGTGTTACAACATACGGTCATGTTTGAATAGATAAACTGGTCTGTCTTATGTTCAGATCGACATACGACCAGTCCATCAGAACTGAATATGGTCATAAGTCGACGACTATCTTTTCCATTACATTACAATATCACACTACCGGCAGTTGTCTTGCATATTATATGTTACAGTGTGAGTTGCAACTTTCTTTCTCTTGATTGTTTGTTGCCTCAGGCTTCCAACACTTCCTCAACATCTCAGGGAAATGCAGTCTCCAAACATCAGCAAAAGCTGAAGTCACACTTTGATTGGAAGCACAAAGCCATAGTTTCAAAATTTGTGGCTCTTGGCTGGGTATGAGTTTGTTGTTCCAACCTTGACCACACTTCTACAGGTTCATGAGCCCTGCTACTTTCCACCTGTCTAATGGATCATGGTGGCACACAAGTCATCTCTGCAAAGTGTCCCAACCAGCCAATGCTGAGATAGTGAGCAATGTAGACATGAACTGCCTAGAAGATGTCTGCTCGCTCCCTTCAGCTCTGCCGGATCCGCAGCCAGAGTAACCACTTGGACTATCTCCTCAACCTGTTAAAATTTATTCTAGTCCAGTGTACATAACGGACTACAGTATGTCACTGTCTTTTAACTTTTCATATTAAGAATAATTCCTTGTAGTGATTAACTAGGAAAAAAGAGCTTTTCTAGTTCTCTTCTTCCTGTTTTGCATTTTATGATTATTTTGGGGGGACGGGGAGTTTTTATTTGGGAAAGTGGTAACTGTTATATCTGCACAGCCTTACAACAGTGCTGTGTTTTGTGCTGTCTTTTTCATGTGTTAGTAAAGCGTACACTTTTTAAAAAAAAATAGGAATACTGTGTCAAGTAAACTGACCATTGTGCGGTCTTCATTGTAACAATTTAACAATTATGAGTCCAATTTTCAACAATATGGAGACATCAAACAGTGAATTTATTGTTCTTTGGTTATGCTCCACATGTCTTGCATTTTTGTTTATATACAATATTTAAGATCTTTGCAAACATATTGCTCTTTTGTAGAATGTATTGATACTGGATATCATCATATACACAATTCGTCACACTTTCAGCCTACCACAAACTGCACATTACCACAATTAACTGAACTGCTTCTTGTGACATACTCATTTCCACTTAAGAAGCTTGACTCATTCCCAGGTAAAATGATTTATTCATACTACCTTATGAGAAGAGACATTGATACAAATCATAAGCTTTGACTCCACAAATGTCTGATGTAGATCAAAGTCTTTAAGCTTGAACCTGAAAAGGGTCATCTACGAATATTAAAAGTGGCCAAAGATTAACTCCTGTATACTAAAACATAAACTACAAGTTTGTAGACTTTATGGTATATAATGTACATTTGTTGCCTTGGAAACTTGTACCAGGTCTGCACCTCTTCATTTTCCACAGTCAATAGACAGTTCTAGTATTCTGTTGTGGTAGGATAGCTCTGAAAGGTGATACATGGTCTGGATTGCCTTCAAAATTTTTGACAGAAGAAAATGTTGCCACCATAGAGGAAAAACAATAAGTAAATGCGCATGAGATGGCAGATACTTCAGGAGTTAGTTATTGGTCAGATGACCAGTTCTTTGTTGATAGTTAAACATAAGCAGTGCCTGTACAGGTTGGATACAAAGAATTTTGATTCCTGAAATGAGGCATAACTTCATACAATGATTCAGAGGGAATCTCCAGCTAACACAAAAAAATTAACTTGGATATACCACTATGACACATGAGTCCAAAAAACAATCAAAATAATGGAAGCATGGGGATTTTAAAACATGACAGCAATATAATGTCCAAGCCAGTAATGGCAAGATCATGTGCACCGTTTTTGAAATTATGAGGGTGTACTCTTATTGATTACATGCCTGAAAAGTCCCACGTAACAGATCAAAAATTACACTGACTTGCTCTGACATTTGTGGTAGCTAATAAGGGAAAGCAGGAAAGAACACTGTTGACCATTTCCCTACTGCTTCCTGACAATGCAACTGTTCACACTACAAATGTTCTAAAGGCTACTCTGTGAAACTGTGTATTCGAAGGGGTTCCACACACCCTGTTCTCCCGCTATCATGTACTCCACCAACCTGAAAGGATACCTTTTTGGCATTCACTATGTCATTGATGAAGATATCAAGTTAGCTACACGTAGTGCAAGCAAGACAAAACCTTTTATTTGAGTGGCTTAGAAAAGCTTCTGATTGTTATGACAAGTGTGGAATTATGTTGAAAAAGAAAACTTGTTTGGTTTTACTGGTGTTTCTTTCAATAGGTCAGAGTCTGTAGTAATTAATATAGGTCAGAATTTGTAGGAGAAATACTTAATTCACTTCCCCGTGATTTATATAGTAATTTCATTCTAACAACATTTGTAGAGGGCTGACACGTTTTCCATGATGATCAGCACATGCAAGTCAGAATTTCACTGTACTCCATACACATGACAATAATGATGCCGTTAAACCTATAAACATCAATAGTTCTTAACCTTGGCAATTGCTCTTTTTCTTTTTAGTCAATTTTTTTACACGTTCATCAATTCATGCTATTATTAACAATACATGTAATTTGATTACCTTATTCTTTACTTTTCTAAATATGCTGTCAGACATTCCTACCAATGTGAATTTCAGCATTCTGATACTTTATTGAAGCAGCTACCTTATGACGAACACCAGGGTGGAAATGGTAATGAGTTTGCTGCCCTCCAGTTGGCTATCCTAGCTGCAGTTTACTAATTGTTAGCTGACAAATAAAAGCAAACTGAAAGTTGTGCAAAAGTGAACTAACTTCAATTTTCATTACATCCATAATGGTTAACACGGTACAACACCCTAGTACTACACTCTTTAGTCTTGAAAGCTACTATAAATAAAGCAAAGTAAACAAAGCAACAGAGTCAGTTAAAAGCGAGTCTGGCTTCTAATTAGGACACTGAAGGGAACAAAAAGCAGCAATCAAAATGTGTACCCAGGACTAGGGTTAACAACCAGTGTTTCGGTTTTCATTTTCTTTTGCTCAGAGCTGCACTCTTAGCTTTATAATAGATTTTGTGATGTAGAGTAAGTGCAGAGTTCTGCCTAAGATAAAGACCGGTTTGAAGTTGTATAACTCAATCGAATGTAATTTTTCTATATTATTTGCATGCTTTTAGATTGCATGAAAAAAATACAGCACCTGGTAACAAACTAAAAAAAGTAAACAAGTACAGACCAACCTTCATACTTAGGCTCACTTCCAAAGCCTGGAGCCAGGAGCCACCCATATTTCAGCACAGTACCAGTCACACAAGAAGTAATGTGATGAAATGAAGGAAGAGTGTGGTTCAAGACAGAGATTCACTTAGAAAGATGTCTCTTAACTGACTTAATTGTGTTTGTAATATAGTATATATGTTGTTTAAGTTTACCTCATTTGGTATATATTTTAAATAGCTATTCTTACGGCTTATAGCCAATGGCCTTCTCTTACTTTGGATTTCAAATGATCTTACAGTTTTTCCTCTTTTGTTTTTTTAACTGTAATAAACCACTGAGTAAAATGATATGATAAAAAGCCCATTCATTCAATTAATTTTTTTTCAGGCTTTTTTTTCAGGCTGTGGTCATGGCTGAAACACACGGGCTATAATGCTGCAATGCTTACAGAACCGGCTCTCAGAGTGTTGTAAAATGCGCTTTTGTTTCACTTTTCTGACCAAAGTAAAGTCATGTTACATGGCCTTTTGCATTAATGTCACCACAGATCCACCAGCCTTCTAAACTACACAATATCACAATCCATCTCCTGGGCTCTACATAGTTTTTAATGGTCTAGCCACAAGTATCTTTATGTACAACATTTCTTATTACAGTAAAACATTAAAACAGGTCAGGTTTCATTTGATTAATGAGACCTTGTCACTTTAAAACATACTTTTTATCTTTTCATTAGGCTTTAACTAGTCTTTTTTCCTTTTCGTAAAGATGAAGGATGGACAGGATGAGCTTCAAACACACTTTTATGCAATTTTTCCTTGTAAAAATGTGCAAAATGAGATTAACTAAAAAACAGTTAGCTGTGAATGCAAAATATGTCTACTGCATGTCTAGTCTATGTACAATATATTTGTGAACCTTTGCAATTATATAACACAAGTAATGAATGTAATTTACAATTCCTACATAAGATTAATATACCTTCCATTTGTGTAGAGAACAGACATTTTAGATTCTGCCATTGTCACATTGGTCACATTTTTAGCATATACACCAGTGAGCTCTTTCAGAACTGTCACAGTGCACCTTAAGATTACAGAAGTGCCCACATCCCACAAATATAAGATGTCAGGGAAGTGAGACTTAAGATTATAGTAATAAAAAGGTTTAGCATTATGAGTATAAATGCTTTGTCAAAATCTCATTTCCGTGGAACTAGAACTGCTTGAATCAACCAGCCACACAACCATGCAAAACTCATTAGCACAGACACACAACACTGAACAATTTAAAATGTCCACAAATTTTTCACCAACCAGAATTTAAGAGTTGCAAAAAGAATCCCACCATGGGGCAGCCTAAAGTTCCCACAGTGCTTAAGCAAGCAAGCAGTTTTATTTTTTTTATTCACTATCAGGTTTTTTAAACTAAACTCTTCCAGCAGAACATACAGCACGTAAACACATTTTCTCTATTTATTTTCTAACATTGTTTTTTCATGGCAAGTAATGCTTCCCTGCCATGTTACACCCCATAGATCATCTGATCTGTCTTGCTCCTATATGCAAACATAGGAACCAGTCAGGCTGTTCTTGGGTTTAAGCAGCTATAATCTTGTGATTATTTCATAGCTAAATGCTTTAGTGTAATTAAATAAACAGTGGGAGCACAAGCTACAAATACGGTTACATGCACTGACTCTAATTCCTTTTAAATCATGGGCCTCTCTCAGCATGTGTGCATTTTTTATGCATGGGATATTTGGAAGTGACAGTGCATACTGATCCGAGGAATATGACAGTAATAAAGCTATGTAAATAGTAGGCCACCTCCCTGCTATCTAATATGCTGTGCCAAAAATTTTATGGGACCTTCCTATTTGGCAGCAGATTTGTGCTTGTGCCAAGGCTACATGATGCAAAGTGGTTAACTGCCAACTATAATAGCTTCTTAAGAGATAGTCAGTTAGAAAAGCCCTTGTTCTGCAAGAAGCATGAAGTGACCCTGAACAGTATAAAGCTCTGACTCCAGCCAAGATAGGAAGAGAAAAAAAAGAAAAGAAAAAAGCAAATCAATTGAGAAGGCTGAGAATAGCCTACAATTGACAATTCATGCAAAGCAGCACTAAAGCACTGCCTATTACTTCTCCAGTAATGCAATAAATACAGCTGGGAATCTCAAAAAATAATGAAGGTGTCCAGAAAATTAAAAACAGAACTGTTTAAAGAATCTAAACCAGCAACTCAGAATATTGTAAAGCTACATCTGAAATGGTCTTGGGATTATTTTCAGTAGAAGCTTAGTAAAATGTACAATGCAGTCATGGTACTATATCATGGGCTAAAGGCAAATGATGCCAATGAGTGCAAATCACAAAAGTATACTTCAGTGCCTAACCTATCCAACCACTTTCATTGCCTCTTTCCCCTTTCCACTATTTCTTCTTCTACCAGAAAGGAGCATGATACAAAAAAACAATACTAAATTAAAGAGTAATAAAAATGCATGTAAAAGCAGACAATAACTTTGAATAATGTTAGCATTTACTCCCCCGGGTGAAACTGAAGAGTCGCATAGTGCGGGGGAGGAACGATCTCCTCAGTCTGTCAGTGAAGCAGGACAGTGACAGCAATCTGTCACTGAAGCTACTCCTCTGCCTGGAGATGACACTGTTCAGTGGATGCAGTGGATTCTCCATGATTGACAGGAGCCTGCTCAGCGCCCATCGCTCTGCCACGGATGTCAAACTGTCCAGCTCTGTCCCTACAATAGAGCCTGCCTTCCTAACAAGTGTGTCCAGGCGTGAGACGTCCTTCTTCTTTATCCTGCCTCCCCAGCACATCACCGCGTAGAAGAGGGAACTCGCCACAACTGTCTGGTAGAACATCTGCAGCATCTTATTGCATATGTTGAAGGACGCCAACCTTTTAAGGAAGTATAGTCGGCTCTGACCTTTCTTACACAGAGCATCGGTATTGGCAGTCCAGTCCAATTTGTCATCCAGCTGCACTCCCAGGTATTTATAGGTCTGTACCCTCTGCACACAGTCTCCTCTGATGATCACGGGGCCCACGAGGGGCCTGGGCCTCCTAAAATCCACCACCAGTTCCTTGGTCTTGCTGGTGTTCAGGTGTAAGTGGTTTGAGTCGCACTATTTAACAAAGTCTTTGATTAGCTTCCTATACTCCTCCTCCTGCCCACTCCTGATACAGCCCACAATAGCAGTGTCGTCAGCAAACTTTTGCACGTGGCAGGACTCTGACTCGTATTGGAAGTCTGATGTATATAGGCTGAACAGGACCGGAGGAAGCATAGTCCCCTGCGGCGCTCCTGTGTTGCTGACCACAATGTCAGACCTGCAGTTCCTGGGACGCACATACTGAGGTCTGTCTGTAAGATAGTCCACGATCCATGCCACCAGGTGTGAATCTACTCCCATCTCTGTCAGCTTGTCCCTAAGGAGCAGAGGTTGGATGGTGTTGAAGGCGCTAGAGAAGTCCAGAAACATAATTCTTACAGCACCACTGCCTCTGTCCAAGTGGGAGAGGGATCGGTGTAGCATATAGATGATGGCATCCTCCGCTCCCACCTTCTCCTGGTATGCGAACTGCAGAGGGTCGAGGACATAATGGATCTGTGGCCTCAGGTGGTGAAGCAGCAGCCGCTCCATGGTCTTCTTTACATGCGACGTCAGAGCAACAGGCCGGAAGTCATTCAGCTCACTAGGACGTGATACCTTTGGGACTAGGGTGATACAAGATGTTTTCCAAAGCCTCAGGACTCTCCCCTATTCTAGGCTCAGGTTGAAGATATGCTGTAGAGGACTCCCCAGTTCCTGCGCTCAGGCATTCAGCAGTTGTGGCGATACTCCATCTGGACCCACTGCTTTGCTGGCACGAAGTCTCCTCAGCTCTCTGCTCACCAGTTAAAGAAGTTGTTCATTTGGTTTGCTGTCTCCACGTCTCTCTTGATGGTGGCACCCCGCTTCGAGCTGCAGCCAGTGATGATCTTCATCCCATCACACATTTCCTTCATGCTGTTATTCTGCAACTTCTGCTCCAGCTTTCTCATGTACTTCTCCTTCGCTGCCCTGAGCTGGACTTGGAGTTCCTTCTGCATCCAAGGCTCATTGATGCATGTGGGGAATGAGGGGTGGCCTGCATGGTTGCATATCAGATTGTGCAGCTGCAAACTAGTCAGAGTGTTCAAATTGACTCCTGTCCACTTCCGGAAGCACCTGCAATGTGCATGTGATCATCAGAACTATACTACAGAGCAATAAAAGAAGGTGGCTCATTCTGATTAATCACATTTTCTTTTAGATCATGTAGATTGCCTGGTGCATGTGCATCGTTTACATGAGAAAAAGGTGGCACCATTATGCACTATGGGGCAAAAGGCAAGCTGGAGAATGCAGTGTAATGCTCTGGGCAAAGTTTTGCAGACCACATACAATCCTTCATTGGTACTCTCTAATGGCAGTAGCCTCCTTCAGCAGGATAATATGCCCTGCCAAACTGCAAAAAATTGTTCAGGAATCGTTTGAGGAACATGATAAAGAAATGAAGGTGTTGACATAATCTTCAAATTTCCCAGATCTCAGTCCAATCAAGGATCGGTGGAATGTGCTAGAAAAACATGTCATATCTATATAGGCCCTGCCTCGTAACTTACAGGATTTAAAGGATCTGCCGCTAAGGTCTTGATTCTAGATACCACAGGCCATCTTCACAGGTTTTATGGAGTCCATTCTTTGACAGGGCAGAACTGTTTTGGTGGGGACTAGACAATATTAGGCAGGTGATTTTAATGTTGTGGCTGATCAGTGTATACGTACAGTAGCAATTTAATGTACATGAAATATAATGGGTGAATATGGAGTCCTATTTTCTTAGACACTCACATATCCATTCCACTTATTTATTCATTTATTTTGATTTAATATACTGTACTCTATTAATCCTTGAGGGGAAATAATCTTTTTGCATGAGCTTTGGCAATTAGAGCGCAGGGTCAGCCATTGTACAGCACCTCTGGAGCAATTTTCAGGTTAAGGACATTGCTCAAAAGGCCCAGTGGAGTAACAGTTCTGGCAGTAACGAGATTTGAACGGGCAACCTTCCAGATACCAGCGCAGAACTTTAGGCTCAAAGCCACCACGACACCCAGACAAAATCCTCCGGGACAAGAACCAGGAGCTCTCTAACACCAAGCAGCAGCTGTTTATTATCTTTTTTTGCCAGTGTTCTAATGCAACATTTTCTATCCTTTAACTAATAAGATGCCACGTGTGCCAGCAGAGGAAACACTTGCCAATTTTCATGTCAATGTAACCAAAGCACAATACCCCATCAAAAGGGGAATCTTTGTGTGATTATAGTCTGTGGTCAGCAAGAGGAGCCATATTTGGGGATACATGAAGGCACTACACTGTATATTGTAAAAAAAATTGACTCTGCAGTTTGTTTTTCTTTAAATGCAATGTCCTAGACCATTACTTGCAATTTATGTGCAAATAACATTCCTGATAGGTATGGAGCTTTTCTCTGAGTTAATGGAAGAGCTTGACTTTTTACTCTTTTTTTAAATAATGTCCACTCATTCTTGTCTAGTATTTTACATTGATAAAAAGACATGGTGAACATGCATTCTTGCTGAGTGAAGATTCTTGCTTCACTGGAAACATTTCACACAGCAGAAATGGATAATAAAACTTGGACAAACACATGTTGCATCTAATTTGGCACTGCGCGATGATGATTTTTTGCTTGTGCTTTATTTCAGAACTCCAAAAAGTTTAACACTGAGCAATATTCATTATAGCCAATATTTCTAGAACACTGAACCATAATCATTAAGATCATAAATGGAGATGATATCTGACTGAAAACATGACTATGTGACCAAAGCTTTCTTTTAGTGGGATGGAGTGATTCATTCGTGCAATAAACTCAATTTTTTTCTTTAAAGCAACAGACAATTTATCAAAATGAAACATCAATAAGTTACAAGAAATACACAGGGTGTATGCAATATGGACTATTGCTCAAAGATTTTGTTTTATTTGTTTATTTTATTACTCTCAGTCTGGGTAAAAGCTGCATTTTTTATTATTGACGATGACTAGCAACCAGGGAAAAAGAAACAGTTTCAATTGTGCTGTATCATGGAAACCAAATACTCACTTTTCTCTAGGAAATATTATATAGAAGAGATCATACAGTTAAAAAGAAGCAAAGCAAAACAAAAAATTAGAATGACAAACACAATGAATCACTAAAAATAGCTGCAAAAAAATAACACCATGAGAAATCTATTAGCATTTTTTCCCAATGAAGTGTGTCTTCTAGAAGGATACCTTAAACAGCACTGTTTATAATGACACTTACTGGGAAGCATGGGACAAATGCAGCTGGGGCTTTTTCCAAAGTAATTGGCTGTCATTTTTGCCTCTTACATTTATTACATATATTGGAATAAACTGATCTGCCAAACACATGCTTTCCTTTTCACTTCTGTCCCATCTCCCCCAGGAGACAACTATTCTTCCCATATCAGTGCTGGCCAACCCACAAGAGTGACTGGGAATCCAACATGTTCTCATTAGATGAAGCCTCCTGCCTACCAAGCCTGAATGCACGCGGACAGCGTTTCCATGGGCGCACTTTTCAATGTCACATTGCTTTCTGCACTCCCATGGGCAGCTTTCACATACTTTTACTTTTTGTTATTTTTGCTTTTCCTAAGACCTTGTCATTGCTTTACACCATACAGTTCCATTAAAAGCAAAACTGTGCTATTCATTAAAAAATACATTTAGTAAATGATCCAACTGAAAAAGCAGACTAGGTAAATGTCTTGATGTCTTGATATGAACATCCAAGTCGTAGTGAATATTAGTTCATTTTGTCATAACTTTATCCATCCAATGTCAAAAACAATTTCATCCAGTACACTGAAAAAGCAGGAGCATACCATGACAGCAGTGTGTGCACTGCAGGACAGTAGTTTATTCACAATAAATTATGGTATACGAGGTGTGGCAGAAAAGTAATGAGACTGATTTTTTATTTACCAAAGTTTTTATTTTTTTCAAATATCAATGTTATCCCCTTCAAAGTAGTTCCCTTGGGCAGCTACACACCGATGGAGACGTTGTTCCCACTGTTGGTAGCAGCGCTGGAAGTCTTCAACCGGTATGGTCTTCAGCATGTCCGTTACACTCTTTTGGATGTTTTCTAAAGTCCCGAAATGACGTCCTTTGAGGACATTTTTCAGTTTAGGAAAAAGGAAAAAGTCACACGGACTGAGGTCAGGTGAATAAGGGGCCTGGGGAACCACAGGAATGCGTTTTTTCGATTGTCCTTCTGCTCAATTGTGAGGTTTTTCGGCACCATTTTGGCACAGACCTTTCGCATGTGCAAATGTTCAGTCAAAATTTGATGAACGGTAAATCTGTTCAAATTTAATTGTTCACTCAACATTCTTAATGTTAAACGACGGTCTGATCTCACAAGAGTGTTCACACGTTCGATGTTTTCATTGGTTTTCGAAGTTGAAGGCCTCCCTGAAAAACTTGAGCTCGGGATAAAGAATGTTCCCCATAGGCCTGTTTTAACTTTTCAAACGTCACACTTGCCGATTCTCCAAGCTTAACACAAAATTTAATGGCACAACGTTGCTCCAAATTCCGCTGTTCCATTTTGCGTGACGCACAACCAAAAACACAACTTCGCTAATAGCAGTCACAAAAATCACGTAGTTAACGGAAGGAGTTGAAACTCGCACTGAGCTATGGGAGGGTACTGATACACGTGCTCTATCAAGGACAACAGCGCAGTATTGCCAGATCGCCTGCAGTGTTGCCAGTCTCATTACTTTTCTGCCACACCTCGTATACCAATATTCTTAATACAAATCAGTTCACATGGAACACTGTACAAGCTTGACTACAGCTCCATTTTACATGCAATTATGCAATGCAATACAATTCTTGTGTGAAAGTAGAGTAAAAACACAGCTGAACTGAAAGACATATGCCACAAGTGACCTTATACATTTTTTCAAGTAGAAAAAATTGCCATAATAAAACTATTTTAAAACAAATGCCATCTAAGTTAAAAGAAAACAAGAAACACACCAATACAGTGTTAGTATTCTTCTCTAAATTGTAAAAGATGTAAATTACTCATTGTGTATGAAAACTAATTACCTTAATTAAAACATAAATATGTACATTTTATATGTACATACAGTATATATTTTATGTACATATGTAATATGCAGTATATATATATATTTATATATATACTGTATACACATATATCATTGTTTTTAATATTAAAGAGTGATTAATAAGATTTAAATAATTTACCAAATATTTTTTTTACATGACTCAAAGTACATGCCATAAATGGATATAAATACTGTAAATGTAGTATTGATACATTTTTAAAGTTTTAATGTGGTTTTTGCAAAAGTATATTTTTATACATCATATAAATTAAGTAAAACTAAATGTGAAACCTTGCCAATGTTACTAACTTAGAGATATATGTTATTATTTTTTTAGCAAAGTGTAAATAATTGGCATTCATTTAATTTATCTACTCTGCACCTGATGCTGTCAGAATAACCTCCTGCTTCCCATGACTCAAAATTGGGTTAAGAAAGTTTATCAATGTTATTTTTAGTTTTATCTTAAAAAGGGAAAAAGTAAACTCTGTGTGTCTCAAACTGCACCAATATACAATATTAAAATGCATTTCACAACTGACTTTTTGTACTTGTTGAAACTCTTGTCGTGACAGGAATGACCAGACAATCAATAACAGCATAGTGATAGCTCTGTCTGCCTCATAAGTACTCCATCATTTAAGAATATTTTCAATCAGTCTTTTGAGATTTTTAATTTATAGCTTAACATTAAATACAATAACTATGCAAATGATATTGATAGTTTATTTAATTTGTTATTATCTGTTTGCTTGGTAACAAACCTGTTTATGTTTACATAATAAAATTTTAATCCCAAACAAATATGCAAAATTTGAAATAGATTTTAAACAAAAATGTCACACTGATTTTAGGAAATGTAATACGATTTCTTATTACATTATTGATTACACTAGGCAAAATTACATCATTGATAAATTACTTTTTCATTGTTTAATGCATAACTTTTAGAGACTTGCATGCTCTGGATATATTATATATTAAAAGAGCATGCACCCTTTTTCAACTGGATAAAAGCTCAAAAATTGTAATAATACCAAAGTAAATTATAGGCAAGTAGATGTCCCATGACTAGGTGGGGTGAAGCTCATCTCAAACAGATATGATATGATAAAGGAAAGAGAACAGTAGTTGCTCATAATTTTCTGGAGAACAGTACGATATTCAGGACATCCCAGTGTGCTGGTCACATCACACACTTCATTTACATCAGCTACACTTTGACCATGCTGTTGAAATAACCAGGTCTAAAACAATTTTTTGTAAACACCATACAATGGACTATAAAGGCAATTTCTTCTGCCTTTTAATGTCACTAGTCCTCTTAACCCTTAGCTGCTTCCCAGAGCACTGTAACATACATCACACCTTAACATGCAGATGTGCAAGTGTGCAGTATTTTAGGCCTAAGACCTGGATATGCTCTGTAACACACACAAGCAACATTCTCTTAGGGTGAAAGATGATGACACATTAGATAGAAGTTGCATATACTACATACATATTAAGCTTTTTTTTATGATGTTTGACCAAGTGTAACTGTGACTCAAATGCTGTTTCTTTAAACAGTGAATGTAATGGATGTTTTGTACTACATATTAATTCTAAGCAAACTCTGAAATACTGCCACCTGAACATTTATGTAATTGTCCAAATACCTTCTGAACAAAACATGAATATGACAAAAACCATAGTAATATTTATTATTGGTACTGTAAGTAATCCTAGTATGCGTGTCTTTGGAATATAGGATATATAATATAGCATACAACGGTTGTGTGGCAGCAGTGCTAAACATTGCACCACTATACCTCTTCTTGATAAAATTGTATCAGAAAAGTGTAAAATCGATGCATCAATGGTTTAAAAGAATTGCTGTACCACTGTTTATAATGTTATAGAATTTAAGCATCAGAAATTTACACTGTACAAACAAAATTGTTCTGTGTTTGTATTCATAGCTTACATGGAGCCCTTATGGTGGAGTTAGAAGACAAGCAGACAAGTTTGAAGAGTTAGGAGACTTTTCCAGGACAGTGACCTGCTTAGCAGCCATAAATTACCATTAAATAGGTAATGCATTTGGAAGCCCTTATATGAAGGTTAATTAAACAGTTCAACTCAAGCTTTGGCTTGACATGCAAACCAAATTTTTGCCAATGCTGCCTTGTTCTTCAAATGTGATCAACTGCAAAGTAAGACTCTGATACTGTATGTGTACACTTTCACAGTCTCCAAAAAGCCACAAAAATTGTTATTTTGAACCAGGACACAGAAATGTCTAAAAAACCAACATAAGCAAAACCTAAATAAGTACTGCCACGGGGAAGATAAATAAAAGTTTATGAGTTGAAAAGGCCAAATAATCTTTAGTCCACACTGTAAGCTACAATATTGTTGAACATTCTTAAGAAATTCAGTTTTTTTAATAACAGCTAGATTTATAGTGAATATCTTGATCAGTTTTTCAGGATTCCTTAAGAATAATCATTAACAATGCTTTGATGCAAAACATTTTACATTTGCTATTTGTGTAATGATCAAAAAGCATAAAAGTAGCTGACTTAAATTCACCATGTATTACTTATTCCCTGCAGTATGAGTGTTATTTGTATACACAGCTTTTGAATCCAGAAATTTAACTGCTCTTTTGTAGGAATGGTACTTATGAGAATTGAAATGGATACGTTTTTTGTTAACAGCAACCAGAAAAGAATATGCTAGGATTACAGTTTTCTGGGTTTGTCCTAGAAGGAAATGTTTTAAACCACACTAGTTACTCATATTATCATTCAACAAAAAAGTGAAAAACGCGCCACTTTCCAGCAGATCATCACATTTTCTGGTCCAAGTGGAAAGCATACCCTTATGCCTTAACTGAATGAATAACTGGGGCTTCTGAAAAAAGGAATTTAGGAATGAAAACAGAAGGCTAAGTTGTAACTGAGTGAGTGTCATATCCAAGTTCACATTACCAGCCCTAATGGTCTACAACATATTTCAAAGTTGTTTCTGGATGTTGCAATACAACCCGCAAGTCAATCAAATGCAATACTGGTATTTTTACATACCCAAGGTTGTCGCCTTTCAGATAAATCATAAGTTTCCATGTTGTCTGCTCTCTTTCATTAGTAAAATAAGGGATTTGCACATGTATATGTCAAGGAGAGAAGAGCATCACCGCTGAGTGAACCTGCTTTAATCAAAGATCCCATCAATATTGAGCTATATACAGTGAAAGGCTCATTACCATTAGATAGCTGATGTTGTTCAAGTGGTCTATGATTTGTCATTCATATTACAAGTTATAGCAGTGTGTAAAAGGCAGGAAATAAATAGTGTGTGTGGCAGTTCACCTTTATGCAAAAAACTTCTGTGAGAGTGCATGGGGATTGTTTGCTTGATGGACAATAAGACTTGAAGTATGTACTAGGGAAATTTTCTTCAAAAAATGAAAACATTTTGGTTTTTTTCTGTTTTTTATAGTTTAGCAGGCAATTTCGTAATGAAAGAATCGGGGGAGAGAATATACACAGGGCATTATCTCCCCCAGAGCGCTAGATGGCAACCCCAATGGTTTGCAGTGGTGCCTTGGATTCTTACAGGGCTTCATGTAAGTTGGAAATTGGAACAGCACTTTTAGGTTCAGTGGGTGCCGCCAAGGGGTGCTGCAGGGACTGCAGAACTCTAGAACTCTACTTAGTTGAGCTCCCGCCTCACCAGAAAGTGTTTCCGGACCAAGCTAACAGGCCACTGGAAAGAAATGGAACAGCTCATCATTAAATCGCAGCATTACTATGAACATGGAGAGAAGGCTAAAAAGATCTTACCTCAACAAATCCACAAGCAGGAAGTGTGCAATGTAGTAAAAGAAATTATCAGCACAGATGGAGATAAAATCATTGTTTATAAAAATATAATCCAAACATTTAGAGAGTACTATAAGTCATTATATTCTACTCAGTATAAAGAACACAAGACACAAACTAATGAGTTTTTTGATGCATTACAAATACCACAGCTAGATATTCTTAGTGCAGAGGAACTGGACAAACTTCTGACACTATAAACTTGCTCCAAAGTGGGAAAGCAACAGGTCCTGATTGCTACCCAGTGGAATGTTATATAACATTTTCAAATAAGTTAGCTCCACTATTTTAGAAATGTTTATAGAAGCTAAAGACAACTAAATTCTATTTAAAACTTTCCGTCAAACATTAACTATCATCTTTCCAAAGAAAAATAAGGACTTATTACAATGCACATCATACAGACCATTTTCACTTTTGAATGATATTAAGATACTCTCCAAAGTTCTAGCTAAAAGGATTGAGAAAGTGCTTCTTTCTATAATATCACAAGACCAAACTGGATTTATTATAGACAGACACTAAGCTTCTAACCTTCTGCATCTGTTTAATGCAATATACAGTACTCACTAATAACATCTAACACACTGGAGATCTTATTATCTTTGGATGGAGAAAACAAAAATTGACATGGTTGAATGGGACTACCTATTCACCATCCTGCACAAATATGCTTTGGCCCAATTATATGGAAATAGATAAAACTATTTCATATCAGTCCTGAAAAATCTGTCTGTATTAATATTTTCTCAAACTACTTCAAACTAGAAAATGGTACTCAGCAAGGATGCCCCCTATCACTATTATGTTTTGCAAACTGCCATTGAGGCATTGGACTTATCGACTTATCGTGCTCAACCGGAAGAACCCCAAACCACCACTGATGTTCTATACTATTTGAAATTGGAAGAAATAAAATTCTTACTTAGAGGATCTGTTCAAAACCTTTTTTAAAATACGGCAAGATCTAATTAATACAATTTTATAATAAGCTTTTATATCAGGGGAAAAAGACATTGTCCCTTCTTTGTTGCTTTTAAGGTTTTACCCTTGCTGTTGGCTCTTCTCTTTTTCTCTCGGGTGGTGGTTGAATTCTGTTTTGTTAAGTTTGACTTGATTACATGTAATGTTATTTTCTTCAAATAATAAACAAAAATGTTTTTCAAATGTCCTTATTTCTTTACAGTGTTGACCTGGAACATCTCCTGATGGCAACTGGCACAAAGGAGGATCCAGACCCTGAAAGAGAGGCCAATCCATCACAAAGCAGACTTACACAGGCACACTTACAAATATCAGACCCAATATACACTTGGCAATAAATCACTCATACATATCTTTGGAATGCAGAAGGAAACCCAGGAGAATGTCCAAGGCAATAATCAGGCTGAATAATTAAAACTGGATACCTTAAATTGTGCATAAGGTAAACTAACCACTGTGTCCCAATGGAATCCTATACATAAAGTAATAAAAAGCTAGTATCTAAGAATTTCCAAACTTATTACACTTTTTCATTCAGCTCACAATTTATGATATATACAGCATACCATCAAGAAATAATGTAACACTTTAGATAATAAAATATTCCTGTAATAATATTAACATAACACAATATTACAATCTGAATTTTATATAGGCAGTCACAGAGCACATTTTGGAAGGACTGAAAAAAATTATCCATTTATGAAACACTTATTTCAGGTTTGTCATGTATCATATCACATATTTAATTTTCTCAGATCACTTTGAAGGCTGAAAGACTTTAACAATGGCAGAACAACTGAATGCTAATGCTGTAAAGAAAAGTCCGTAAATCTGGAATGCCAAAATGAAATACAGAAAACCTTATATAGTACTGCTGCGGTGGGCTGGTGCCCTGCCCGGGGTTTGTTTCCTGCCTTGTGCCCTGTGTTGGCTGGGAGTGGCTCCAGCTGACCCCGTGACCCTGTAGTTAGGATATAGCGGGTTGGATAATGGATGAATGGATATATAGTACTGTGAAAAAAGCATTTGTACCCTTTCTGATTTAATCTATTTTTGCTTATTAATAACAATTGCTTCTGATCTCCAAACAAAATTACTATAATACAAAAGACAGACTGAGTAAACACAACCCACAGCTTTAAATGATCATTTGATTTATTGGAGAATCAAAGTTCACCAACGTCTATATCACTCCAGTGAAAAATTAATTGCCCACCTAAACTTAACACTTTGTTGTGCCCCCTTTAGCAGAAACAACTGCAATCAAACTCTAATGGTAACAAGAGGTCAGTCTTTGGCATCACTGTGGAGAAATTGTGGCCCACTATTCTCTACACAGTTGTTTGTAGTACTAGGGTGCTATACAATGTTAGCCATTATGCATTATTACAATATGCAAGTTTTCGAGGCAAATGAAGAAGGGGCCTGAGTTGCCTCGAAAGCTTGCATATTGTAATCTTTTTAGTTTGTCAATAAAGGGTGTCATTTTGCTTGACTTCTCACTACATAGTTGTTTTAATTCAGCAATATTGGAGAGTGTTCAACTATGAATTAAGGTTCCACCACAATTATCTCAATGGCTTTCAAGTCAGAGCTTTGACTCCAAACACTTAATTTATTTTTTCAGCCATTCAGAGGTGAATAATTCAATTATGCTTGAGATTCAGATCACTGTCTGATGACTGTGCATTCTCCTTTAGTACGGTCTGGTAGATTGCTGAATTCATGCTTTCCTCAGTTATGGTAAATCAGCCAGACCATGAAGGATCAAAGCATCCCCACACCATCACGCTACCACCACCATATTTGACTGTGGGCATGATGTTCTTATTATGGAAAGCGGTGTTAGCTTTAAGATAAGATGTGATTCCTTTATTGTTACTGCATAACACATAAAATGAGATTCTGGTACACTACCTGAAATGATGCTCAAAGCAATACTAAAAAATAAAAAAATGTAAGAATATTAATAAAATAAGCTTTTTTAATATTGCACAAGTTAAGATAAATACATAGTAAGGATGAATATGATATTTCACAATTATGTCTATAAGGTGTGTGATTTCACTACAGAATTTAGTGTTGTAATTGCTTTGGGGTAGAAACTGTTCATCAGTCTTATGGACCGTGTTCTAATGGACCTATATCTCTTCCCTGAGGGGAGAAGTTCAAAAAAATAATGTGCCAGATGATACAAGTCCTTTATGGTTCTGAATGACTTCCGCAAACATCGAGAGGTGTAGATGTCTTCCAAGGAAGGCAAAGGTGTGTTGGTAATTTTCTCTGATGTTTTTATGAGTCTCTGCTGGGATGTTGCCATACCACAAGTATCCTATGAGTCAGGACACTCTAAATGGACCAAAGATAGAAAGACACCAGAAGCTTTTGTGATAAACTTCTCACAAAGTAAAGCTGTTGTTGTGCTTCTTAAACAAGTGAGTTTGCGTTTATTGTCCATGTGTGATCTTCTGAGATGTAGGTTCCCAAGAATTAAAAACTAGACTCTTTCCACTCTGTCACTGTTTATATACAGTGGCAGATAGTCATCCTTGCTTCTTCCTGAAATCGATGATCAGTTCTTTAGTTTTAAGTATCAAGTTATTCTCCATGTCCAGTCTGTCAGTTTTCGTATATCATCCCTGTAGGAAGACTCATCTCCATCAGTGATTAACCCAACTATTGTTGTATCATCTGCAAATTTAATAATTGCATTTGTGTTGTGGGCTGGTATGCAGTCATATGTATATGGAGATTAAAGGAAAGGGCTCAACACACAGCCTTGCGGTGCTCCTATGCGGAGTTACAAAATAGGGGAGTGGTGGGGTCGCATCCTGACTGACTGTGGCCGGTTTGTTAAAAGGCCTGTATCCACAAGCAGATGTAATGCTGGAGGCCTAGACTGGACATCTTGGAAAACAGTCTGGTGGGTATGATGGTATTAAGGGCAGAACTGTAATCCACAAACAGCAGCTGTGCATATGTTCCTTGCTGTTCCAGGTGGAACCGTACAGTGTGGAGGACGGCGGAAATGGCATCATCTATTGACCTATTTCATCTACTAATGTGTACTGTTTGATATCTAATGTGTATTGGTGAGGGTCTAAAGTTGGTGGGACAGTAGTTTTGATGTTCTTGAAGGCAAGTCTTTCCAGACGCTTCATGATTACAGGTGTTAATACTACTAGCCTGTAGTCACTGAGGCAGGTTACTGTAGTCTACTTTGGAACTGGTACTATTGTATGGTCTGTCAGGATGCTGTGATATGAGTGCTTCTTGTCAAAAACACAGCTGCTGTGTACATATCTGATGTGTATCAATTTGTGTTGTCTATATTTGATGTTCACCTGTGCATACGTAACAAGCAGTAGTAAATAAACTAACAAAAGTAGTAAAATGCTAATAAAAGCGCATTGTTTTGTGGAGTGCTGAGCTGCTGCATGTGCAGAAGCCACCAGCATTTAGATGATCTGCTGTGGCAACCCCTAAAGGGAGCACTGGAAAGAAGTAGAAAAAGAAGATGAAGAAGTCTTTCTAATGGTGGAATCATGAATGCTGACATACAACTGAGCTAAGTGAGGCCTGTACCTTAGATAGTAATTTTACTAGGTCAGTCACTTGCATGCAGATTTACCACAGTTCCAAGTTTTTTCCATTTGCACATAATGGCTCTCCCTATAGAGTGCAGGTTAGTATGGGGCACAACAAGATTGGCAGAATCAGAGGACCTTAATGGGCAAACAGCAGCATAGTGATAGAGAAGGTCACTGATGTAGTCTAGTGCGAGGCCATTTAAAGCTTTGTAGGATAATAATAAAATTTTATATTTAATTCTGTAAGATACAGGGAGTCAGTGGAGGTAAAGCAGAATGGGTGTTATGTGATCACTGTTGCTGGTTCTTGGTAGGACTCTTGCAACAGAGTTTTGAATCAGCTGGAGCTGTAATTTAAGATTAGAAGCAGCACCTTTCAGTACTGTAGAGAGTTACAATAACTGATGTGGGAGGTGATAAAAGCATGGACAAGTTTCTCAGCATTAGAAAATGAGAGGAATGAGCGAACACGGGATATGTTACAGACATGAAAGTAGGAAGGTTTCTTAATGTGGTTTATGAGAGCAGAACAAGAAAGGGAGGAATCAAAAATGATACTATGATTCCTTGCATTAGAAACAGGTCTGATGAGATCACCACTCATACCTCACTGTGAAGGGATAAATTAAACTGTCCCTTTCAAAAAAGAAACAACTCAACAATGTAAAGATTTTTTGTGTTTAGTTATGCAAGTATATTATCACAGAAAATCAAAGGGGAAGGCAGAAGAATTTAAAGGGTAGTATTTAATGAAATTATCCCTGTCATTTAAGTATGGATATGCTCTGAGAAATTGATAATCAGACAAACAAATTACATCAATACTTTATTTCTTAATTTCAATGACTGACATGAGTTAGTAAGTATTTCTGTGGCAACCTTTTGAATAACGTACCTGAAGGTCATGAGACACTATGTATGATCTATAGCTATTGAAAGTCATAGTTTTTGGAAATGATGAATTGTTTATACAAAGGAAAATTTATTTTTTCAGACATCACTGCACTAACATCATCTCTAACCTCCAGAGATTCTACAGATTGAAATGAAATTTTCACATGCTAAACATATTTTTTTTCACTACCTTTTTCCTGCTGTAATGAAAAAGGCAGCTAAGGTCACTCAGCTTATCTGTAGACACCCTAGGCAACCAGAATCATTTAAACAGTCTGTTGAGATTAGACTAAATAAATGTTTGACATTTTAGACTTGCTTTTAAAGGAATATGACAACTCTAGTTTCTCTTGAAAATCCTAAATACTTGCATGTCTGATTGAGTGGTGGCTTAAAATTACAGAAACCAACCCACCAACCAGAGCAGATCCCACCTAGGATGGGTTTACGTCTTGCTTCTGAAGCTGCAGGGACACTCTCTGAGTCACCTTAACCATGGATGAAAGAAAGCAAGAGCATGTAATGGAAGGGTTCAGAAAACAAAAAAAAAAAATCTATGGAAGAATGTATTTTTCTATGTTACCAAACATCTTATATGACAAAACTGGCAAAATTAACATTATAAAAAGTGACTTGGGAAAAGACAACTATGTATAAGTGCATTACTGTGACAGTATGGTTAATGAAGCAAAGCACAGCAGCATCACTTTAACTAATACTCTTTGACATCTACTCTGAGAAAGGAATTAACATCAACTGGTACCACAGTGACATACCATTTTCATATGCTTCACAGAATGGCAACATTACTAACACTAAAATCACAATTCAAACTTAAAAAAATTTGTAGCAAAAGGCAACTGCTAAAAACTTGACAGTCTATTTAATTTTTGAAACAGATGAAAATGGCAGGCAGCACCCCAGCATGAAGCTAACCTCCTACCATGACTGCTATGATTATGCTTGGATTATGAGGATACCGCAGCAAACAAAAAGTTCTCTGTTTGGCTGTCAAATTGAACACATTTTACTACCATTTACAGTTTTTTTTCTTCCCACATACAACACATGTTCTCTACATTGATCATCTATTCTGAGAAAGTATTTAGAACTTGTGGGCTCTTTGTTTCTTGAAACCTTTAAATCTGAGTGATGCATTGTTCATAAAGTGATTTGTCAGTAGACTTGAAGCCTTTTTAAGTTTAGCTGTGAGTGACATAAAACTACAAATTTATATGAACTAGTAGTGGACTAAAGTAGTAAGTGGGTGGTCTTTTTTATTATCCTGTATATCTGTTGGTCATTAATAAGCATTTAATGTTAAATGCCTAATTATAATTTAAGTTTAAACACTGTAAGCAGTTTTTTGTTTATATTTATTGCAGCTTTGCAGACAGATACTATTTTTCTATTTAATTTCATAAATTAAGGCTTGATGTTTATACTTGGGACTTTTTAAAATTACTATAGGCTATAATTATGAATATTTTCATCCATCCATTTCACAAGCAATCTTAATCAAGCTCAGGGCCCTGATGGGGTAGGGTCTATCATGGTAGTATCAAGACCACATCTCAGGACAGGGTGACATCTACAACAGGATCCACATAACCACAGTTATTAATACAGTTAGAGCAACCAATTAACCAAGCTAGAAGTATTGGGGCACACAGCAAGAAAAGAAAACCAGAAAAACTGGGTAAAAGCTCCTTCAGTCAGGTGGAGACCAGAGTTGGGGTCATTCATCAATTGAATTGAGAATGCCTGGTAAATTCCAATTCTCTTCCTGAAATTGGAATTAGAATTAGAATTGCATGCAGCTGAAGGGTAATGTAACTGGAATTGAATTAGAAAGTTAGGAAACAGAAATGAATTCAAATAAATTCCACGAAATTCCACTTTCTAAAATATTTAGATTTGATTTGCTAAATAGTATACAGTACATTAAATATTATGAATAATCATATATATAAATCATAAACATATACAAATATGAATAATGTATGTTTTATATATTATGCACATTAATTACACAATTTCGCTCTTATAAATACAAAGTAAAATATGAAACTTTATTGTCTCATTTGCATGGGTCTCTCTGCACATTAATGTCCCTAACAACATTTTCTTAAATTAGATAAAACTATGTTTTCCAGAATTCCATGCAAGGTAAAGGTTCATAACCTATGAGTATAAATGAAAGCCAATTAGGGCCCATATTGAACATATGAGATTGTAGCTTGATTGTAAAGATTTTGATTGACTTTGGATTGCTTTTTTTGTTTGATCTTGGACTGTTTTGAGAATCTGATTTGTGTATGAACTCTGGATTTCATGGGTGGAGAAAGACAAAACATAAAAGACATTTTAATAAAGAAGGTGCTTTCACTCTCTTCACCAAAAGTAGCAACTACAAAGGACTGCTGTTTACCACTAAAACAAAGAACAAAACCTTTTGCATTTATGGAAACCCAAATAACATCTATATCTATAGAGTTACAAGTATCAGAGAAGGTACCAAGTTACCTAAGCCTAGCGTGCCATACTGAGAAGTCTGATCCTGTGCTGTACTGGAAGGACAACCAGAACCAGTTCCCCTATTTGGCACAAATTGCATGTCAGTACCTAGGTATTCCTGCCGCATCAGCTCCTGTGGAATGTTTTTTCAGTACTGCTGGCAAGATATTTAGGCCTGAGAGATGCAATCACAGTGATACCAAATTTCAGGAAATTATGATTATTCATTGCAATAAAAAGTGAATTTATGTGAATGAAATACATGAATGAACATGACTCATTATTTTGTGGTTTGAGACCTATATCATGTGGTACCATTTATCACACTGAACTGGTAATCACATACTTGTATTAACAGTATACTCAAATACTTATGGCCAGTGTCACTCACCATTTATCAATTGTTAATGTACAGTTCTTAGTTTTACTAACTTACATTTCATTAACTATTTTTCATACATTACTTGTATTTGTAAGGCACCATAAATAAAGTTCACATGAATGTCCCTACATGTAATCCCAAATACATGCTCAGAAATGTCAATAAATGGAATTCAACAGAACTTCACTGAAGTGAATTCCACTTCTTAAAACTCCAATTCAATTAGAATTCAGTTCCCTATAGTTCTTGTTGAATTCCAATTACAATTCCATTTCCTTGTTTGAATTGGAATTTTTGAGTTCATTTGTAAATTGACCCCCAATCCTCATGGAGACTACAAACATTTCACACAGACAGTGACTGGGCTCAGGTTTCAACACAGACTCTAGAGATCATGAGGCAGCAGCACTTGCTACTACGCTATTCTAAACATACACAGTGTTGTTATTTAGTCTGTTTTCAAAGTGACTCTGTCATGTTATTTTTTTTAAACTGTTAATCTTTAGAAAAAAAATTAAGAATTTGTTTCCAAAATGCAAAAATATATATTTAAAAGGCAATTTATATTTTGACAAATAGAATTAATAAAAGAGATGTTCCACAAAAGATTAGTCAATTTATTTATCTTGATTATAGTGAAAAGTGAATACCTTGATGTACTAAAATGGACACGCTTTCTTTACCAGTGCTTATACAGGCACTTAAAATGAAGATATATGTTACAGTACTGGTAATTCTAGGCTTTCAACAAGTAGCTGTCAAACCTGGACAATTAACGGTTGTACTGTTAGAGTAAGTCTACCAATAAAGAAAACATACTTTCTCCAGGACCATCCTTGCCTGTAACAGGAAAAGAGGAACTGAGAAGTTCACAGCCCACACTAGTCTCTACTATATACTGTTATTTATTTTGTAAATATTGTGATTATTTAGTGTAAAAGCTGCTACATAAAATACTCACTAACTGTCTGAATGCTGCCTACTGCTTCATAGTCTGACATTTTATGTTGATAGTTGTTTCCTCCTCCACCTCCCCCTCTCTTCTCTGACTGCATGTTTATATAAAAATGGCATCTAACTCTGATATATAGTAAGAACATCAAAATGCAAAGGATCCGTACAGAGTCCATTTAATAAAACAACACTGTTATCCTGTGGCCACAACTTTTTCTGTAACGACCATAATATGATTAAACAATAATTATGGTCACAGAATTATAAGCCATGGGAGCAAGAGTGTACTCTGAATACACACAATAGTCATAATGTATTCCAGGTCACACCATTTTTTTTCTGTTTCCATGTCACCTCTTGTAATTTCTGAAGGTATTCACATACTGCTGGAAGAACCTGAGCTCCTACCTGTCTGAAATCTGATCCTGACCAAGCACATGCTTGTGGTTTCAATTTCACAAGCATGATGCAGGTACTGTATGGTAAAAGGATTGTTTCTAGCAAATGAACACCAATAAAGCTCCAGGTACTTCAAATATAGTCACTCATTTCTTGGAAAATGGATCTAAGTATGAAACACTACAATGAGTCTGCACTGCATGGTTTAAAAAAATCTACAGTATACAAATAACATTCAGAATTACAATGGAGTGCAACAAGACTGTTGCAGATATTTTCTATGTGTGGCTTTTTGGAAAGAACGTATGGGATTCCAAAATGCCAAAGACATTTTGATTATGCCAGTCCTGCACAAGGAGACACAAACAAATATGCTGGGAGGCATAGCCCAGTGATTACTGTAATGAAAGATTTGTACAAAATAAAATAAATCAAAGTGGAGTGTCTATTTGTTTTTAAACTTTCAGAACACATATCCCATTCTTGATTTACCGGTTTCCAAACAGTACTGTAATCAAGTTTGGGTCCGTTTAATTCCCAAGATGATAGTAATGATATGTGTTCATGAAAAAAACCACATTAAAAAAAGAAAAAGAAAAAAAAATAATGAAGGACTTCTTTTTTCTTAACAAAATAAATTCTGTAATCAAAGCTTTGCTCACTTTTGCCTGTTCCAAGTAGCCTAAAGGCATAAGTGATCCAGCTCTGTTAAATAATTATATAATTAAACAATTCCAAGCACCCAACAGTGAATCTATATTAAAGGCAAGCCTGCTAGCAATGCAGCAGCTGCACTTCAGAGTTAGGTATTTGTTTTGTTATTTTTTTTCTTGTCTTCCTAAATTCCTTAAGGCATGTTATATCATACATTGTAACACAGCCAAGTTACACAGAGAGAATGATTTATGAGTGATCTCATTATACCTCTGGGCTGATACGAAACTTTTTCATCAGACCTGAAATGAACAAAATGCTCATTTCCAAATGGCAAGCATGCTAAAATAAGATACATTTGACCAAGAAAGCATGGTAGTCATGTTAGTGGAGAATCAGTCATGTGACTGATTCTCCACTAATCAGAGAGTGGATTAGTGGAGTTTTTTAGAACAAAACAGAAGTTTGCATAAATCAGACTTATATAAACCATATAATTATTCATACAGTGTGTACAGTGAAAAAATATTAAATTCAGCAGTAACATTCAGCTCTTTCATTACTACAAATAACACCTTCAATCACTTCAGTCTCTTTCAGCTCTGCCAATCATCCTACAGCAAGTTTCAAAGAGCATGGATGTGATTTTAATGGACTGGTATACAGATTAAGGCTACCTTTTCTTTGTTTCTTCTGGGACAGGCTCTAAATAAGTGTGATTCTATATTGGAAAACTGAGATCAGAAACAACACGACTATATATGAATTAGTAATTACTTCAGACTTAAAACTGTGTTGACAATTAAATAAAGGGACAGCATTACAGTTTTTATGCTTCAGCTTTTTGCAGACAAGTAAAACATTGATGTTTCAAATTATATCTGATCCTAAAATAATAAAACCCTTTCCACATTTCAAATTCTTAAAAATACACTTATTCTAGTAATTATAAAGAAGGATTCTAAGATAAAAGCTTTCCTAGTCTTCAACACCGCACAGTAGTTAAAAATCACTCAACTGTAAACATTTTCTAATTAGCATTGCAAAACATTATGACTGTGCTCCTTTACATTTTACATTGTGATTAAACAAAGATTATATATTCTTCCTATTAAAGCAATACCAAAATAAATAAAAAAATCAGAGATTACCCTATCTTTTTCTCTAAACTGCTGTATATGCATTTTTCACATACAAGGTTCATTGCAGTTCCTGCTCATTTCCTTCTGGTTCATGCAAGCTGGATATTTAGGGTTCCCAAAGAGTTTTAATTGATTATTTTTTGACATTACATGGTCTCACTTGTGAGACTTAGAAATATACCCTCTTTAAGATGCGCTTTAAAAAAATGCACAAATGAAACAATTTTTTGGTCTGGATGATGCTTCAAACTGAAGAAATGTGTAAGGCTCTATACAAGCAAAATGTCAAATGGTAAATAACAAAAGAAGACTGTTAATCTTCTAGAATGGTGTACTTGGTACTTTTGAATGAATTATGGTTTAAATTATGGTCTGTTTTTAAGTTTAATGAATATTTTTTCTAATTACTTTTATACCCTAAGCTTGCATAAATCATAAAAAGAACAAAATAACATTTTGATTTTGTTGCTTATGGCAGTGGTACTCAACATTCAGTCCTCTGGGCCCGTGTGGCTGCAGGTTTATGCTCCAACCAGTTCCTCGGTCAGTCAGTCATTGCTACCTTTAATTGATCTCATTGATTAATTAGCTGACCCATTTTTTACCTTTTGTTTTGAATTTAGAAACATGCATTAGTATCAGATTTACACTTACAGGAAATTAAGACATTTTTATGTTTCTGTATCTTTAAATGTTTACTTTTTTAAAATTCACTTTTTCTGTAGAGTTTGCTTTAGTAATTCCATCTGAATATAGACAGTGTTGAGCAGAGCAGACACCAGCACAAATGAATCTGCTTTAATGTTACCCACTTCTGTGCTTATTAGTAAATAATTATATAACCAGAACATAAAAAAATAATTAATTCTTACACATCTAGCATCCATAAATTTCTGCTTCATTCAGTGAAAAATACAGCACAGCCAGTCTGTAATTTCCACATGGATGTAAAAAACAGAAACTGGGAAATAACAGTTTAATGAATTGAGATAGTAGTTCAATTATGAGAAAGAGTGGGTTGGAACTAAAAACCTGTAGCCACAAGGGACCCTGAGGACTAACGTTGAGAACCACTCGCTTATGGCATGAACTGCCAGAACAGTGCTTAAAAACCATGCACAACAATGAATTCCCATGTGCAGAACCTTTAAACCTATCTACAGTATCTGCTTAGGTAAATATTGTACATTCTGGTGGTATTGTGAGTGGCAATGAAGCTGTACTTGCCATCAGAGCTTGAAATATCAATTACTTGTTTGGGAAGACAGAAACAAACTAGGATGGCTAAATGGTTTTCAATTGATACATATCAGGATTTAGAGGCAGCAGGAACAGTTCTGTAATGTAATGCAGGTCATATTTAAGATTACAGTGTATGTGCAACGTCAATGTGTTAAATAGGATATCTGATACTTCTTTTCTATACCTCAACCAACCTTTAATTTTCATTATGCTACACTGCAAAGACAACAAACTTCTATGGTATTCTTAAGTAAAGAAATCCAGGACACGTGCCCCGTTTAAAAACAATGCATATTCAGATAATCAATTGAGGATATAAATTAACCTGCAGATAATGAATGCGATTGCAAGGAGTTAAAACAAAAAAGTAGAAGGGTCTTGAGTTACAGTAGTCTTTACATACAGCAATTGTGCAGGTACAAATGAGAACATAAAACACATTTTTCTTTTCAACTGAATTTCAATTCATTTTTATCTACAGACTTATAAAAGAAACAAATTAAGTTTAAAGCAGCTGTCACTTCAGTGATTATTTCTGTCAAATAGTTTACGACTGCTGTATACAATATATCTTCTGTGAGTAAATTAAAAAGATATAACACACCCATTGCACACCTTTCACAGGACATAATAGTACATTAATAGACAAAATCACATGGAGTTTTTTAAGGTTCAGTGTAATTTTTCACTTTCTAATTGTATTTTCTGAATGTATATGTATGACAGAAATAAATCATTGAAACTGTTTCTTATCAAAGGCAAAATGAGTGTTACCAATTCTTCCCATATTAGCCAATGGTCCAGATGATAGTACCTACTGAGTATGGTGATTAATATGCTGAATATAAACTATTTAAATGTTATTATCTGTAATCAACACTACACTGCATAAACTGTATTAAACAGTAAATACACTCTATACCATATCCATTTCCATTACTACCCCAAAATATAATATGCAAATACTCACAGTCCTAGAATTTCATTTGTAATTTAAGCTGTTCTGACAATTCAGAAATCACACTGTCTGATACTATTCCTGCAAGTAAGATTGGCAATGAAGTTATAGATTTATTTAATAATAAACAGAACTATGTAACATTTCACAATATGCAGTCAAATGTGTGAGCCAAAGCTAGTACAGGGTGAATCAAAAATTATCTGCACTCCAGCTGTAGAGTTTTTTTAATCAACTTTCAGAAAAGACAAATACATAATTTTTTCAACATAATCTCCCTGCTTTTCAATACATTTTGTCCATCTAGTGACAAGCTTTCGTATTCCTTCATTAAAAAATGTTTTAGGCTGAGCTGCAGGCCACAAATGCACCACAGTCTTCACCTCTTTATCAGACGTGAATCTTCGTCCTCATAGGGCTTCTTTCAAAAAATCCAAATTTGTCATGGAGCCTATCTACTGTTACTTGTCATCAGTCGTGGAAGTGGACAGGCGTCCAGCTCCTTCTTCATGACTGGCACTTGTGTGACCTTCCTTGAACTTCTCAATACATTTATACACATTTCTTCGCAATAAAACACTTTCTTCATACTGTGCACAAAGTCTTTGATAAATATCAGCACCAGGCACAGCCTCAGACCACAAAAAACTAATCACTGCACATCGATCCTCTTTCGTGCAAATCACAAGTGGGGCAGCCATTGTTTCTCGCATTACAGTTACAAATGATCTGACTAACACGTTCACACCTGCACAGCAGTGACTGGGGAGACAAGGACCTCATACGGAAAGTGCTGATAAGACAGTGATGCCAATGGAAGTTTTAAAATAACCAGAGTGCGGCACATTTTTGACTCACCCTCATAAATGTAAGTAACGGTGTCCTATCTCTGTGGCTAAAAACACCTTTGAATTGTGGTCACTATACTAAGGCATTAAATAAAAAGAAGTGAATTTTTACTGCATAGCATTGGTTTATATTCTGTAACAACTAGTTTGAAACTAACCAATGATTAGATAACTCAATTAGACGAGATACCAGCAAGGTCTACAATTATTGTGACTGTTGTTCTTAAAACTTAAGAGCAATTTCCTAGGGAGCCTAACTTCTTAGCAATTTGAGACTTAATGTTGTTGAAAGGTTGGCTTTGATAGATGAATGAGGAGTTTTTCATGAAAGATCAAGGCATTTTAGGTGAGTGGTTGCTAGTGTTAAGTCTCAAAGGAAGCAAGAAGGAAACAAGTTACATCTCTTGTTAAGACTACTCTTCTTCCCATTTTACCTGAAAAACATTCCCACTAACAGCATCCACTGCAATATAATTGGGATCTGATTTCAGATGTATAATTTCTTAACAAAGTTGACATCTATAATTGTGTAGTTCAAATCCTACCTTAAAAAACACACTTTTCATAATAACGTTTTAATTTGTTTTCACCATGATCATAGCACAGAAATCATGATATTTGTCTTGCAAATGATACTATAGTATTAACAATTAAGAAAATTTTACAATCACTCTTAGAGTGTTAAGCACTGTTTTTGGTATGTTATCAACCACATTATTTATCTAAACAAACTGAGAATCTTCCTATGAAATTATATTTCTCCTGGTGTGGAGAAACAACAGGACTGTGTTCTTCATTTACAAATTAAGCATATCAGTATTAGAAGTGATATTTATGTAATTATCAAAAAATCAGTTAATTTCAATGCTTATCTAAAATCAGTTAATGATAATGCATTATATTGCAATACAGCTGCATTTTGAGAAGTATTAAACATTTTGTGAACATGCTGAACGCTGATTTGTGTTTGTTCTGGCTGTATTTGAATAAAGTTTCTCTCTCTGGAAACCCCTGAGTGTATCTGTGCAACTTTTTGACCAAAGCATGACAACTTTAATTAAACAATTTCAATCCATCCTTTTTAAATCTATACTAATAAAAGGCAAAGCCCTCACTTACTCACTCACTCACTGACTGACTCATCACTAATTCTCCAACTTCCCGTGTGGGTGGAAGGCTGAAATTTGGCAGGTTCATTCCTTACAGCTTCCTTACAAAAGTTGGGCAGGTTTCATTTCGAAATTCTACACGTAATGGTCATAACTGGAAGCTGTTTTTCTCCATTTACTGTAATGGAGATGAGCTTGAAAGCCGTGGGGGCGGAGTTTCATGTGACATCATCACGCCTCCCACGTAATCACGCAGTACGTAGAAAACCAGGAAGAGCCCCAAAAAGCGCTGAAGAAAACATGCATTATATAATTGAGAAGGCAGCAAAACAATAAGAAGCGAGCGAGTGACATATACAACCATATTCATGAGTTCTGCTACTTCGGAAACAAAGCACGATGTAAACCTAAACTTTAAATTAAGTTCATAGACAGGCTGCCGCTGGCGTTTGTAATTTAGTGCCTGCC
>JANRMT010062841.1:50014458-50057644 GCA_026402145.1 Polypterus bichir lapradei | reverse complement strand
ATGTATGTATATATGTGTGTGTATATATATGTGTATATATATATATAACTGTGTATATATATATATGTGTATATATGTATATACTGTATATATGTCTATATTTGTATATGTGTATATGTATATATGTATGTATATGTATATATATATATATGATGTGTATATATATGTTTATATATGTGTTTGTCTGTGTGTGTGTATAGATATGTATATATATATATATATATATGTATATATATATGCCAGCAACACTCATGACAATGACAAAACAATTACATTGTCAATCATGTTACGTTATTATTAAAATGTTTCCTTTTCTTTTTACTTCTCCGCTGCCAAGCACGGGTATTTTGCTATATATATATAGATAGATATGACAACAACACTCATATCAATGACAAAACAATTACATTAACAATCAAGTTACGTTATTTTTTAAATTTTTCCTTTTCTTTTTCATAACTTCTTTAACACAGTACTTCTCTGCTGCGAAGCGCGGGTATTCTGCTAGTATGCAATAAATGAAACAACTAAATAGCCATTGTGGCAGTTAGGGGGCACTATCGCTCCCTTGAACCCTCAGGTATCACGCCAAACACCAGGTAAAAATCAATAATTATTATTTATTATAATAATAAAGTGCACCAAGCACCACGACTCCACACTATACTCACAAATAAACAATTCTTAATCAATAAACCACAATCCTCCACTCCCAGACGCGTTGCCCTCCTACCACCCAGCTCAGCTCGCAGACTGGGAGCTCCCACAGTCCTTTTATAGTACACGACCCGGAAGTGCTCCTTAACCTGCAGTCCATGTGACTTTCTAGCACTTCCTGGTCAAATCAAAACTTCTTATTTCTTCAGCCCGGAAGCACTTTATTCCTTCCGTTCTCGTGACCTGCAAGTACTTCTGGGCTGTAGGAACACTAAATGTCTCTGTGCCTCCCTGCAGCGTCCCCTGGCGGCCCCGACGTTATCCAGCAGGGCTGTGTATTACAACTCCAAAGTCCATGATGCCCTGCTGAAATTCGGGGCATCTCCACATTCCAGGGAGGGCTCCATCTGGCGGCTTGGGGGTCTTGGTCGGGATAAACTGCCGGGCACAGTCCACACCATATACTGAAATACTATGATATACTTATTATATTAAAATGTATACATCTATCTACCCATCCATACATCTGTTCCTGTAGGGAAAAAGTAATTCTATTATGAAAAATATTTTTCTTTAACCTAAAAAACTTACAATAAGGAAATGATAGTCAATGTTCAAGGGCACAGAAAGTATGGCCTTGTGGAATACAGTTGTAAAACTGTGTATTCAGTAATACCATTTGTATTGAAACAATCTATTTTAGTTGTCAGTAATGACAAGACAAAGTACTTTATCATCATTTTCAATCATTTTACGTGCTTTTGTTCATGAATCACCAAATATTGCAGCCGCACAATAAGCCCTAGTACAGGAAAGGTGCTATATTGAGGTGCTGAGAACATACTTTATTTTGTGATAGCTGCATACTTGTTCTTCATTTCATTTGTGGATTTTAATGTACTAGCAGACACACAAATTTTACTCAGTAACTGTTCAACCACTCCCTGTCAGCAACAAACCAAAGTCTGAACTTTTTTTGTATACTAAATGCATACAGTTGTAATTTTAAAGTACAAGTATATCATTATTATGAAAGAAAAATTGGTTGTGTCAAAGAAACAACAACAGCAACGAAAACATTTATTTATACAGCACATTTTCAAACAAATTATGTAGCTCAAAGCGCTTTACAAGATGAAGAAAGAAAAAGAAAAATATAAAAATAAGATTAGGAAATACAATACTAAGTAACAAATAATAAAGTAAGGTCTGATATGGCCAGGAGGACAGAAAAAAAAATGCAGGGGTTCCAAGGCCACGAGACAACAAGCCACATAGTACTTTTTGGAGGAGGGTATCGATAAAGCAACAAATGGTACAATATACTTGGTTGTGGCTCCAGTGCCACCAAATTACTTATGTAAATTTATTGCTTAAGTCTAATCTACCATGTATTTACCCTGAGAAAGCATTATAAGCATAAAAATTATTCTGTTTTTATTGTATGATTTATACACTCCTGTATTACAATATTGTGTAATTCATTAGAAGTCACTTGCTGCAGAACTACAGCAGGCAGGATTAATTTAATTTAAGAATAAGAGGTATACTCTGCTCTAGTGAAGATTAAGTATATTTGTGTTAAGCATTTTTCGTTTTTACACTTGAAAGAAAAATGGTAAAAGCCAAAAAAATGTAAATCAACAGTGTTGATGAGTGTTTAATTTTTTTGTAAAGGAAATAATGACCTAAACCAGCAGTATATCCATCCATCCATCCATTATCAAACCTGCTATATCCTAACTACAGGGTTACGGGGGTCTGCTGGAGCCAATCCTAGCCAACACAAGGTGCAAGGCAGGAAACAAACCCTGGGCAGGGCGCCAGCCCACCGCAGGGCAGGGCACACACACACACCCACACCAGAGACAATTTAGAATCGCCAATGCACCTAATTGTGGAAACCGGAGTACCCACAAACTCCAATCAGGCAGGACCTGGGAAGCGAACCCGGGTCTCCTAACTGTGAGGCAGCAGCACTACCCACTGCGCCACCGTGCCGCTACCAGCAGTATAGTTACACAGAAATATGTGCTGGTCCTGCCTTGTTAAGAAAACATTTTCTTATAGGCTTAGGAGTTTTGAAAATAAACATTTTTCACTTTTTGCTTTAACTAAAATAATGATACAAACAAAAAGTGAATTAGGTGGATTTAAAATTATTGTGTGAATGCTAGATGGAATTAATAATAGGTAACTGCTAGGGCAATGAAGAAGGGATGGTACTTCTTAAAGGTTACTTGGATGGTAAAATGTTGCCACAGGCAGAGGTGTTATCAAAATGGCTAGGCACTCAGATTTTACAGAAGCCACTTAAAGAAAGAGAACCCAACAATGGTGAAGGGAGAGCACCCCTGAACCACGGTGTAGATAAAATGTGGTTGCTAGGGATTGGAAAACTGCAGAAGCAGCCTAGGGAAGGGATTCTCCAAGGCCAATAGAAATATTGAGGAGGAATGGAAAAAAGGCAGGCTAACATATGGCAGTACAAAACTCCCACAAAGAAATCTGAAAATGTCAGAATATACTCTGTTACAGTGTCTCCAGGACATTATATTGAATCTTGGCTTCAAAAGTGATTCTGGGCATCGCTTTGGTACAAGCATATATTTTTTGTTTAAATGGCAATTTCACATGCCAGAACACTGTGAATCTGCAGTCAGGAGGAGTGTTAGTTAAGAACATAACCATGAACTATATGGGTCAGTGTGGTGGTGTTTTTTTTTTTTTTTTTAATATTTTTGCTCCTTTAGTGTTCTTCTTTTGTCTCCCTTTGATTACTCCTTTCTTACACTTCAATAAAAATGTGTTTTTTATATTTTTAAGTGCTTATTTGCAGTTTATTCTAAGTTGGAGTGACCAACAGCGGGTAGTCCTATTAGACTTAATACATTCTTAATTTTTGCAACTATTACAGGTGTACAAAATAATCTGAATTTATATTATTAAGTTAAATGAAATGAGTAATTCTAATCTAGCCTTGCACCCAATACTAGAATCAATGCAAAATTATAAATGACATATCAACCTAGTCCAATAAAACTACAAGATAAATACAAAAGCCTCTTATCAGCTCTTATAGATTGGTTCAACATGTTGCTTTAACTAGTTTCAGTCACCACAGAACATCATTTTATACAAAATGTACCTGTAGGTGTGCTGCTTCGGAATGAAGATGATGGTGTGATGGGAGGTGTAACAGGTGGAGTAAGGCTGCCGCTGCTGTGGCGTGGAGGAGTGGACACACTACCACGAGCCACATTGCTTGATAATGTTAATGACAGTTTTGGCTGAATCTTCTTTTTCAGAGACTCTTGTTCACGACGAGCAGCATCAGTCATAAACCTAGAATAGACAGAAGCATTAAGAAAAGAATAAAAAATAAAAAAACTAAATATGCAAAATCAATATTTTTCTTGTTTTTTGTGTATTAGTAAAGATTTTTCCACTTTCTTCAATATTTAAAAGATGTGCAGGTTATATTATTTGACAACACTGAACTAGGTTGGTGAGAGTGAGCATGTACTTTGCTGAATTGGTGTACATTTCAGGGTTAGTACCTGCCTTGCAACCAAAGTGACACTGTATTAAAAAACAGATTCAAAAAAGCTTATGCTAGGAAATATGGATACCTTGACAATGAGAACACCACAACAGGAATATTCGACTATCCATTTTGTAAACTGTATTTTTCCATTATAATGCTAAAGATACCTGCTACCCCAGAATTAATTTTGAGAGTGTTCGGAACCTTTACAATTAGTATCAAAATCCTTAACTATCTCTGTGAAAAATCAACTCAAGCCAGCCTACTGCTGTGAATGCCTAGAAAATAATTGGTGCTCAAAAACTAATGTTTAGGAGTGCAAGCAGTACCAGGAAATGGAAGACATAAAAGGGACAGGCAAAATCATATTCAATCAAAAGACTGGGGTCTAAAAACCAAAAGACTAACCAAATCAATCGTCAAAGCCAAAACACTAAACTAAAATCTTAGCTAATGAATAATGCTGTGAAAAGTCCTAAGACTAACATAATTTCTTTGCCCATAACTGGCATAACTCTTCAAGGAGATACTTTAGGTTTGTTTTGCTAAAAATGATTTAGCAATAAGAGTGTATGTTGCTGTGGACCGCTATCTTACATAGGTGGAGTGAGATGACAAGACATTTCAAGTGATTTCCTCCATTAAAAAACACACAAAAAAATTACCTGAGAAAAACAACCATTCAAAAAAGGGTATCAATATTATTTCACAGTTAGAACTAAAAAATACAATGCAATATTGAAATACAATATTAAAAATTGTCACAAATTCTAAAAAAAGTATATGTACAAAATTCTGTGGTACCATAATGATATTTCATCACACTTACATTTGATCTCCCCTACACTTGTTGAATAATGTACTTTAAAGTAACCGAAGGCATTCACCTTATTTATTCACTTTATATTTTTCAACAGTCTTGTAATTAATTTCTTTTATTCTCCATTTGCTTCAGATTAGTAAAGGAAGCTCCTTCAATTGTTTATCATAACTCATATGCCATGGTCTCAGAGTTAAGTCTAGAAGCTTTTCTCTCATGTTGTAGTGTTCTTCGTGCAATGTGGAGATTCAGACTGACTGAAGTATTCAAGATATGATTTCCCAAATGCATTTTAGAAGTAAAATATTGTTACATTTGAATGCAGTTGGCTAAACAATTCAATATCTATGAATGCTTGGTTGAAGAGAGTTCTCAGTCCACTATGACTTTTATGCTTTTTTAAAATATTCAGCCACACGCCCCCACTGACCACTGTGTAACTATTTTTTCTTCTTTATGTAAAACTAACATTCTGTACATGATTCATCAATTTATACCCATCACCACAAATTTAAATTCTCTCCCTAGGTTCATCAGTACCATCAAGATTGCTTGTATTTTTAAAAGTATTTTACAAATAAACTGGCAAAAGTATGGCTGACAAGCATTGTTTCCCTTGAATTTTGCCTTCAGGAAAGAATATGCAAGCCAGTCATATAAACAACTCAAGCTACCTATAACAGCGCAAAGTTATACCACTTTTTAAAAACAGAGGTTTTCCTCCCATTTGTAAGCTCAATGCCAAAAAAACATTATTTGTGTTTATTTAACTAGACTTTTTCAAGCAATTCACATATTGAGATCATATGCCATTCAAACAATTCTCCTTGTTGGTTTCTGCAGCTTATTTTGAACAACTTAACTGCAAGTATACAAATCTTGGGTAGAATCATTATAAAATTATTATTTTATTGTGTCTTGTGAGTGGTTAGCCTCACAGCTCCAGAAGATCAGGTTTCAGTCCCAGCTTGGTAACTGATATTTGCATGTTTTCTCCATGTTCACATAGGTTTTTCTCTGTTATTTAACTTGTCCTTCATTCAATAATAGATTTTGCTTGAAAACATTAAAATATTCTGTGACAAAAATTTGCAGGAATAGAGGTGCTTGGGAAGGGGAAAATACAGTATATTTTCACTGAGCTGTTGCAAACTCACCACATGCATTAGAAAAACAAACAGACACAGGCACATAAGCTACACAGTTTTCAGTGCCACAAGTCAAACACCACAGCAACCTACTTTATTAAAGAGCCATTTCTGTCTGGCATGCTCAGCCTTGTTTCCATTTAGCAGATGTCCTTACTGAAGTTTTTTCTGTGGTTTTGATATTTCCATATATGAAGCTTTTGAAAACATGTACAGCAATGAACAGACATTTGATGTAGTTTATTTGTGCCTTGCATGTTATTCTATAAGGATAGGCTCTTGCCCTATAGTAACCTGTATTAGAATAAAGAGTTAAAAAAAATGAACAAATAGGTAGAATTTTACATCTGACAAGGCACATATCCTTTTGCATTGTAATGTTCATTTTCTAAAACAGTGGAAGACATGTATAGCATAATCGCTGTAGTTTGCATCTTATGGTGACATAATGACTGCTGTGGTAATAACCAGCACTAGATGTAAATTAAACAGAAACATGAGTAAAAGTAACTCCTCAACAACAGCATTATTTAATGGGGTCTTAACAAAGGAGCTCCTTTTTCACGATAAAGAAAGCATCTATAAAGTGGATGTGCTACTTCACACCACAGTATTGCTGCATTCAGTGAAGCAACTAAATGTATTATCTTACAATTACAAATGTTTCTTCACAGCTATGGTTTGAAAGCAATATGGCCTCAGACAAACTGAACATGTCTGCAGTTCAGGGGGTTTCAATGACTTCATGAAGGCACCTTCATTCTTCCAGTGAATCTGGAAAATCTGTAGACCCAAGAAATTTCTAAACCTCTATAAAGATGATGCTGAAATACATGTTTACGTAGAATTTTCAATTTCAACTCACTCAGTATGAAAAATACAGATTTTTCCCCTTTCTATTGATGGTTACACTGAAAAATATTTAATATATATTACACACCCTGATTAGATTAAAAATGATATCACTACTGCAAATTCCATGCAAAAACGCATTTATACACCTTTAAAAAAAACTTTGATAGGTACTATACCAAACAGGTCTGTTTTGTGCTGGCTGCAATGCTAACCTAAGGTTGGATAGTTTTATTCCCAAAATATATGGCTCCCTCAAGAAGATGGAAATTTTTAGGAATGATAATGGAAAGGACTGCCTCTACTGTCATCTGGAATGTTTAAAGTCGGGTTAACCACATAGAATTGAAAAGACCCAGATGTTTAAGTAAGCCATTAGACAAGACATGGCATAATTAATAGTTTTCTTTAGCAAACACAATCTAATATGAAATGAAAGTTACTGTTTACTTTTGGTTAGAACAGTGGTGAATTAAAGATATATATATATATATATATATTTTTTTTTTTTTTTTTTTTGTAGAACAGAATTGTCAGTGGAGGCATAAAATAACCACCAACGTCAAAGATGCAAAAGCATTTCATTAAATGGGACAACACTCTTCAAAGAGAAACTGCAACAAACCCACAATCAGTCAAGCTACCCAGCCCAACAGCAGGAGTCCAGATACCAACATGGACGGTTTAGTTCCTCAAACTGGAAGTTAAATTTTAATTTGCTGACACTAGTGGTAGGATCTGTTACACCCTGTATTAAAAGCAGAATGAGTGCCTTATGTTTCTTATGAAGATTGCATTTTCTGCATAAGGTATAATAAATTAAGAAAATCTATTCCAGGTTTTAGGAATGTTACTGTACTTAAAACATCTGGAGAGAAGGATACATCATTAAAGAGAGATTTAGAAACTCTAATTAATACTACAGTGCTATTTTGTTTATCAAACTAGAAAAACACATAAAAAGAACAACTGAAGTGTTACAAATCTGCATACCATATCTTAATGCGCTACAAACTTGATAGAGTGACTTAATTTTGGTGTTGTCATTAAGTCTCTCTCGTCAAGCAGGTGACCATCTTAAAAGATTTTTTATAGGCAACCCTCCACCTTGACAACACACATTTGAATGAGCTAATCTTTGTGCACTGCTGTAAATAATATATCAGTCTGAATTGAACTTTAAACCATAAGATGGTGCTGTGGAGAAATGGGACTTTGCATATTACAGGAAACATGGAACTATGTTGCTTCATTAATCATTCTCTATATATATGTAAACAAAATACATAAACATGCAATTGACTTACTTAATCTCACTGGTCTGCAAATACCAAAATTTCACCTGAAGACACAGTAATAATGCAATGCACTCTAGACTGGGGTTAATTCAAAGCCAACCAGTAACCAGGTGCTCAGGTTTCCTACTACAGTCTAACAACATAATATCAAGCTGATGTTTAACTCTAAATTGTAAAGGAAGAAAAGTAACAAATTACAAGAAGTTGAAAGCATGTTTTCCACTCCTCTGACCTTTTTTACATTAAAGGATTCAGATCACAAAATCAGTATGTCTTTGTTTGAAAGCCACAATAACTAGTTTGATAATTGCCAGCACAAGCAATTTGGCATTTTTACGTAGCAGAATGTAGCATGTTAAAAGAGAAATGATAGTAAGTTACAGTATGGTTCTAATCCACCACAACTACCCATTACAGTTACAAATTACAATTCCAGAGAAATTAATATACTAATTGTATTTGTCATCATATATTTGGCATACGGAAGCTAACCCAGTATTTTTTGTTTATTTCTTTAAGTCAGCCAGAAAATACATCTCAAAAATAGTAAAATATGTTCAACAGAGTCCAAAAACTCCTGCCATCCCAAATATTGGAGAACAGATCTAGAGGTAGCTAACCCATTATTTCTCAGACTTTTATTAAGAATGGGAAACTTGTTTTGCAAGTCACGCTTGCATACTTAATATCAAGGCTCATTAACAAGGTAACACGATTCACTGTGTAAAAAGACAAATAAAAAAAAGAACATATTCAATAAAGCCATTCATTGCTAGTTCTGTTTGAATAAGGCTGTTATACATATTTTGGATTTTATAGTATGAAAGTTTATACATTAATTTTTAACATTTAAAATAGTATTGGAGTTGTAATTATTTTTACCATTATTGTATCTATTTTTTTCTGTTGCCAGGTTGTTTTCCCATTCTGATTTATGGGTGATATTATTTGGAGATTTTTTTTTTTTTTTAGCTATGACCACCATTGCTAACAAATTGCTTCCATAAGTTGTATTGTGCTATACAGCAGGTCACTGCTACTTAGATGCTAATACATTATATTCTTTGTCCAAAATGTAATACTCCTAAAATGTATTTTAGCAGAATAGAAAGACCAATAGCCAGTTTTGCTGCTTGTACTGTGCTTTGGTGCTTTCGGTTTATTGTTTTCCTGGCTTCTGACAAAGACTTTTCTCTTTCATCTCCTGTTTTACTTTTTCAGTTTTTATTTTATGCCTTTTTCTAAAGCCAGCAAAATGACTGCATGTAAAATGTAGCTTAATTTTTTTTAAGCTATCCATGGTTATCTAGCCCTTTGTTTAAGAGAGTGTTTGCTAATACCACATGCCTCTTTTGATGGTAGACAGGTTCCTTGGAGAAATAAAATAAAAATACTATATAACTATTTTAAGTCATGCCCCAATTAAAATTTATGTGTGTTTTTTTTTATTTTTTATGGGGACAACAATTATTCCATAATAAGTGATGCCATGGTCACTGTGACTGATGCACACCATGCTCAATAATTAGGCAATTACAATAAAAAAAAATGCCCCAAACTGAATGCTCATAACATGAGCACATTTTATATGATTTTACAAAGCAGAATGGAGTTAAAACTAAATTCTGAAGTTGAGTGACTACTGTTCACTTTAGGGTTATATTTATTTATATACAGCTGTTTATGCAAAAGACCATGGTGATCAACATAGTTTTAGAGCCAATACTTTCTAGGAACTTCGAAATGAAGCATTTTACAAATTTTAGTTATGGTCTTTACATTATGAACACCGTTATTACGATTTTAAGTATGTCTGTCAATCTTTAGTCATTTGACTGTTATTCCACAAAAAAAAACTCCAAATATGTCAAAAAGTGCCTCTACTATCCTTAAAACAGCCAGCTGTTCATTTGAAAGTTATTAAACTTGGTCTTCCAATGCCCCTTATGGCTGCTGTTTTTCTTTTCAAAATTTTATTAATGAGGGACAGTTTGCTTTAACTGAATTTCTTATTCATATTGGACACTTAGTTTTACTCTCAATATGTAAAAAAGTGCAGATAATAATATAAATATTAAAGCATCTTATAAAAAAGACACCAATTCAATTATTAGCCATGTGTAGTCACTGCTATGAGAGTCTTTACAAAAATAAGAGAGCAATACTAAAATGAACACTTCGAACAGTGGTGCTGCTCCCCTTCAAAAAACATCTAACCTACAAAGAAAGTATGTGCTATTTAGTATTTCTTACTAAAGATTAACAGCAAACACGATCCACCTAATTAAATAAGAGATAACAAAGTCTACAAATGGCCTTGACTAAAAAGTTGGGTGGCGTAAAATCCTAACACCACGTGTCTATTTAAGAACCAGTGTTTAAATCCATAGTTAGTTAAGTTCTTATTCAGTTAGAACTTATGTCAGTCTCTGCTCTTCTGAGATGCTCAAAATCTTGCCATTTCTATATTGCTGGCAAGAGTGCATTGAAAAATTAGCCTTCACCTACAGTTAATTGTCTTCCATATATTCTGGAACAACTGTTTAAGCACTACAATATATGTAAATGGCTAAACAAAGAAACATAAAAATTAATTTATAACTTTTATAATAACCTTTTGCACTTTCCCAAAAATGTTAATTTTAAGTTAACTGGCAATTCTAAAATTTGACCCTGAAACAAGTATAAAGTGTGCGTCACTGTGCCCTGCAATGAACTTGCATTCTGTCCAAGGCGGTTTCCTGTCTTTTGTCAGTGACCATTAAATTTAATTAAGCATATATGGAAACAATATGTTACGTTAAAACCACCTATGTGTATCTCTGTGCTCAAAAATCACCTGCAACATTGTGTAATACTTGAATACTTGTACGTGGATATGTACACAAAGCTGAAATTTAAAATAATCTGTCAGATTTTCCGAAGGACAAAAACTGAGGAAAGAAAACTTTTATTTTTAACTCTTTAATAAAATTTGGATAATTTAAATGAATATTGGGAGATAGTAGCCTACTACAAATGAGAAGAAACTAATTTTATTAAGTGTTACTCTGTTCAGACTGCCTTCTCCTTACATTCATTTCTGTCCAAAATATAATGATTATTTACTTTTTAAATAAGGGCTGAAAACAATTTATGCCTGTTTGAAAAAAGGTTTTCTTATTTTCAGAAACCCAAAAATAAAAGGTGTGAGATTATCACACAAATTATTAATATTTAAATCCAAAATATAAATACTCCCTGCTCAATTAGGAACTAATTATTATTTGCCTTTCAGTGCCAGAGATGCAAACTTCTAAATCAAAAACCATTTTCTATTCAGTTTTTGACTATTTACAGAGATGTTTACATTTCCAATTAGAAAGTCAGAAAATTATTTATAGAATTTTTTTCGTAAAAAATTAGTATTGTGTAAATCATCAGTTTTATTAACATGGTAGTACAACAAAAGTCGGTCTTTCACTTACAGATCTATCTGCCATTAGTTGCTAGAAGTTTAAGTGTTACATTGTATCCTAGGTTTCTTCTTTTTCCCTTGTTAACTGATGCACTCTTTTTCTGAACTTAATCTATTGAAAAGGTAAAATGATTTAATCAATTGGCCAATTTTACTGTATAATCTACATGGTAAAATCTCATGACAATACATCAGGGATTCATACAGCATATTAAAGATATCTAGATATTTCTATTGAACTGCAAAGTGGTTGCTATGGATCATTCAGCTCATTCATCAAAGTAAGGAAAACCACTTAGGTCCCATTAATAGCTTTGTCTGAGTAAACAAATAATGTAGTCAGGTGTCACAGTCCATAGATTTTGATTTAAAATGAGTATTTAGATCCTTTCAATTTTGTCTATCCCCAGGTCAAGTACAATGCCAATCTATTCCAAATAAAAAATGAAGACATAATTAATACATAAAAAAGTAGCAAAAAAAAGTATGTTTCCTGACACATTTTATTATTTATACTCACATTTCATGTCACGTTTTGATGAATTTCACAGTTACTTTCATTTATTTGTATATTTAATTTACGTATTTTTATTTTGTCCAACATATTCCTCCATACTGGATCACATATTTTAACCAAGTGTCACTTTATGCAGCTTTCTTTTAGAGTGAACCCAAATGCAAACATAAATGTAGTTCATCTCTTTAGACTATTTCTAAGGTTTCCTGCTATCTAGAAATAGACCACAGTTGGACTCCCTCTCCTTTTCTGATTCTCCATCACCTCCAGCCCTATGGTTAGCAGTGAGTATGGTGTTTATAGTTAACATGTAAGTCAAAATGTTTGTTGACATGTATGTTCATATATAATTGTTTCTGTTTTTCTCCACAGCATCATATAACTCACTATGTGATATAATTCTTCTTATTTTAAAAAGTCTTTTTTGTTTTAGAGGTCATTTACCTACTCTCACCAACTATATTTTTTTGTTTTATTTCTAGTTGATACTTAGAATATTTAACTGAGAATTTTAAAAATTTGAGATACTCTACAACTCATGAGGTACAACTACTTCTGATGCACTAGTAGTATGTGAATATGTAATGCATATGTATTTACTGTATATGAGTGTGTGTATTCATATATATAGTTACACGAGTATTCCTATTATTCCACAAATTATGTTAATAATACTTTTGCTATTGAGTCAGTCAGTCAGTCAGTCAGTCATTGTCCAACCCGCTATATCCTAACACAGGGTCATGGGGGTCTGCTGGAGCAAATCCCAGTCAGCAGAGGGTGCAAGGCAGGAACAAACCCTGGGCAGGGCGCCAGCCCAACGCATGGCACACACACACACACCAAGTACACACTAGGGACAATTTAGGATCGCCAATGCATCTAATCTGCATGTCTTTGGACTGTGGATGGAAAACCACGCAGACACGGGGAGAACATGCAAACTCCATACAGAGAGGACCCAGGAAGCGAACCCAGACCTCTTTACTGCGAGGCAGCAGCGCTATAACTGCGCTACTGTGCCACCCACTTTTGCTATTGCTTTGAACATATTTTTCATTTGTTTACATAAAGGTTCTTGGCTAATTCAGATTAGTCACCCAAGTTTAATTTTGTGGCCCTGACAAATGAATTCTTTTCCAAAACCCATTGGTCCTTCCTGAAGATACACAGTTATCCATATCTGATGTTCATACTACATTGTGTTGGAGAACATTAACTATATGAACCACTCTGCTGATACTACAAACTTTAGTGATCCTTTAATTTAATTTTTTTTTTGGTTTTTGCTTTCATTATGTGCATTGTTTATTTTTTGTTAATTCTTATTTAACTTACGGTAAAACAATTTTACATCATAGTAATGCATGAATTAATATTTTTCACTTATGTTTATACTTATTTGGATGGTTTGGATTTTTTTATTTACGACTTTGATTGTTTTCATTTACTTTGCCCTTATTTTTTCATGTATTTCTTTTGTTTTTACTTTTTTCTCTTTGTTGATGTTTTAATATTTAATTTTGTCTTACTGTTAATTAAAATAGTTATGTATATTACCTTCCTTGTATTACTTGTTATAATTGGCGTATTTACTGTTACTGCCATATATTTGTGTGTGAGACAACAACTCTCTATATGTATAAAGTTACCTACTTTCTCAGTTTATACTGTCATAAACAATAAGTGTTTTATACTAGTTAGCCACTACTCTTTAGTAAATATTTATTCATATATTCATATATATATATATATATATATATATAAACCTAATAGTATTTATTGTTCCCCTGCTCTGTTGTTCAGTTAATAATTCAATCATGGTCACATTCCACAGCTATTTTATTTGCATATTTATTTACTTAATTTTGTCAGAAATATTCTTCCATACTGGACAACACATTTTGAACAAATGTCATTTTACACAGTGAACTCAAATCCAAACATAAAGGTGTTCATGGACTATTTCAAAGGTAAGTGGCCTAGCAAAGTCTGAACTAGCAAACTAGTGGTTTATTGACCAATGTAGCCACTAGGCCACGAAATGGTTGGCTCTGCATTCTCACCACTCAACGTTGGGTAATGAGCGTTGAAAGATGGCCATGTGCATTCAGTGCTTCTCCTTGCTCCCCAACAGTCTGCGCTTGATGAGACTGACACATTCAACTGAGCACTTACATAAATTATGCCAGCTTTACTGAATACATGAACACGGTAATATGTAACCGTATAAAGCATTCCTTGGTTGAAACGACACTGCCAACCCCCCTTTAAAACTGAGACATCCTGTGCAAATGACGTCACCTTTCCTTGCCTTTTCTCTAACTTCACAATGCCGCAGCTGTCCAAATTGTCACTTCATCCTGGCTCGTCTTTTCTCCGCGTTTTCCCCTCCCCCGCTAGCAGACCAGCGTTCTGCAGCAAGAATGGTTTAACAGAGCCCTCTACAGGCTGATGCCACGCACAACAAACACACTAAGGTGTGCAATGCCAAGTGTAAAGCTGTGCCTATGGAGAGTATGTACGCCAGGCTGATAACTGTGCTGCAGCGACGTTGGTTATCACGTGCCTGGTGATAAACCTGATTTGCATTTCCCGTGTCTCATCAATCGTGCTTCTGGCAGGGACCCTCGTCTACCTCCCCTTTACTGACCCCTGCTGGGAGGTGAACGGCGGAGCTGCAGCCTCTTACTTGACTCATGCCGGTGTCAGCAGGAAATGCTTGGCGCGCTGATGCACCGTCAGCTGTCTGCCGCGCTTCTTTGGGTCGGCTCGCTACATAAGGGGAGACAGAAGCTCTTGGGAACTCAAAAACACAAGGCGCCACACACGACTCCAATTGTGAGAGAATCGACGTGAATGTTCTAGAACCGCTATCGTGAGAAGGAAAAAAATTGTCGGGCAGCCATTTTCCTATGGCAGCGAGGTGTACTTCAACGATTTGCCTGTGAGCACGGCAATTAAAAATGTGTATTACAAAAGAAAAAAAAATTATATAGAAATGAATATTTGTTCGCGTAAAATGTTAACATTTTAGTCTCTATCAGGGATTGTGATGATGTGCAGCCGTGGGGTACCATTGTAGCTGCAGGTTTTTATACCAGCTTTACAAATTAGTCACAGTTACAGTGTGTGTATTTGTTTAATTCTGCGACATTTCCCGTTGCTTATTTTGCATTCAGGAAAAAAAAAGTTACATTTACAATTTTTTTTCCATACCTTTAAACAAGGGATGTTAAACTCAATTCCTGGAAGGCTAGTGTCTGCAAATTTTTGTTCTTGCTACATTCTTCATAAGTAATAATGGAATATACTGTGTTGCCGTGATTTTAATTTGCATTTTAACTGCTTTATATATTTTCCATCAGGAACTGCTAAACAATAATGAGATGCACAGCAAGCCAACAGATAACCAGGCTAATTTTGCTCCCATTTGCACCCGAGTCGGTCATACAATATAATCTGTCTCAATAAAATATCAGAAAAGAAAAAAAAAATGAAGGTCTGCTCAGGTCCACAAAACATCTGGATGTTGATCTCGGGAAACAAAAAACAGCTTTGCAAATGGCTGGTGTGACAGAATAATAACACTAATAAGCTGTAGAATTAAATAACGGGTTTCATTAACACTTAAATGGGAAATTGGTTAGAGAGAAAATGGTGGCCATCAAGGGCTGCTTGAGACTCCAGTGTTGGCTGTTAGCATGCTTTTATCTAACAATTACTGGTAAGCAAGTAATCCATAATTAAAGCAAAATAATTATGATACAATCGTATTAGTTACTAATTAAGGAATTGGCAAGAACGAAAAACAGCAGCCACTGGAACCCTCCAGGATCTGCATTTAATACCCCTACTTTAAACTTGAAACATTTTTTGCTATTTTGTTTTTAATTCGCCTTTTTAGAGTTTGCTCTCCAAATTGTGTCCAAGTGCTTAAATTAGTGACAAGCAATCCAAACGCAAGTGCAAATGACACTGAATGCTACAATGGAGCAGCTACTTCAGTGTCATGTTCAATTTGTATACTAATCATTCAGAAAAGTCTTAACATCAGTGGTTCTCAAGTTCCATCCTATGGAGCACCTTAACTGCAGGTGCTCATCACACCTAACTTCTGCATTTAACTGGACTCCTACCTTCATTAAGCAAGCTGTTATTTTTTAGGCCCTCCCTTATTTGTGACAATTCAAAAATTCCAAAATGGGTTCTCTAAATTTTTATTGGACTGTAGCAAGCATTTGAATGTTACATACTGAACAAAATTGTTTTTCTTAATTTTTATGGATTTGATCTTTATTAATGTTCTAGTCATGTACGTCTTTTCTTACTCATCAGCTCTCAATATGAAACTGAAGTGATGCTGTAGTGTTTTACATCTTGTAAGTACTCAGATACAATTAAGGGGTCGGACTCCATATAAAAAGGTGAATAAAAAGAATGTTAAAAGAAAGTTAAGCATTTAAAGCTATGGCAAAATACAAATTTATGAATGTGTTTGTCAAGTTAATATAGATTTTTTTAATGCAAAATAAACAAGCAAAGAGGGCCAGATAATTAATCATTGCGATCAATTACATTTACACTTAACATTTATTTTCTTGACAGACGCTTTTAGCCAAAGTGACTTAAAGAGGTAAACATGATCGAGTAACATTAGGCTAGGGCCTGTTTGTTCAGTGTAATAAGACAAGTAACAAAAGTTGATTGCCACAAGTGTAGAAATGTAATAAGTAATGATTTACAATCATAGGTTACAATCAGTACTGCAATTAAGAAGTATGATTGCCCATTGATTTATGAACCTCTTTGGAATGAAAACCTGAGTTTTTTCAGAGTTGCTTCCAACCTGGTACTCCATATTTTTAGGATAGTCTTTGCCCTCTGCAACCATACCAGATTAGTTTGGGTTAAAAATATATAAAAGACTATACATGTTATCTATTTCACTTGTAAAGGATGTAAGATAAAGATCTTTGGCTTGGGTCACACAGACTAATACCCACCTGTACAGAGCCTATTGGACCCAACAGGCTGTTTTTGGTTAGGGTGAGGGAATCCCACAAGAATGCAATGAGAACATGCATATTCTACATTCGGATATTCCACCTAGAAATAATTGAACCAGAGTCCAACTGTTGTGAAATCACAATTATAACCACTGCACAACCGCAGCATTTTAAAATCTGCTTAATTCAATTCATGGTCATGTGGGGCTGAAGCACAGGTGCCTTTTTAACAAAGACTGTGCAACTGTTTTGCCACAAAAATTGCAACATGTAAGGAAAAAAAAATCTATCTTTTCTCCATTATAATGTCATGGCAAATTAGAGCCTATTGGGGCCCAAGGCAGGCACAATCTTGGATTAGTCAATGTATTGCAAGAATAGCCACTGCTCTAATAGTTTTTTGAGTAGGTGTCTCTAAACTTTGCTAACTGACAAATGTATTGCAGCTTGCTCAAGTTTCTTAATTAGTATTTGTTGGCTGCAAGGTTTTTGTTTTTTTTTTTTTTTTTTAAGTTTTTCAGTGGGATAAATTCAGTACAAAACCATTAAGTCACTCCAATATAGGCAAGGTGTTCTGATTTGAATCGACCTGCTAATAGGTGAGTTTTTGTCCCAGGTAAATGTTTAGCACACTAAAACATTTCTTTGTGGTATTTGTCCATTTTTGCCCCAGTTCTGGAGAATTTTCCAATTCTTGCTGCAGAGAATCATTTCAATAGCATGATAGTTTCACTGCCATGCTTTACTTTATGGGGTTTATGGAGCACGGACACACGTTTTCTTAGCTGACTTTTACATTCCTTGTACACTAATTTTCTTTTAAGGTTTCTCTCTGACACTGAACTCTGTACCCTTAAATTTGGCCTCACTATGACATCCCTATTATTACACTTGTTCAGTTGGTGAGTTTGGAAGGCAATCTTTTCTTAACACATATGAGTGGTGTGATTTAAATTTCATACCTGGACTAACTGTGTTCACCTGGATATCCAGGCTTCTTCAAATTTTTGGCCTTATTGTACTCTTCTGTACCTTATGATAACCTTCCTTTTGAATTCTTCTGAAAGCCCTAATTTCTTTACCTTTCCTTTAAATTTACTCACTACCTTACCAATGACCTCCTAAAGACAATTTGATTCTGAAATTACAGCACAGGTTTTATGACACACAGAGAAAGGCTAATCAACTCATTGTATGGCTCATTATAGCAGTTTTCTTTTACCCTTGGATTAAATTAGAGCTGACACAGCACTAGGGTTGAATGCTTATGTAATGAGCATATTTTAATTTTAATGTAATTTTAACTATCTGTATACATTTTCTATTTGTTTTAGCAAATGTGTGTTGTCGGTTGTGTTTATAGACAATATCATTTGTTTTGAAAAATGCAATAAATGAAAATTGTGCAAGAGTCTGTGTAAACATGCTGCTTTAAATTTTGGTGGTGGATAGCCACTTCTTATGTACTGTAATTCCAGTGTGTGAGAAATATTTCGTAACATTTGTGTTAAATTTATCTTTAACCAATTTACACCTACTGTATGCCCTTGATTTTAGTCTAACACCTTACATTATATTCAGTAATGTTTTTAAAGTTAAAAAGATTAAACTCTTTCAGACATTATAACATTTCTTTAAATAGCACAAATTCATACAAGAAGGTAGCTTGAAGTGCTATGTATAAATGCACACTAGACAGTCTTAACTTCTGTGCTGTACTTTGCAGTGAAAGGTGCAATGTGGACTTTTAAAAGTATACAGTGTTCCCGTACTATATCACAGTACCTATTATAGGGCTATTCAATTACAATTTCTGTTGGGCCATATTTTCAAACCAAGAAATTTAGCAGGGCCAGACACTTTCAGCAGCCGGTAAGTAGCAGGTAATGACAAATGAATGTATTTAAAAACAAGTAGTATTTATTCATTTTTTTTCCCTTTTACATTTGGTCACATATGATACAGGCACATGAAAAATGTATAAAAAAAAACAACAAAGAAGCTATAACTAAATAGAATCTGAGGTAGCAGCAATACTTTTTCTCACTTTTGAAATGAAAAAATAAACATTTTGCTAACATCTGACCCAGGCACATCTCAGAGTGCATAAAATCAAAAAAGTGCACAGTAATCGCAATACATTTTTTTTCCCTTTTGAAATATGAGATCCCCAATTTAAATGGGTGGTCATGACAGATAGAACCTAAACTTTATTTCACACGGTTTTAATCACACATATGATCAAGGTTAAATTTGAGTTCCACAATGCCTTTCCTGTTGAAATTGTTTCCCAACCCACCAGAAAAACACTACTAGAGTAAATGTTTAAGAGCAAGGCTCCACGTATGGCGTGAAAGTGGATTGGTACATTTATTTTAATGATTTGTCTTTAAAGAGTCTTTGTACATGGGTGTCAAGTAATGAATTATTAATTATAATTATTACTATTATTTCACTAAATCTTATATATAGTGCGTACACCAAAGCGACTTAAGTAATAATTAACAAAGTGGCATTTTTTATACCATTTTAACAAAGTTTACTGTCCGCCGTCAGTCACAGAGCAGCCCGGTAAAATGATAGTAATACACTTGCAACCTTAAAAAGCAGACTTCAACACATTGCTGTACATGGCAAAACAACAGGCAGGTGACGGCTCGTCTGACAAACAGGCCAGAATTTTGTGTTAAAAGAGAAACGGTATGCATAGATGCATGAACACAAGGATATTGGTGACAGTCACACCTTAGTGTTGTGCGCCAGATCAGAAGGGACAAATGAATTCCACAGGGCACAGATATACTCCTAACAGGGGACCTATATGATGGGCTGATGAATTTCAAATGTTTTGCATGCCTAAGTTATGTTTTGATGACTGGTTGCATCATATTCAGCCCTTCGTTCAATATTCTAGCACAAGAATAACCATCCTGTCATTGAAATTCACCATTTGGAATACACAGCCATCCCATCAGCAACGCTGTGTACTTTCCTGCGTGCGTCTCCAAGTCTGACATTGTTTTCGCCTCAACTCTCTCACACCCGGTGCGGGAAATAAACTAGCCTTCATGCAGCTCAAGGACATGCAAGGGGGAGCCCATACTGACATGTGTTAATGTCACATCTGCTTAACAATAAAAGAAAATGCTCTTTTGCATCTGTTACAATATAATTAGTTTAATGTTTCAATGATTTAATTTTCAACTGGCTAGTGAGAAATGATAATCGCCAAAGCCTATTTTTTGGTTGCATTTGAGACCATTTTAGTTGTAGTCTGGAGCCCTGGCAGGATCATGGGCTGGGCCACTCAGATGTTGCTTCTGAGGCACATGTGGTCCGCGGGCCGCCATTTGAATTGACCTGACCTGTAATATGGTGTGCTGCTTTGTGTCATGTGCTTTTTTGTCAACTTTAATGTGAACATGCATCCAGTAAAGCAACGGGAAGGTGAGTTGGTATGGGTGAGATAAAAGAGGGTGCCTGAGACTGTATTGGGCCCTTGCATAGAGAAGATATGCAAGACAAGGTTGTTAAGACTGCATCTTCTTCCAGACCATCCCATAGAAAGTAGTCTGTGACAAACTTGGATAGACATCCTTTCTCTTCTTACCATGAGGCAATTGAGATCTCTTTTTCTTCATGATACACAAGTTCTACTTGCAACAGCAGGAAGGGTTCTAACAGGTTCCTTAAAAATATGTGGCCTGCATCTAAGCTTGTGAATGGTCATTGGTTTGTACAAGTTGGTTAAACTTACAATCTGTCCTCACAGCACAATGATGCAACCCAAAAATTAGTTTATCATCTCTTGATTAGACTCCATAGTATTCTAGATGTATCCTCTCAAGTGGTCGTACAGTTTATTAATAACCTTTCTGATTTGTAATCTACACAGTGTGCTATAATCCAAAATCCCATTAGCCTTTTTAACCACTTATGTAAAATTTCTGATTGAGGACAGTAAGGAGTTCACTAGATCTCCCAAAGTATTTCTCATAAGTTATACTTAGATAATTAGATAATGAAGTAAATAACATCCCAGCTTTTGGTTATGAATACAAATGCTAACAAAACACATTTGTATATTATTAAAGCTGAAAGTAGAAATTGCAGTAATTGTGAGAGAGGACTAATAGTAGGAACACAAATGGCAGGAATTCCAGGCATGAAAATTGCCATATTATTGATATTTTATGAGAATTAGTGGCTATGGTGATGCTGGCTTGAAAATCAAGAGTAAGTTGATGAAAACTGTATCAAAACACAAATTCCTTGATTATGATGTCTGTTTTGTTGTGGAATCACACCACAATCCATTTCACTTTGGATATTTGCACTTTAATAACTGCCAGTGGACAACCATGAACCCGTGTTATTTAGATTACAAAGGCCCTTAAAAGCAGTTCCCTTTTCTATGCAATGAGCAGTAAGGCCAGGGATATACTTAATGCTACACGACACATGAGCATGAGGATGCACCTGCTACACAAGCAGTGTACTGTCTATACTTGTGCATGTGCTTTAAGCAAATCTGGAGGATTACGCCAAGTATCAGTGCAAGAACTCATCACTGGGAGAAAACATCCAATTTTGCTGCGTTGTGAGTTGAGGGAAGAAAGATGTAAAAAATAAAAATTATTTGCATTCTGATGCTGTTGCAAAGGTGCAAAAAAAAAAAAAAAGACAGCAACAGTGACACAGAATGTTGAGACAATACGTGATACCTTTAAATGTACTTAATTTATTGGGGAATATGTGAAGTTTGTATTGCCTATGCAAGAAATGGATGAAGAAAAACATCATTAAGACATTTGCATTTCAGCATTTAACGATTTGCTTCACCGCAACAAACCATTCATCAAACATCAAAGCACACAGATTGATCCTGTTGGAGCTACAAACTTGCCGTCACATGTTGATAGTAAACAACGATGCTGACGTTGTGTACCAAAACTTGCATACACATACCACCCATACTTTTGCAGGTACTGGAACTCGTGCAAGCGTCACGTTAATTTCTAAAGACATGCTCAGAGGACGCGTCAAAAGAATGCTGGGAACATGTGGCAGCCATGATGCGTGCACGTACGCATTCCAAGTGTGAAGTATAAATTGGCCCTAAGAGTCCTTCTATACTTGTAAGTGCAGGGACAGCCTGGAAGCACTGGAATCACAGCACTTCTTAGTGATATCAGCTAAGTTCTCCCTCAGTCATTTTTCACCTTTTGCAGAACACTGCCACAACACTTCACTCCACTTATCTATAGTGGAAATCCTGCTGACTACACTAAGGCAATTACATTATCCTTCCCAGTTTGAGCATTTACACTGTGGTAACAGCCAGTGGCCATCCATGAACGTGTAATATCTGATTACAAAGGCCCTCAGAAGCTGTGAGCTAATACCCATGCACTGACTTGAGATTCAAGGAAAACAATACTCTTAAGTTGCAAGTGTCAACCTAATTTGGAAACAGGAGGATTCATCAAGAACAGTCTGTTAAGAACTTTACAGAGAGAAATACTACAAGTGTATTGCAGTGGCCTAAATCCTTTAATACTGTACACTTAGAAATGCACTTCTGTGGATACAGTGGTTCAAAGAACACTAGCAGTGAAAAACAGTCACAAGGCCAACTTGGTGATGGTGATTGCAGTACATGTGTTGGGCATATTGAAAGAAATCCATGAGCCTGAATGCTTGTTTTCTTTACAGTGAAGCGGTCTAGGGGTTTTCTTATGGTGTATTGCTTAGATCCAATGATTCCTTAATAAAGCAAGGTAAATGATGGTACATAAAAAGTAACTCTGAATATTCTTATTTATCCTGTGGTGAAACATACAGTAGCTATCACAATGTTAATGAAATGGCAAGAACCAGAAGACCTGAGTGGTCAAAGAAGGGTGTGAAGACCATGACAACGTAATAAACCATGTACCGATTTCATTCCAATTTACATGGTTTGCACATCTGGGATATTGTGGAGGGCAGTATTTTTTGTACACCACCACTCAAACACCATTGGGTGCATTAGAAATGTCTGAGTGCCTTGTTAAGAACTGTTTACTTAGGTATCCCTTTCTATTTCCCAGTTGCCTATGTATGTGCAATATGTTAAGTGACATAATTAACCAACCTATTTTTTAAATATTGCCTTTACCAGAGCACACAATTACAAGCTGGTTTCCAAGCCAAACTAAAATAAAATTGAAGGTAACATGCAATTACTTAATAGTAAAAATTAACTGAATCTGAGTAACTTTAATTGAATAGTCAGTCATAGTGTTGTTATATAGCACACTAACTTCTGCCACTGTACTAACACTTGTCAATCTGATGATGCCATGAAAAGTTTCTCAGTGCAGCTAAGTGCAAACAAGCAGAACTTTCTTTAAAAGAAAATAAACTATCAGCTTCCAACTAATTCAGTTTACCTAGTGCTGATGCACAATAAACCCAAAGAGGCAATGCTTTGTCATTTATATAACAGTATAATTAGAAATACAAATGAATGTAAATGAAAACATCACGATGACACCAGAGAATGATTACTTTTATATATAAAATGCTGAAAATGTAACATGAGAGGGTTAAGCCTTAAATTTGAATATATGCAGTTAATTCAAAGGCAAACATCAGGACAAATTTTATTGACTTCATTAAGACTATGCATTTCATTTTTTTTTACATGTATATGATCTCTTACAGTATGTAAAGCAGCTTATCACTTTCAACCTACCCCTCCACCATGCTCCATGTTTCCTGCCTGTTCTAGAAGTTTGTTTGACTTTTCTTTTTTTGTTTACCCTTTTGGAAGCAATGAGACGTTCTTCTTAATTACTCATTTCTTTTGCAAGGTTTTTTTTTTTGCCACGACCTATAAAACAGTATTTGCAGCAAGCTGTTTTCCAGCTTCTACAACCAACAGCATCCAGTGCAATTTTCAGACATCCTTCTTTTTCTGAACATTGACAGAAACAACATACAAATTGTGCATTCTTCAGCTGGCAACCTACCAGCTACTGGTTCTTAATTACAACTGTGTAATTCAGCTGAGCCATACAGACAACCAACAAATAAAAAAATAATAATATTTGATTTGTAACCTCTTTTATTATTCACTTTTCATATTCAGAAACTGATTATTTTATAGTGTAAAATCATGATGTCATTCATGATGGAAGTCATGAAGACCAGCCTTGATAGTAAGTGGTTACTGTTGTGGAGAACCTCAAACATTGCCGGTTCAGTCCCCACTTGTGGCTTAATGTGTGAACATGAGCAAGTCACTGAACATGCCTATGCTCCAACTATAAAAAGTGGATATAAGCCATTGCACTGCACCCTTTGATAAAGGAATCAGCCCAATAACACACTGTCATGTTCTCCGCAAACCCTCAATTTATTTTGTAGGACTATTAAACTATAACATTCTCTAAACTGTTTAATCAAATTCAGGGTTGCCTGTCTTACAGGGCTCCCCTCACACACATCGCACAGGGTCAATTTAGAATCATCAGTTAGTCCAACCCATATGTTAGGATTGTGGGAGTACTCAAAGTAAAAGTAAAAAGTATTCAAATTCTACAGAGACAATGACCAGACAAGGGATTTAAAATCCAGGATACTTGATCCATGACACAGCAATGGTAACCTCTGGGCCAAAAAATAAAATAAGAGCAAAAAAGCTGTATTTTTTTAGGGGTTGATGTTGGCATTGCATTGAGTGCTGAAGTTTGAATATTCTACCTGTGTCTGTATCAATGCCTAAAAATTAAATTAATGAAATTTATCCATGGGTAGTAGGGTGGCACAGTAATGTTAAAACATGGCTACAGGTATCTTAGTTTAAATTCTAGCCTGAGCACTGCATGTGTGGAGTTTAAAAATCCTTCCTGTGTTGGGTCTTTCACTGGCAACTCCAGTTGTTACATTTATAAAGAAATGCTTCATTGGTAAATATAAAACTGCATATTCTTTAAATAGAAACCACAATAAGGTTATAATGGGTTAAAAAGTAAACTTTAACGGCACCTGTGAGTTTATGGGCATGGAGTCTTCCTGTTGGATCCCAAGGACTAAGTGCAAGCAGGTTAGCAGTCTGGTTCAGTGTCTAAGAAGCGAGATGTGACACCACACAGTCAGAGTTCAGATCTCAGCCATATCACAATATTTGACAATGAGCATGTCACTTAACCTTCTGGTGCTTCAAATAAAAAAGCCAATATAAAAATTGTTCATATGAGGTGCTGATTGGAACTCTAAATTAAACAGTCATTTAACTGTCTTGTACTAGAAATAAATAACAAAGCTTCTCTTGAAGTGATCATGTAAAGTGCAGGTGCTGCAGACTAAGTCAAACTCAAGTTGCTTTAATAAAGCTGACATGACCTACAGAACGCTGCACTGAATGGAGATTGGCAATGTCAGAATTTCAGATATGCAGACTTGTGGACTCGGGGACTAACTTCAAAATACGGTAGCCAGCAGTCCTCCAGGTTTTTCAAAGGAAAGACAACACACGATCTCTCTCTGTCTCAGGAGAAGCTTTATACTGTGTATAAAGCACAAATACGGCTTTTTGTAAAATGTGGTTCTCAACATATCACACATTTTAGTAATATTTTCAAGATTGCACAGGAATGCTTTGTGATTACAAATGTAACGTTTGCACTATAAAATCATCAATGTGAGACAAAAGAAATGGAAATATTAGCACTATCGTGTGCTGCCAGTTCTGGAAATCACGGGTTGTGTTATTAACAGAACATTAAACTCGCATTTTCTTATACAGGTGGTTTTAGACTCCTATTCTAGTCTGGAGCAACTACAGTATTGCTGACTCAACACTGATATACCTTTACAATTGACATCTTGTCTGCATAAAGACAGCCTCCTTACAGATCTATATATACACCAATAAGGCTACCTGCTTTTTTTTTTTTTTTTGCTGATTTTTGGCAAACCTTGGCAGACTGCAGTACATAATGGGTAAGACCTGGACTAAGGGGAAAAAAATCTTTGTCGAGTTGTGTTTTGTTTTTTTCAACAGCATTTTTTTTTTTCCAGCAACAAAAGTTAAATCTGATCCATTCCTAAACACCCCACACTGTGAGTTGGCACTTGAAAGATAAAGCCAGGAAATTGGATGCAAGAGCTGGGGGCCTTATAACTGGGAAAGCAATTCTGCAAGCTGCCAATATGACATACGTAGTTTTTTTCCCTCCAGTTTGACCACTTTAAAGTTATATCCTATTTAATTAGGCATATGGTAGTTTAAAGCATGGTGTGCTAACATTGTCATTAATTCCACATGTATGGCCTAATTTGTCTTTTGGCCTCTCCGACTAACTTATTTAGCGTGGAATCATTTTATGCCATTTTAAAGCTAAGACCATTCCAGTCTTGGATCTAAATGATATTCATCTGTTAATTAGGAATGTTCCATAAGCTCCTGAATATTTTTTTCTTTCTTACTTACATAGCTACAGTAGGATTTATTTTATGCACAATTCACTCAAGTTTTCTCATCCAGGTAACAGAAGTTTTGTAGGCTAAATTGAGCTTCTCTGACTTTAGCACAATGCCTCCCATGATTCTTCAAACTGCTATCGTGCATGCACTGGTTAGCCTGTACTGAGAGACAAAACAAAGAACTCACAGATTTAGGGAAAGCGTTAGGAGTCAAAGACATGGACAAGGGCCAGTCCCACTCTTACCACCACAGACAAATAGAAATTAGGGAAAACAGGGAATGGACCAGTTTAGTGTGCTTCCAAACATGGATGGAAAAGAAATCGGCAGAGGAAGGCCACCAAGCCAGACTGACTAGCCTACATATAAACAAAGCAAGCAAAGGAATTCAAATTTCACTCCTCGCCCCAAAGGGCCTGTTCTCAATGAGGTCCACCTGGGGAAGTGAAAAACACTGCAGCAAACCAACAAAGTATTCTTACCTGGAGAAGACCAAAAGGACTGCAGCAAACAAAGTCAGACACTGGCAGAGAACAACCGTTTAGGAAAAAGGAACTCTACATCTTAAATAGGAAGTAAAGGCTTGTTTTGCCAATTCTCCTTTTCAGTTTTTCCTTTTAAAAATACAATAAACACACAGTACTTTTCATCTTTTCCAGTTAATCACAGTATTGTAAATGTCTCTTTTTGCAAAGAAAATGTTTGCTCATGCCAGCAAAAAATATGGATATAAAATGTTTTTTGCTCAAAGACAATGTTTTTTATTGTTGCAAAATACAGTAGATACGTAAACCCAGTATTCTGTATACAAAATTGTAACCTGGAAACGTAAATGTTGCTTATATGTGTTCTATTTCAAGAAGTAAGTTTTAGAAGACCCCCCCTCACACCATCCACTGTCACGTGGTGGGGGTTGATTGTTTAGGCCAAAATAACCAAAAATGCCCTTTTCAGAAGTTTCTAGGAAACCAAATACAGTGGTGGCAACTCTTTATACTCCAGCAGGGGAGACCTCAAAAACAGTATTTTTCTTTCAGGCAAGGAAATGGATGGTGGCTCCGATGTTGGAAGAACAGTGCTTTCAACTTCCCTCTGGGTCTCCTGTGCATTCCGGAGAACCACTGGGAACACAGTCTTGTTTCCAAATAAAAAAAAATGTCTCTGACTAAAGAAATACCTATTCTCACCAAGCCACAAGCAAACAAAGAATCATGGAAATTAAGGAGAAGTGCATTTAACCCAGGAAGCACTTCCTTATACAAAGAGTTGTGGGACTCTGGAACAAACTACCAGGACATGTAAGTTGAAGCAGAAATTTTAAGAAAAATCTAGATGATATACTGGGACAGCTTAGCAATTAGCTAAACAAATGGGTTTGATAGACTGAATGGTCTCCTCATTTGTCAAATTTCTTAAGTTCTAATATTCAAAATAAATTTTCTGTTCTTACAGAAAAGAATTTACATTTATCTATAATTACTAGGATAGCCCTAATGAGTGAAAGCCAAAGACTAACTTTACTTGTTGAAGTGGTGTCCAGTTGCTGCATGTCAGCTGGTAACTTTTTATTATCTATCTAAAGTTTAGTCATGTACATAAATTGCTCTTGACAAACTTCCATTTACTTCAAACAACAGGTTGTTCATATAGTCTTTGTACCTTGATTTGAGAAGTAGACTAACTATGCAAACAATGTTTTCTGACAAGCTTAGGCAAAGATTATCCACCAAAGAAATTTACTGTGTAGCACATTTAACTAACCAGACATGTGACAAGAAGAATAAGATACGCCTATGCCTAATCCATTGTAAATCGTGCAATGTTTCAAAGGTCAAAACATTCACTGCAATCACTTGACTTTTTTCAAGCTTGGTTTTTGAATTACCTAAAACGAAAGACATGTAATTTCATGGGCAAACACACAGGCAGGCAGATAACAGGGTCATGGCCATAGTGCAAATTTCTTTAAAACCTGCGCACTTTCACATCTCTACAGCTTTTCCTAACATCATGTCCTTTAGGATCGTCTCTCTTAATTATTGCCTTTCGTAGCTTGTTGGCTTTCAGAACTCCCTACTTTGTAAAGCTTTTTATCCTCCTGCTTCACTTTTTCTACTCATCTCCATAACTTTATCTTTCAAATTACCAATTAGATTTTTCCTATTGAGAGCTATGATCCATATGGTAACCTTAAAAAATCTCTAGAGTTCATTCATCAATGTAATCATCAAACATGACATGGGCAGTACAAATGTGGGGTTTTGACGAATCAAGCAGGCAGCCTTGTTTGCTCATGCATTTTTGTTTTCCACTGGCACCAATAAAGGACAAAATATCTGCAAAGCTAAAAATGGTAACATTACATTTAAAGCAACATTCTGTTCTGATATCATATGTGGCTTATTTTACATAAATTTAAAATTCATTTCATACACATGGGATTCAGAAATACTAATACCATTTGTTGAAGCTTTTCACTTCACGTAATAATTATCGATAGCTGTACACAACATTCACCTTTACTGCTGATGTACAGTATACTTGGCAAATCTTTAAGAAAATATCATAGATTTGTGTTCCATCTGGTTTTGGTTCCTCGCAACTCTAGCACTGTACTGGCTGAAAAGAGGTAGTCAGTTAAAACAATTAATGAGCAATGGCCAGGAGAAAAGGATGTGGTCAAGAAACAGGCCAGGTTCAATACCAGACGTCAGAAAGAGAGTCTACTTTTGTTCTGTTCTGTGTATTGTATTGTGTTTACCCCCTTTTTTGACACCCACTGCACGCCCAACCTACCTGGAAAGGGGTCCCTCTTTGCCTTTCCCAAGGTTTCTTCCATTTTTTCCCTACTAGGGTTTTTTTTGGGAGTTTTTCCTTGTCTTCTTAGAGAGTCAAGGCTGGGGGGCTGTTAAAGCTCATTGCGGCACTTCTTGTGTGATTTTGGGCTATACAAAAATAAATTATACTGTATTGTACAAAGCCAAACTGCTAACCAAAAATCAAAGTAAAAAATCCAGGGTTAGTTTTTATTGCTAGGAGTCACAGAAATAAGAGTTGCAAGTATTGCAGTTTTTTCCAATCTCGGATAATCTACCAGGAATAATGGTGGGGTGATCTTGATGTGGACATGCCACAGATGTCATGCAATGACCATGGAAACTATCCGAAAAGTGAAGTGAAGTGAGCATTAAAAATGTACTAATTTTTCAAGGAAGCCTCTGATTGTACAATAAAGTTCAAAATTGAATTCTTTGGATCTGAAAACCCCCAGACAGATGTGAAACAGAATTTTATCCCCAGAAGGAAACACACAAAATATTAATAAAAAATGCTAATCATTGTAAACATAGACTAAACAGTTTTAAAAATGGAAAACTGCACTATTTTCCAAATTGGTACTTATTAATATAACATAACAAAACCTACCCCTGCACCATTTGATGCATGACAGGAGCCAGTAGTGGACTGGGTGAAGGTCCACTGTAGAATCACATATGCACACACCCACATTGGACCAGTTTAGAGTTTCCATTTCACTTGACCTGCAAGTGAAAAATATATAAACTACACACAAACACTGATTGGGTGTGGTAAGGCCTCCTCACTTTCTTTTCACCTAAGAGCTAATGAAAACCTTGCAGCACACTATTTCATTGCACTTCATGTTGTAAATTACTAATCCTTTATCAGAACCAAAAAGTAGATTTATATAAGTGACTGCATCTTTGCAATTGGGTCCTGAACATTATTAAAAAAAGTAACATTCAGGCCAGTGCTACAGCAAATGACCCCTCTTGTGGTACTGTGCAAAACTGTACTGTGCATGCCTTATTTCATAACACTTAGGCTACTGCTTATTTAGTAGCCATTTTAAATACACCTCAGATAGTTTACAGCAGACAATATGATGGATAGTGACTGAAAAATATCAAAGTCAATGACAAACATCAAAGTTGATTATGTGACATGGAAATGTGTTATCAGTTAATTTATAGTAGCCTATGCATCCATCCATTTTCTGCCACTTATTCTGCTCTGGGTCACGGGTCACATCAGTCTAAACAACGATGGACAATGTCCCTTTTCTCCACCACCTCCTCCAACTACTCCGGGATAATACCGAAGGCATTCCAGGGCAGCTGAGAGATATAATCTCTCCAGCCATGTCCTGGGTACCCCAAGGTCTCCTCTCGGTTGGATGCAGCCAAAACGTCTTCTCAGGGAGGAATCCTAATCAGATGCTTGAACCACCTCAGCTGGTCCCTTTCATTTCTCACCCTATCTGTAAGTTTGAGCCCAGACACCCTACTTCTTTTGATCACTCGCATGACCATAGGAGCACAGATTGACTGATTGAAGCAGCATTACATCCGAGGTCCAGCTCTTCTCTCTGAGAATTTTGACCCCTGTATTGGAGATGCTGATCCTCCTCCCGGCTGCTCCAAACTCTGCTGCAAACCGCCCCCTTGCGTGTCTGAGGTCACAGCCTGATGAAGCCCTCAAGGCCACATCCACAAAAATCAGAGATGTGATCTTCAGGTGACTATTTTGGACACCGGGCCCCCCCCCCCCCACTCCTTGGCTGCACCTAAAAATTCTGCCCAGAAACATTTTGAACAGTATCAGTAACAAAGGGCAGTCCTGGCAGAGTCCCATACCCACTAGGTACAAGTCTGACTTACTGTTGACAATGCAAACCAGGCTTTGGCTCCAGTTGTACAGGGATCAAACAGTACCTAACAGCAGGCCAAGTCCCCCATACTACCGAAACACTCCACACAGGACACCCTGAAGGAACAGAGTAGTATGCCTTTTCAAATTCACAAAGGACATGAAAACTGGCTGGTCATATTCTCCTGAATTCTCCAGAATCCTTGTGAGGTTAAAAAGATGGTCCTATGTTACACGATTGAGACAAAATCCACATTGTTCCTCCTGAATCCAAAGCTCAAGCTCAAGCTGAAAACCTTCTTCTTCAGTCTGACAGCTCCTTTAACCACTGGCATCCACCACTGGGTTTGGTGATTATCGTTGCAACAGGCGCTATTGACCTTATGTCCATAACACTGTAATAGACTCATGGAACATTTCCCATTCGGTGTCAATGTCTCCAACCTCCTTTGGAGTGCAAAAGAAATTTGTCTAAAGGAGCAAGTTAAAGATCTCCCAGACAGAAGCATCTGCCAAATGTTCCCAGAAGATCCTCATTATATGTCTGGTTTTGCCTGGCCCTGTCCAGCATTTTCCCCTGCCATTTCCAACTCACAACGACATAGTGTTCAGTTGATAGCTCTGCCACCTCTCTTCACCAGAATGTCAAAGACATACAATCATAGATCTGATGACATGACTACGAAAATCTATCATTGACCCATGGCCCAGGGTGCTCTGGTGCCAAATACACTTACAGTATGAACAATCTTATAATTAAACATGGTGTTTGTTATGGACAAAATGTGACTTGCACAATAGACCAATAACAAAGTACCTCTCCCAATCACACCTTTCTAGGTTTCAGTGTGGTTGTCCACATTTCTAGTAGCATTTCTGAAATTTACTATACGAAAGTTTAACAGCTATGAACAAGTGTTCATATTTATATAGTCTACAATGGTATATATTGTATATTATTATCCAGTCCCAGGCTTGACCTGCCTTGTGTCCAGTGCCAACAATATGGACTATGGCCTTCTGTAACCGCACATAAAATTAAGTGGATTTGAAAATTAATAGATTGGCTAAAATATTTAGAAAAGAAAACAGAAAACCCAGTTTGGTGGCAGCAACATATTTGTTTCTGATTTAAAAAAATCATTTGCTCTAATTCACAGTTCAAAAATTCATATTTGGTCACATCTAATTAGGGCTGCACGATTAATCTTTTTTTTGTCACGATAACGATATTTATGACCCACGATCAGTTAATAAATATCGTCGCGATTTTACAGTATAAAGACCAAACTGTTTTTTATGGGCGGAGTTTACGGATTGGACTGCGTCACTATGACATTACTGCGTCTAGATTGCAAGCGCTTTCTGAAGCAGTAGAAGTCAATAGCAGCAATAACAGTCAGTCAGAATAAACATATGATGGCGGAGCAACGTGAGGAAGGTGCAGAAGTGCGATCGTTAGTTCCTAAAAAGGGGTCATACTCAGTTGTCTGGAACTATTTCGGTTTCGAGGAATGTGATGTTGATCAGTTACGAGTCTTGTGCAAACTTTGCTCCTGTTCCGTCCAAACGTCCCAAGGTAACACAACAAACCTCATCAACCACCTTAAAAGCCACCACAAAGTACACTATCAAGAATTTTATCGACTTAAGTCACAAACAGCAACAACAAAAAATTACCAGCCATCCACAACACAGACAACAATATCAGGGACATTGTTCAACGCAATACCATATCTGCCTAGCTCTCAAGACACCGGGAAATAACAGAGGCGATTACGTACCATATAGCCAAGTAACCAGTAACCACCGTGAGCAGTGAGGTGTTTAAAAAAATGATCGCAGCACTTGATAAAAGATATAGCATTCCCTCACGCAACCATTTTTCCAATGTTGCGCTGCCCTCGCTGTATGCGAAATGCCAAAAAGAAATAGAAAGAGAAATTCTCAGGCTCAGCCTTGAATATTTTGCTGCCACGACCGACTTATGGTCAAGCAGAACTGCGGAACCGTATTTGAGCTTGACAGTTCATTTTATTGAAAAGCAAGCTTTTGCAAACTTCGTTTTTCCCACAAGACCATACAGCGGAGTTTATTGCAGTGGGCCTCAAAGAAGCGATGTCCGTTTGGGGCTTGGTGGAAGAAAGACTTGTGTGCATCACAACGGACAACGCAGCTAATATGATTAGGGTTAGTTATCTGTGAATAACTGGCCGAGGCTACACTGCTTTGGTCACAGACTTCATTTGGCCATCGGTAAGTTGTATGTTTTTTTCCCAGATATATTGAAACAATTTGACAATTTAAAAATATTAATTATTGTTGTTGTTTTAGTGATATTATAATCAGGGGTGCACATAACTGGTACGCAGGTACGCATGCGTGGCAAAAATGATGAACGCGTAACGTCATTTTGTTACTACAGCGCTTTCGCGTACAAAACAGAAGAGCTCTTGACTGTGACCGTTTTTTGACAGCGTGCGGTTAAATTTTCACCTTCACCATTTGTTTTATGTCCTTTCGGTTTAGGTACTGCGTTTATGTTCGAAAAGTGTTTATTCCTCCGACTCAGGACCCTATTCTGCACCGGCGGAAAGCACCATACAAAGTAGTTTCGTTTTGAAATAAAATTATTTTGCGTGTTTTCCGCTTGTGGCAGTGGTCATTTTTAAATGAGGCGCAGCTGTGCGCATTTTCGGCTACTTTAAGACGGCCAAATGACAGTGCGCTCTTCACCAACGGTCTTTAGTCAGTGACGTTATTTATTAAACGATATTTAAGTGCCACGCACTCACGTGATATTAGATACGTACTCAAATAGCATTTTATTTTATTTTATGTCGGTTTTATCACAAAAGAACAACTGATTCTTTCATACCATTTTTAATGAAACGCAATACATTTGTTTAATGCATATTACGCTCAAGACGCAACCTTGTGTTCCGTCAAGTTGCACAATGACGATAAAAACCACAAAACTTTAAGGGAGGTTTGTTTATTTTTCTTTATTTGTGGCTGTAAAGTCCAATAAAAATACACAAGTGAATAAAAGTTCATTACTAAAGGAATAATCGTCATTATTAATCGTGATAAAAATTTTGAGCAAAATAATCGTGATAATCATTTTTTCTGTTATCGTGCAGCCCTACATCTAATAAAACCAATGGAGCAGTAATGTTGCTTGCACTTGGCAGGCCTTGATAATGTGAATGATGTCTACTTGAACATTCATGTATGGTCATATGAAGTCACAGACCACCATCAGCTTCAGCCGTCAAAGTAGTTAACAGGGAAACATCATGTTCCAAAGCTCAGTATTCTGCCCTTACTCAATCTGCTGTGGACTTTCACGGATTGGAAATGACTACAACTTTTAAAAGCAGCGCAAAAATTTTATGGCATTCAACTTACTCTACAAGAATGTGTTTTATTCAGTTTGTCATTAAAACCAAAAAGATACTGTGGAATGTTGCTTCAGCCCCTACACCTCATTAATACATTCTTCATACTCAGATAAACATTTACAGTAATCGCCTTCAATAACCACCTATCATCCATCCATTGTCCAACCCGCTATATCCTAAGTACAGGGTCACGGGGGTCTGCTGGAGCCAATCCCAACTAACACAGGGCGCAAGGCAGGAAACAACCCCCGGGCAGGGTGCCAGCCCACCACAGGGCGCACACACACAACCCCACACACCAAGCACACACTAGGGACAATTTAGAATCGCCATTGCACCTAACCTGCATGTCTTTGGACTGTGGGAGGAAACCGGAGTACCCGGATGAAACCCATGCAGACACGGGAAGAACATGCAAACTCCATGCAGGGAGGACCTGGGAAACGAACCCGGGTCTCCTAACTGCGAGGCAGCAGCACTAAGCACTGCACCACCGTGCTGTCCACCACCTATCACTTTGAGCAATAAAACAGGTCTTTGCAACATTGGCCATTTTTTCACTACTTTAGTTCTGTATAATAACCCATGTAACTGAGTTATTGTTACTTCACATGCTGTGCATGCTATTTGTGCAATCATTCTCAACTCTTGTCTAAAAGAATACAAATATTTGAGCTAAATACTATCATTGAATAACAATGGCTAATAACTTGTTTTGGATACGTTTAATAGAAAGTGTGTTGGGGCTTAACAAATGAAATACTACACAAATAAATACAAACAGCATAGCATTCTCAAACTTGAATAATCCGATATTTTTGTCTGAAGTTGGAGCCTATCAATCAGGTCCTTGCATAGACACTCATGTGGCTACAGTGTCAATTCAGAAATGTCAGTTAACCTAACAACACACGTCTTTGGGATGTTTGCATGAAAGGGATAGCCAACCTAGGATCTTCACCAACCTGTAATTGAAGTAGAAGTGGAAAATCACAGGATAGATGGATGGATGGACATCTTAAATAACAAATTATTATAGTCTCCTGTGTGTTAATACTAACTTTAACAAGTATTTCAGAGAAGATGGAATTATGGAGCAAACCTAGAACTCGCCAAAAAACATGAGCCTTCATTTTGACTCCTCTTACCCACATCTGCAGGGTCTGTTGGGTCTCAACTGAAACTCTATATTTAAATGACCTCTCAAGGTATAAAATAATGTTGCACATGTTCTTCAGTTCAAACCAAGGAAGATTTCTGAACTGGTTTACAATTAAGTGTGCAATACCTGGTATTGACCATCATTAAATAATTTATTGATCATGTTTCTTCTTGAGCTTTGAAAAACACACTCCACTCATCTGATGAAGAAACATGTTGGGTTTTGAAAGTTCATGTACTGTAGGTAGTTCTTTGTAGGGCAGTGGAAAGAATAATATCTGACAGATATACTAATTTATATTTTAAATTACAAATTGGGATTGTTTGAAGTTTTTTTTTTTTTTTTACAGAAACAACAGTGTCTTATCAACTTTCTTTCTTTGTTTTTTTTAAATGATTCCTAAGTCTAATTTGCCTTCTCCACATTAATGTACAACTACTTTTCCCCACCCAAACCCACCTCATAAACCCTGAATTTTTGCCTTCAAACAGCTCTGATTACTAAGGCTATAATAATTACTTTAGTAGATTTCAGATCTGATGTGACACACACCACTAAGTCAAACCACCACTTTTTGTTTCCTATTTAGTAAAGAAAGCAGCCACTTCATCTGCATGCCAAAAAAAATCATTCCAAATTAGTACCACAAATACTAAAATCAGACCTTTAATAAAACCTACTTGGCCTGATTCTCAATTTAAATCTGTGCTTAATCTCTATTCATCATTAATGAGCATTTATTTCATGACCCTGACAGCCTGCTACCGCTGTGATAAATTATCTGACTCAAGTCCGATTAAAAACTGCAACCTTGAGTGCTAATTATCTCACCAGACCAACTTAATAAAGGGATTTCTTGTCAATTATGGCATCACAGCATGGGTGTCATTTGTAACGAACACACAAACCTACCTTTGAGCCTGACTTCCCATAATGCTCTTTTATCCACCATATGTAAATCTAGGAATCTCTGCACCTGCAGCGACCTTTTATTAGTGAGCTGACAAAATGATAAAGCAAGCCGCAGCAAAACTCCCACCACCAGACAATTACGCGATGCAGTCTGAGCCAGTAGGAGATCAACAAGATGTGGTTATTAGTGGCGCATTTCTAATTGACAGGCTATGCTAATAACCCCCCTGCAATGTCACCTTAACAGCCAGGGTTAGTGTTCACCATTCCCCCCTTCCCGCTATGTAACTGAAGGTGGACATTAGCTGAAGTTTTTCTGTAATTTATGTGACTCTGCTACATAGCAGCAGCCAGCGATTTCAAAAATGAAAATTTCTTCCTCCAGCAGCAGTTTAATATGTGTTCTTATAACTGTCACACAGCAGTCAAACAACAGGTATTCCATTTCTCATTCTCTGAGTACTAACTATAATACAAGGAAGAAGACATTTTAAGCCCCTAGGATATTCGCCTAATGTAATTCCCAACATGAAAAGAAAGATCCCTTTAGCCTTATGGTACATATTTGCAGAAACAATAAAATTAACACCAGCTACCTCAAGTTAAAGAGAGCCATACATATTAAATTTAAGTGGGACACCATAAAACGACAAGAATACAATAAATGAGAAAAAAATCAGGATGGACTGAAAAGAACAAATGAACAAGAGCACACCTAGAAATTCCAGTACACACAAAAGCATATAACGCACATCTATTATTACCACATTGCTAAGGCACAATTACTCTTCTGAAAACTAAGAGTTTGCGAATAGTGCTGTATCAAGCAAAGATTTATATTCTATATTCCAGTAGTGCCATTAGAGAATAATGTGCTGTGATCAAGTTTTTGTAACAAAAGGGGTCAAATTGTCACAGAATCATAAAAGAATTTTAACACAATGCAGAGAAAATGTGTAATGGACAAACAAATGCATATAATTGTGTTTATAAGTGTGGCAAGCCAAATGAACAATTAGAGATACAGTACCTTAAAATAAATTTCATCCATCCATTTTCTGCTGCTTATCCAGATGGGTCGTGGGGGCAGCAGTCTAAGCAATGATGCCCAGACATCCTTTTTCGCTGCCACCTCTACGAACTCCACCCAGGAGACTCATTTACAGATATTTCACTATATATTAAAATAATCATTTTAACAGTATATTTTGAGATAAAAATTCAAGATATCTTTATATATGTTTTAAGATATCTGAAATGGAGCAGAGACCCATTTTAAGATACCATGAAATTAATTCAAAATGTCTAAAAATGTATTTTAGATATGTGAAACAGGAGTCAAGATGAAGATGTCTGAAATGCATTTTGAAGTACCTAAATAACTCCCTGCTTATTTTGAGACATTTCAATATCATTTCAATAGCATATCTTAAAATAGACACGAAATCACATTGGAAACACAGGCAACTCTAAAGGAAGTAATTTTGAGATATCTTGAACTGCATTCCAGATATGTCAAAATCAACAAGAGTATCATTTCAAAATATATTAAAATCTATTTCAGATATCTTAAAATGCATTTAAGCTATCTTGTAATAGACATATTTTCAAAAATCTGTAATTCATAAGGTACGTTAAATGCATTTACAGATATCTTCAAATACATTTTAAGGTATCTCTAAAGGTTAATTCAGCTTCCCACAAAATAGCTTTAGAAGAAAGAAAAAATATTGTTAATGAAGTCCTTTCTGGATGTCTCATAATTTCAGCAATAGTGGCTAGCTGTTTAAAAACGTTTTTTGAACACATCAACCTTCATTATGGTTGTTATTATTTTTGGTGTTACTTACTGTCAATGGACGAATTAAAGTCTAGTATGAAAAGTCTTTTAAATGTGGGAGGGAAACCAACACAGACAAAGGGAAAATATGAGAAGCTTCACGCAGACAGTGTCCAGATCAGGATTAAAACTCTAACTCTAAGGTGCTAACCATTGTGTGGCCATGTTGCTGTGTGCTACTTATCATAAAGAATTTTTTGTTTTAAAAGTCCAAAACAATTTCAGTGTTCATATTATAGATCACGGGTGTCGAACTCCGGGCCTCGAGGGCCACAGTGGCTGCAGGTTTTCATTCTAACCGTCTTCTTCATTAGTGACAAGTTTTTGCTGCTAATTAACTTCTTTTGCCTTAGTTTTAATTAACTTGACTCAAGCCCCTTAGTTGCTTCTTCTTCCTTAATTAGCATTTAAACAATAATGAGACACAAAACAAGAATCCATATGACCAGCTCAACTGTGCCCATCTCACAATATCTGAAAATAAAGAAAGGTGAAGGTCTTGGTAAGGTTGATCTCTCAGATCACCAAAACATTGTGACGGTGGCCTTAGAAAAAACAGAAAAATCAACAGTTCTGGAAATGTCTACTGTGGCAAAATGAGAGCAACAACAAGCCATGGAATTAAATAACGGGTTTAATTAACAGCAAGAATCGGCTTCTCATTAAGAGACTGGTTGGAGTGAAATTGGTTGGAGTTTGAAATCCCAGTTTAGCTGATTATCTGTTGGCTCGTTTCACATCTCATTTCTGTTTGGCTGCCATTTAATACAGAAAAGAATAAATTCTGATGACTAAATCCTTAAAAACAAGGCTATTAAAATGAAAGGAAAATAAGTTAATTAGCACTAAAAACTGGTCACTAATTAGAGAAAAGGGTTAGGATGAAAACCTGCAGCCACTGCAGCCCTCCAGGCTCGGAGTTTGACACCCCTGTTATAGATAAATAAGTCACAGAATGATGCTCTCTCTCTTTCTCTCTGTATATATACCACCATTCATTTAATACTGAATTTGAGTTGAAAAAAAGGAAATGCCAAAAGTACAAGAAGTCTCAGCAACAAACAATTCAAGACTACAAATAAACCTGGACAGATTGCCAGTCTGCAAACGGTAGACAAATGCACCCACAAAACTACACTTACTCAGAAAAAAAACCATATTGTTTTGAACCTGCACTCTAAAGGAGACAAAAACCCTGTAAACAAAAAGAAATATGCATATATAAGACACTGCAATTAAGAATATTAGGATATTTAACATATTACAAATATGACACTGAACAGGACAAACATAAGATGTTATGGAAAAAATATTAGTTATAAAATTCGGCTATAGCAGTAAGCTGTCATCTTTGGACAATTAGCACAAAGAGCTGAACATGATGAAAACGTGAGGTTGCTACATATCTCTAGTTAAGGACAACTGGCATCTAGTACACTGTATATCTCCATCCATCCATTGTCCACCGCTTATCCGAGGTCGGGTCGCGGTGGCAGCTGCCTAAGCAGGGAAGCCCAGACTTCCCTGTCCCCGGTCACCTCCTCCAGCTCCTCTAGGAAGACCCCGAGACATTCCCAGGCCAGCCGGGAGATATAATCCCTCCAGCATGTCCTAGGTCTGCCTGGTGCCCTTCTTCCAGTGGGCATGCCCGGAACACACCCCAGGGAGATGCCAAGGGGGCATCCTGACCAGATGCCCGAACCACCTCAACTGACTCCTCTCAATGCGGAGGAGCAGCGACTCTACTCTGAGTCTCCCCCAGATAACTGAATTCCTCACCCAATCTCTAAGGGAAAATCCAGCCACCCTGTGGAGGAAACTCATTTCGGCCGCTTGTATCCGCAATCTTGCTGTTTCGGTCACTACCCAAAGGTGAGGGTAGGAACGTAGATCGACTGGTAAATCGACAGCCTCGCCCTTTGGCTCAGCTCTCTCTTCACCACAGCGCCTTCCGCTGGGTGAGTGGGGGTTTTAGGTGAACGAAATGCAGATCATGCGTACGGGCTGCATCAGCATGCAATCAGCTGCTTGAGCAAAGAGGAGTTAAAAAATGTATTTGTTTCCCATTGTATAACCATTTAAGAGGGGTTTCGGTTGTAGTTGTAATAAAAAAATGACCAAAATAAAATTTCTTTGCCATTAAAAACAGGATAACTAAAAATATGTACCCATAACTGAAGGAATATTCCCAGAAACACTTCAGAAAGCACAACAAGCTGCCAAAGGAAGAAATGATGCAGACTTCACATGTATATTTAACTCCAATAAGCTCTCCACGGCTGAACACTTAAAAAAGGATATGGCAGATACGGATGGTCAGCAAACTGCTGTGATGGAAGGAAGAGGTGAACACTGGCAGTCACTATTTCAGCAGTGTCATACATGACAAGAACAAAACAGCTGCCAGAATGAGACTAAGCTGACTTAAGGAAAACTGAAGCTCCACAGTTCGGGCAGTATTTATAGAGAAGCACACATGGATCTTGAATCACAATAGCTTTGTCTTTAGTAAGACATGCATCTGGCAGTGGCATTGAAGTGCTGCAGAAGAAGGAAACTTCCCATGTGGGAGCGAGGGAAAGACACTCTCTACTTTACAATGTATTAGACTACTGAGACCAGTGATGATAAAATGTCAGCTGAGTAATACCATAGTAAAATCATGTAAGATGAAGATCTATTAACACATTTTTTGTTATACAACACAAAGAACAAAGGACAGTATTTTTAAAGATGTATAAAAATCATCACATTCAACACCAGAATCCTGCAAAGGAATACTAACAAATGCCCCATTTTTGTTCAAAGGCAAAGCATTAAATCACACTGTACATAAGTAATCAACCTGATTCATGATGATGATGATGATGATGATGATGATGATGATGACAATTCATGCACCTTTTGATTATGTCACAAAAAATCAATCAGTGGGTCAGTTAAAAGGGCTTCAAGCTTCAATCTGTAACTGAAAAATTCAGGCTGTACATTCACCAACCGGAGCAAATTCTGCTGGTAACACTACCAGCGGCAAACCAGACACACCGAAATTTTCACATACTCCAAATATATATTTTTCTAGATAAGAAACTACATTAATCATATCATAAGAAACTGGAAAAGTTTGATTATGACGACTAGGTTTATTTTGCTATGAACATTTAGCAAATGATTGAAGCAAATGTATTACTTTTTTTTAACTATTTCAGTGGCACAGTGGGTTGGGGGCAGTGCCCCACTTGGCCTCAATGAAGAGACAACACTTCTCCTTGTACACATGCAGTATTTATCCATTCATCCATTCTTAAATGTATGTAAACTGGCTGAACCCTATCTTGGTAGAACCAGATGAATTCAAGAAATCAACCCATGATGGAATGACATATATATCCATGGAGAATAAGTGAACACGTTTTCATCTGAATAATCTGCCATATGGAACAAAAACAAAATGCCAATATACACTAAGCACACCCTGGATACACCGAGTAAAAGAGTAATCTGCAAGACCATCAGCAGAACGCCAGGATGTAAATTATTATTTAACCATGGACATTTTTTCTTCAATACACAGCGTCTTGTGGCTGAAACCATCCTGATGGTGCAAAAATAATTGTTTATCTGATGCTCAATGCTAAAGCTAAGCAAAACTGTCTCACTAATGAAGGAAACATGCTTGTTGTGTGCCAATACAGTAAAGCAGTGGTGGGCTGCCTGCTTTCATGTAATATCTATGTTTTTAAACTGGATTAATAAAGTACCAAACAATGAACAACTATAAGGGACATACGGGACACAGAGATATTAAACTAGTATAAGATGAGCAAATACACTAAAAAGAAAATCATACCCAGTTACTGATTTTTTCTCCAAACACTTCATTTTAACGATTCTCTTCTCTATAATAGAATTTGCTTTCATTTCTTTTCTTTTCATTTTCAATTATTTCACAGCCAAAATTTTCTTTGCTTCACATAGAGTTCCAGTAATTAACATCTTTAGCATTCAGGAAACACATTGAAATGCTTATTTTTCTTCAGCCAAGTCACCTTCAACACAATAGGGTGTAATTATTGGATTTACCACAGATTTAGCCCTTTCAAAGGTTCTAGTACTACTTTCCTTAATTTAATGCTGGATTTCCCTTTGTCTTTCACAAAATAGTCATGGAGCAAATTATGAAGCTAAAATAATACATATCCTAAGTAAACAAATAACCAATTAAAGGATTACAAAGCCAACAATTAAATATTAATACAAATGTCTCTCACTGTTTATTTTCCTTCTCAGCAGGAAAGCAAAGATGTTTAAAAGGCAGAAACTACTAAATGTGCACATTATGGACGGGCATAACTAACAAACTAACTGCTGGATTACAAATATTCTGATAGTAAATATGTTACTAAACCTAACCTTAA
>JANRMT010062841.1:49991434-50014358 GCA_026402145.1 Polypterus bichir lapradei | reverse complement strand
TATATATATATATATATATATATACACCCCGTATTTACACGTGTACCAAGCACACATTAGAAAATCAGGTGCGTGTCATACACGAGGATGTGTGAAAAGCTAAGATTCGGGTACTGAATCAGTTTGGCGTTGTCATTCAGCATGGATAGTAGCAAGCGTTTACGCTCCTTCACGGCGGGAAAGAAACTAAAAGTGATTTTAGAAGCAGAGAATATAGGAAATCGGGCAGCAGGTTGCAAGTACGGTGTTCCAGAGTCATGTGTTCGAGATTGGCGATATAGTCCTTTACCGATTTTCTCTATACGGTTCTTTCTTTTCTCATTTCACAGGGCTATTTGTCATTTGTCTTTCGCAGTATGGTGCAACAAACACTGAATGTTCTGCAGTAGGGGTACTGCTTACAGTTATTACTCCAATACAATATACTGCATCATGTGTGAATACAGTTTGCAGAACTTTGCTAAGTACAACATAGTTGCTTGAAATTTATAAAATATGCAAGTATCAGAACGTTAACTTGGCTCCTTCTACATCTGCTTTGGTTTATCTCCAAACCATAAATGCTGCTTCAGTTATTTTTAAAATGATTTTCATTTTAATGAGAGTAAAAAGCTACAAAATCGTATTATAAAATTGCATAGATAGCAAAATGTTAAAGACTAATACAATATTAAATAACATTTTAAGTGCTACTACTGAAATCTCACATACTAATAAACATTGTTCATGATCACTAACCTAAACTAGAGTGAGAAAAAAGAAATATTCCATTAGAATGACCAGCAGCTTAAAGTAAATGTTTACTTATAAACAATGTAAGCGCTTTTGTTCTTACAGGTTGTGAATTCAACAAATGTGAATACTTCAGAGAATAGTGTGTGTATGAACAACACCCATCAAGGTGCACCACATGTATGAAACAGACCTCCTTGTAAAGAACAAATTAGAAAATGTATACAAGACAAAGTTTCGGGACTTAGTTAACTTATTTGAAAGCTTGAGAATTTAACATTTTTAGTGTCACACATGCACGCATAGGAGGCAGCTAGAGGGCTTAAATAATAGTAATACCATGCCAGACCAGGAGGGTGGCAAGCTGCACTACCCCTCTCTCTCTCTCTCTCTCTCCGTCTTCTGCAGACTATCCTTGGGAAATCCCAGTAGGTGCCATCGCTTCCGATGACATCACTTCCGTCACTGGTGCCATTGATGATGTCACTTCTGGTTCCAGTGGGTACTGACGATGCCACTTCCGGTGCTCTGGATGATGTCACTTCCGGTCCTGGCAACATCACTTCCGCTTCTGGTACAGAGGACTTCCTACCACAACCATTATAGCCGCCATCTTATCCAACCTGAGTCAGTTCTGTTTTGGACTTCAACCTGAACACAACTTCTAAAAATTTACCTTTTGCAGCCAGGGTATAATATATTAGTGGCTGCCCCAAACCTTTGTGGTGTACCTGTGTCATTCTTAACACATTAGTTACTTCATAAAATAGTCATTTAATAAATATTCTTGTAAAAATTGAGTCATATTTAAAAATAAGAGTGATAATAGAATGCAATTGCATGCCTTGGTAGGCTACATTAAATACAACCTCTTTAAAGGCATTATACAGTTAAAAACTGAACAAACATAGATTTGCTGTAACTCAATAGCTTTCACAGATAGCAGAGTCCAACTCAAATGATGTAACAATGGCAGAAATTGACTTCCTATTGTTAATTGTTGGCTATGTAGGGTCTATAACTGACTGTAGTTCAAATTTGTTAAAGATAACATTTATTTGTATTCAATAGGGAGTTATAATCTGCTTAAGACTCAGGATAAAATTGTTGGCTGCTTTGGGCCATGACATAGGGCAGTTTTGCCAATAAATAATAGTGTTAGACAAACACTGAATCATTATAATATGCAGATAATGGAGCTGTAATTTCGTTATTATAATGTAAATACTGAGCACATATTTCTTCACTTGTATGTTTACAGTGACGTTTATATAATTTAATTCCTCTTACACTCATTTCTAGGTAAGTGGAAGTTTAAGAACATAGGTAGATAGATAATTCCCTTTTTACTTTTTTTCCTCTCTACTTTTACCGTTCAAGCAGAAGGAGAAGTTAGCGTTTGTGCTAGGAGCTTGTGTGTGCTTCCCCAGGCATTTGACTAACTTGTATTAAGGATCTGTTTTGCTATGTGGAGCAGCTATCAAATGAGTAAAAGTCAAAACTACACAAAATGTATAAACTGAAGTGACCTCTCTCAAATTAAAGCTGAAATAGGAGACTAATTGGAATTTGCAAATTTGACCAAAGCTTTTCAATGGGAGATTATGAAATTTCAAAACTTTGTACAGCGTGCTCTTTTTGAGATAGCTCAACAAAAACTGAACTGTCCCGACAAATTTGCTTAAAGAATAAGTGCGTCAAATTTCAAATTTCTTAAAATTGTTTAATTTACTAGAGTTTCTCAAGCCCCATCGTAACTAAAGTAGCACGTTAAAGGCTTTATATTCAAGTGTTCCCTGACCCAGCCATTAATCGCTATGTGCTTCTTAAATTGGCTTTCTCTTATGCCGACAATTGCGTGCAGGCAGTGATCACCACACAGAATACATTACATTCACGATATTAAAGCTCTAGGAACATTTTAGAATACTAAGATGTATACTTGATATTATTTTCATGATGAAATGCATTAAAGTACATATTAAACATGTGGGGTCATGATGATGCAGCAGTAGCGATGAGCTGGCACCCTGTCCAGGGATTGTTCCTGCCACCCGCAAGATGCCTGCTGTGACATGTGCAACCCTGGATGGAATCATTTATTGCAGCAGTACCATCTCTGTTAAATGTACCTACCCCCAATTCCTGTCCTTCCATTTTCTTTCTCCATGTAACCAATCGCCACACAATAAGTGTCTCTAATAAATGTACAACCAGCTGTAAGCTTAGAACGGCAATTCTTCAAAGGTTTTAAGGAACATTGAAATATCTTCATTATACACGTTTAATTATTCCATCCGTCCATCCATCCAGGGTCGCATCAGTCCCAGCAAGCATCAGGGCAGGGACAATCCCAGGACGGGGTGCCAGCTCATCACTACCACTGCACCACTGTGCACCCACGTGTGTAATTATTAACTGTACATACATTATTTAAATGAAGTTAATAATTTATATGTAAAGTATGTATCATCATAGAAATGATATCAAGTATGCATCCTAGTATTCTAACAGCACACAGCTCCAAGAAGATGGCGCTTAGAAATCTAAAGTGACTTAGAAGCCAGTCATAATCATCTGTAAATACACACTGTCTTCTAATTCTTACATTTATGATGTCTTCTAACAATGTCTTCTAACAATGTGGTATTTGGAATAGTTTGGCCATTCTGTGCACCATTATATTGTTACAGAATTATTACAATCGAGTGCCTTAAATTTGTAAGCAATATGCAATTAATTTCGGTGTATTTGATAAAGCCTGCATCATGGATGCAAATCTAAAAAAGAAAGGGAAGCCACACAGAAACAGTACCACTGCTTTGATGCTGGGTGCTGCCCGTTTGCAGAACCGAGCACAAATGTGTATATGCATGGTGTTAGGCTGTCGTAAAAATGTGTGTGACTTTATGTCAATATTAGTTTTTATATATCTCGAAGTGAGCATGGAAACGGGCATACGTAACATTTTTGTGTGTACTCATCATTTATACATGAGGCCTAAGGCATTCTGTTCACTAAGGATATAACCTCACTACTACATTATCATTAAAAAATGTGCATTTATCTATCCATCCATCCATCCATTATCTAACCCACTATATCCTAACTACACAGGGCGTAAGGCAGGAAACAAACCCTGGGCAGGGCGCCAGCCCACCACAGGGCATTTATCTACACTGTTGTAAATTCTTTCACATCATTTACAAAAGTATCTCCACCCACTCTAAAACAACCAAAAATGCATATGGCATAGTCGTTCACCTACACCAGTGGAAACAGAAAAATGAAGCATTCTCGTTGAAGGAATTGGGACATCCCCAGCCACAAAATGTACTACAAAACTGCAACGACTAGTAAATTGTTTTCTTTTGCACATTCATGTATTTGGAGGCACTGGACCTTTCAATTTCTGTAGGAGAAGTGAGGATGGCCACATTTTTCTGTTTGATACTATACCTTACATGCATGTGGCTGTTGTGATAAAGTGTTAACAATGCTCCATTGGTAAGGATGGTGAACAGTGGATGGATACCCTGGAGTTTTCATGTGATGTTAATGCAAAAAAAAAAAAAAGATTAATGCAAATGAATCAGAGCATTGCTATACAGAAGGCCAGATATTCAAATGGAGGCATGCTAATAGCTCTGTCTCAGAAAATCCTATACAATTTGGGTGTGAAATTAATCTTTGGATTCTGGACAAAAAGTGTGTTTATTTTTGTTTTGCCAGTTTTAGTCAAAGCCTTACACCTCAAGTAATAATTTGAAGACATTCTGAATGCTGTCAACAGACACCTATGTCTTTCTCTGACTTTGATGGCGTACCCCTCTCTGGTGATGTAATTTTCACAACATACACTTGAACTAGAGCAGAAAAGTTGGCAAAAAGAAATATTTATCAACAGAAGGATGAATTTTAGTCATTCTGGGACATTTATATTAATATGATGGTATAATGCTATATTTATTACAACAAATACTTGAATTAATTTAGCCATTTCCTCATGTATAAGTTTAAGTAATTAAGAAGTTATTTCTCTGTTATTTGTTCTTTTATTATTTTGTAGTGGTTTAACATAAACAAATGTTTTTTTTTCTTTTACTTCAGCAACCACCAAAACAACACACACATACAGAAAAATGCTAAAACGTGTCAGGGCTACACTTTGTTGAGCTATTCTGTAAAGCAGCAAAACTGCCAAATTCAACTTGAGAACTTTAGTACATGGAGTGAAACCAAAAAGAATAAACGATGGCCCCTTCAGTTTCTCTAAGATATTCACAAGAGAATGTTAATCCCATTTCAAAATGTTTCTCATTGCTGCTTTGTTTTTAATTAACTTTACACAGAAATATATCATACTAACAATGTTTATAGATTCAATATGTCATACATTGCATCTGACTTCTATTTTATGTCATGTAGTCCTTGCATTTTTATTTTCGTGCATTACATCACATTATTTTTAACATTTTCAAACATACTACCTTACTTCAGTGACTGAACAGAAGTTAACAAGATAAGTTCAAAACAGAAATGGCATAGATAACATTCAAAGTTAATAGATTACATACACTGTGTATATATACACTTCTCAATAAAGAAGCATTAGATATTGTGTTTATGATGCATAAAAAATGAAACAACATTAGCTGGAAAGATTCTGAGAAACACAGCATTAGGAGTAAAAATATATTTGACCAAAGGTTTATTACAGTGCACAGTTTTGATAGGTTTCAAAGTTGACTAAGCAGTGTTGCCTACTTGTTTGCAAGGTCAAATTCTACTACAGGGTCCTTTTGTAAGCCTGAGAAAGTGATATTATTATGCCCATAACCTCTCCCTCCAAAGCTTCATTTGGGTTGCTGTTTTCTGGGGTGATAACCTTGGATAGGCGCTTAATTATATTAATTAGACTGCAGCTACCTAATTGGTGAAGACAGCAAAATGTGAAGAGGATATAACTATTGTTAGACACTCAAACATTGGTCTGCATTTCTTGATGCCTTCATTTAGTGCAGGGGTGTAAAACTTTGATCCTGGAGAGTCTTAGTGACTATAGGTTTTCTTACCAGCTATATTTAATTATTAATTATTATTATTTCATTATAAGAAATATTGACATCCTGAGCTTCACAAAATTTATGAATGCTAGTCTGAGAAAACTGAAAATCAACAGTTTTGGAAATTATTGGTGTGGCAGTATTAAAACAGTAACAAGGTACTGAATTACCGTATATACTCGTGTATAAGTCAGGTCTTGAAACCTGAAAAATCGATCATAAAATCAAACCCAGACTTACACGCCCGTTCAAAAATACGACCCTTAAATTTTTTTTTTGAACATCTTCTTGCTTCCTCCAATGTCACACCAGTTTCTCAGACGCATTGAATGTTGTTGTAGAAGCACAGTTACCAATTTAGTTCACCACATCAACGACTTTTCATTTAAAACCTTCATATTTCCTTTTGATTGAACGCTCCACCGTAGATAAGGGATGCTCTTACAATAAAGGTGTATGAGGATGTGAGATACAAAAAACACAAAACGGTGCAAACGTCGCTTCGGAATAGTGCGGGTATTACTGTGTGGTTTTGTAGGCACAATACATAGAAAAAAAGGCAGTGTGCTCCGTGGTTACTGTCGCAGATGGGCGTTAACATATCATAATCTCTTGGACCAATAGCGGGAATTTTCTGCATTCAACTTATATGACCGACATTATATAATACCGGAAATTATACGGTAAAATCAAGCCCTGTCTTATCTGCGGGAGAACTTAAACAGGAGTAGATACAGTAAATATCAAGTTTCATTATCTGCAAGAGTTAGCGTCTACTTAAGAAACTGAATTGAGTGAAAATGATGATCCTCCAGGAACTAAGTGTGAGACCCCTAAGTCATGTGGTCATCTGCTGGTTTGCTTTGCATCTCATTGCTGTTTGGCTGATGGTTACAGTAAAAAGACGCACCCTGATTTAGATGTTTTCCTGAAGACGTCTTGTTACTTAATTAAATTTTCCCTTTAAGGTGAAACAGTGTCATTTGACGTTGTTCTGTAAGTAAAGAAGGGAAGTGTATAAGCTGCCACTTCTAGTTAGCTAGGACCTACTATAAGCCCAGTGGAACATATTTGAGAATACCAATTTTGACACCTTGCTTCTTGCTATAATTCATTTCTTGTGTTTTCTTTAATAAAAACATTTTATACAAGTTTACACATATTTGGCATAGTGAACAGATTACAGCAGTACTTGGAGGTATTTCAGCTAAAATATGTGTATATCCAGCTTAATATGTGTATATCAATATTAATTACATTTTGTTTTATACACTTTTAAGAGTTTTTACCTTTGCAAAACATATTGTACTTCATTTTCAGCCAAACTGAATATAAAATAAATATTTTAGCCCTGAAATTAATACATAACTGAATGACAAATCGCAAGAAACAATAATGGTGAATTGTTTAGCTTTTCACAGTTCAGCATACGTTACAGCTCTCACTTTCATAGACTGAATGCACAATGTTTAATCAGGATAACAACTTGCAGACTATCACTATTTTAATTGCTTCTCAAAGCTTGTTCAAACACCCCAAGATGTGTTTTAGCCTCCACTTCATTTTATTGCATGTAAGGCATAGGCGCATCATAAAAGTGGTATGCTTACTTGAAAATACACAAATGGACTAAATAAAGCAATGACTAACCATGAATGAGTACAGCATATAGAAACTGCTTATCCCATTAGGTAAATGAAATACTGTCCAGATGGTTTTTCCTAAAGAAAACACTTATTCATAATTAATATAAAAAGTGGAAAGACCTTATTTTTTTACAAATGTATTAGCCCATTGAGTTTAACAATAGTATTTGTAAGAACGCAAGGACTTGAAAATCAGCTCATGTAGTGTACAAAAACTGTTTTTCTTTCACACAGAACTATACACACTTACTGTATGTATAAAACTATATATAAATGGTATATTGTGATTTGCTACTTATTCGTAAAAAAGTACACAATTTTTTTGAACCTTTGCTTTTCATCACTACCAACACTTTATAAAACACCCCCAAAATCAGTAAGCTCCTCCAAGTTTGCTTCACTTTTATAACGTGGTAAACATGGTTTAACTGTTTTGATGTGGTTAAAGTTTATTTTTTTTTTCCATTTTATTTTTAAAGTTTTAAAGCCAAGTGAATTAAGGGTACGTTTTTGAAAACCACTGATAATAAAATGAACCAATGCATATGAACATTCTTTTATCTCTTAATAAGGCTTTTGAGTAATTAAAAACTAATTTATATCATGGTAAAGAGAGCTAGGCAGTGATACGCGTACATGAAAAGAGCCATAAAAAAGGAATTGAAAACTAAAATGTTTGCATGTGAATGAAACAGAGCTTAATGACTCAGTACTGAAAAAATAGGATAGCATGGTTTCATGTGTTTGGGAATGAAAGACAATGGGCCCACCCAGTGGTGGAGCTTGGAGCACTTACGGCAATAAACAGCCTATAATGCAAGATTCATGGTGTTATATATTTATATCTTGTAAGAAATTTCCACATTAGAAAAGCTTTGTCTAAACATTAAAACCTAGCAATACAACTACCAGGATATGCTCTAGACAGAAAATAACTGTAGCTAAAGCACAATTGTTTCAGTGTGAAAGGAAGCTATTATGTGAAAGCTGCTGCATGATGAAAGAATAGGACATTTCAAGAAGAGAGAGTCGGCTTTTACTAAACTGAGAATCCAAATGATTTTATGTATAAGTCAGCACTAATACATAATGTATAACTTAAAACACGGCAAAAATGATACTGATTGCTCTCTAAGTGGCTGACTCTGCATATCCTTCTGGACATCTGTCACCCAGAATAAAGAACACTAAAGCTCATGACTGATGTGTGGTGCTTTGGCTCCATTTGCCCTTTGTGTGGTTTACCCAGTATAGCCTGAATAGTTTAAAATTTCACTTTACAAATATGTTATCTGTTTCAAAGTAACTTCCTCCATAAGCTACACACATACAATGTATATGCTTTTCAGATCTAGAAGGATCCAATGACATCATTTCGGTAGGTGTACTTGGGTAACTGCCATTTTCTTGGGGATGTCTTCAACTGACTGAGATGTGGAAGTCTCCTCAAAACCTTCAATTTTTGGAAAATACAAAAGTCTCAAAATCAAGACTAGCTGTCCAATGTTTTGTAGCAGTTTTATTGAACTTTAAAATTAACTGGATGCTTATATTTACATGTTTCATATTTACTCATTGCTTAATTTCTATTAAAACAACCATGATTATGTCACGAAAAAAAAAGTTTATGAAATCAACCATATTAATAGACACTACCATAGCATGGGAATGTATGGTTTAGCAGATAACTGGAGAAATGTTTAGTTGTAAACATGCTTTGGTGGTCAGTGGTCAAGATCAGCACAAAGTATACGCAGGCTGTCTCATGAGCACCTTCTAGTCACTTTCTGTCCCAAGACATGAAGACAATTCTGATGCCAATGCTAATTTTGTATCAAATATCTCAAATCCTAATCCTTTATATTCATTACTTACCTGAAAAGTTTTAGTTTTAAGTTCAGGACACCCTTTACAGTCCTATGTATTTGTGCTTGTCTGCCTTTAATTAATAAATGAGAGAAGAACACGATGCTGCGTTCTGCACCATGCAACTAGCTAGCTGTTTGCTCACAATTGACAAACCAGTGTGAGCACTGTTCTCGTGGGGTCTGCCTTGCTCCAAACTTACAGTATATGTTGCTGTAATTTGAGGCCTTTTGACAGCCATAGTAAGTTCTCATTTTAAGATGTGAATAAATATTTACTCTGGGAAAAAAATGACACATGGTAATCTAGATAACAGTGAATTACTTTTGACATTTTACTCCTCGGCTCTAACTGAATTTAACTTTTTTATTGCCAGCCAATGCAGATGGCAGAATTTCTCATGATGTTACATTCATACACATAACAAAAGTAAATATAATTAACAGCACACTATACAGTATATTATATCATCCTAACAGTATACACAGGCACAGATAATAATAATATATTTCACAAAAACACAAATATATAAAACAATTTGACAATGCAGAATTGCACTCATGCCCAGTAATATATCATGTAAGCCTATATATAGTAAATATAATTCTCAGATCAAGAATACACAGACTGTTTTTAACCAGAGTGACTGCAACAGGAAACCTACTGTACTCTTTATGGGTCTAGTAGTTCTTGCTTTTAGTGGCTGGTAATGTTTCCATGAAACTGATGGCTGCACGGGTGAGTGTAATCTTTGATTGCATTTCCAGCACATTATTTTGTCCCCTTGATATCTATATCCATTTATCTATATATACCTCCAACAGTGTCCAGTTTCAGACCCATAATCATTTCTGCTGACTGAATGACACACTGCAGTTTATACTTTGAATGGGCATATGTACTGATGTACCACACAGTTATGGAGAAGATGAAGAAGATTTCAGTAATAGCTTGATAAAACTGAACCAGCACTGAACAGAACAGACTAGGAAGAACCTAATTCTGAGAGTACAAATATACCAATAAGGTTAATCTATTTGAATTTTTCAGATAAAGTAGTCATTCACAGACCCAAGGTCATAGGTAGAAATTACAAAAATTAGAAGTAGAAGATAAATAAAGGAGAACACAAATACATGTGGCAAAAAAAGAACAAACACTTAAGTTATGTAAATTAAAAACAGGATGTAATGACTTTCAAGAAGTGCCTGGATGAGATATTAAAACATCTTACCTATTAAAGGGAAGTTCGTCCTTTGGGACTCATTAGACTATTAAAAAATCATGGCCTTTGCTGACACCCAAAATCTTTTAAATCTATTAACTGGCTTTTTAAATTTTTTGTGCTTTACATTTAAAATAAACATTTTAAATGGCCCAAAATGTAAAATATAAGAAAAAATACTTAAATGCCTAAAAAGGCCTATTTCAAGTCAGTGTTAGTCCACCACATTTTCCTCAGCTGTCCTTTTTATATTACAAAAATATTGTTGCTCCCAGATACCAAATGTAAATTGAAAATATGAACATTTAATGTAACTAAAGAACAAAAAAGTATAATTCCTATTGTAGAATGGACTTTTAAAAAATGCAAGTTGGGTTTAGATTCTGAATGTGTTTTTATGGGGAGAGATGAGTAGTTTACCTTTATTTACATTTAGCAATTTGTCCAAGGCATGTGTATAAAAACTATTTGGTTTATTGTCACTGGACCTGAGAAATGCTGAAACGAGCCATTGTGTCAAACAGGATGACTGACTTGTTCGAGCAAGTAAACAACACTGATGAACAAAGATTCTTCTTTTTGCCTTAAAGATGTTGCTGTATGCTCTTTTATTTCGCTTCATCTACACACTCCTCTCTCCTCTGGGATTCAAGTTCAAGTTCACTATGTTTTTTTATGGAATCACCACAGTCCATCCCAGGTTGCACATTTTGCAGGGTAGTAACCTGAAACATCTCGATAACAAAGGCCCTAAGAAGCAGCTCCTTACTGTAGGAGCTAATAGCAGGATGCCCATCCGAGTGTTTTCAGGGACTGCTTGTAAGCACTGTAAGGCGGACCACTTCCTGGTGATGTCGGCTGAGCTCTTTCTTAATCAGCCACCTGTGACAGTGCGGGTTGGCCCCACAATATCGGGTCTTTCTGGGGAGCCTCTTGAACTCGCTACTGCCAATAACGTACCCGAGGGGTGAGCCAGCAGAGGAGGAAACAACATACAAAGAAAGAGGTAGGGTTGAAAGTGATCCTGTGCTTTTATTTAATCACTTTCACTGTAGTGAAAGTCAGTGAAGTTAAAATACAGAATAAAACAAGAAGAAAGCCAACCACACAGTCATCAGGGTATTGTTCCATCTGACAAGCCCAGCACAACTCCCACTTCTTCTCCCCGGCTCTCCCATTGCTCACTAAGCCAACGGAGACAAAAGCTGTCATGGTCCTCTCCAACCCAACCCCCATCTTGGCTGTCTCAAGCGGTGTTGGCCTGACCCCTCGGGGTCGGTTGCACTCCCGCCTTCCTTCTCACTTACCTGGGGTGTCTAGGATCCCTTGGGAGGACTCTAACATGCTCACTACCACTCCTTTACAAATATTCATTGGGGACAGCCACCCCCAGAATTCAGATCCTTCGGTCCTATGTGGGACCAACGACCGCGCTGCCTTTCCACACTAGCTGGCTGGCTCATCATGCCACTCCACCCAATGCTAGTCTCAAGGCTTTCTTTCTGTTCTCTTTCTTCTTTCTCGTTCTTTTCTCTCCCTTCTGTTAACATGCAGGCTCCTTTAACGTTTGCTGCCTAATTGGGTACAGGTGCAAGGAGTTGCTCCCTCCGTGGCATCACTTACTGTAGGTGCCTGACTGACTGATCTGGCCAACACTGCATGCAAATGTGACAATTGTTTAATTAATACTGTTGTGGTGTGAACTTTTGCATGCAAGTTGATTAATATTTTGTATGTCTTTATCTGTAACTTAGGCAAAGCAATGTAATATTAGTATTTCATTAATAAGAAGCATTCATGTTTACCCCCTAGGACTAAGTCAGGATAGTGAATTTTACAACAGGGTCGGGAGAAGTACCTCCAACAAGTTTGGAAAGTGTTTTTCTGCAGGATTCTCTCAATCAACTCCCACAGGAACGCCAGACAGCTTAGCTGACAAGCTTCAAGGGGTAGGTGTGAAGGTATTCTATGCCCCATTAGTCTGAAGTATGGCTGTTTATAGTTGGCTTGTACCAAAAGCTTTTAAGTACTATGATGCCCTATTGGCTGTAGGGTTTGGGCAGAAAATCTATAAATTTGCTTTCTTTTAACCCCCCCCAACCAAGTGATGAAAGATCATCTCAACACACCATGAACTGAAAAGGACAACACAATGAAGAGCACAGCACAGCAGCCATATTGAGACGGGCATGTGGCCTGTTCTGAAGAAAGCTGACCAAAAATGAGGACTTAACTAGAGACATTTTAAGTAACAAACAAGTCTGTGTGCTGCCTGAAACTACACATCACCATTTATCAGGTTGTATGCTTGCTAATATTCAAATCTACTTTGCATATTGTTATTATTTATGAATATTATCAATAATACATTATTTAAAGTGTAACTTAACTCCTGCTTGTCTTTTACTACACCTAATTGACTGAGCTTATAGATGTAGAAGGGAAGGTGAGGAAAAGTTATATGGTACAATACCTTATAAACAGTGGTAAATCTGTGAGATTTGAGATAATCTGACACAGGCTACTTAGTAATAATACAAAAGGGGAAAGTAGAGTAATATATTACTCTACCAAGACAAAACAAATACAATTCTTTCTTTAAAATTGGCCACTAATTACTAAGCTGCTGACCTGCTATACCACACCATCACCTTTTTGCACAGCACCACCACTACCCATTCACAGTGCAAATCCTACTGACTTCACCACGTGTTTTGTCATGGAATCACACCACAATCTATTCCTGGTTTTAAATTCTGCACTGAGGTAACTGCCGGTGGCCAGCCGTGAAGTTGTTATGTCTGAATTACAAAGGACCTCTGAAGCTGCTCTTTACAGATTTAGTTAATGGGACATCTCCCAAGCCTCTGTGGGCAGGGACTGCCTGTAAGCACCGCAAGATGAAGTGCTTCCTGGTGACATCAGCTTTCTCTCTCTCACTCAGTCCCCACTTGTTTGCACAGCACTGCCACTACAACTAACACGAGTATGAAAGAAGATCTTACTTGCATGTCTCGTACAAACTACATTTACGTCTTGGGCTGATGCCTTTATCCAAGGCGACTTACAACATACAGACTAGTGACAGTAATATAGCAGGTTGGAAAAAGCAGAAGATAATAAACACAACACCCAACAGTAAATGAAACATGAGATAATATAAGAAAAAAAGAACAGAACAATTGAATTTGCAGAGGTAGAGAAATGTTAGTGTAGCCCAGAAAGCAATTCTTCAGTGTGAGTTGGAAACATCGCTGCTATACTTTTGTAACTAGTCTGTGCCTCAGCTCTGTTATGTCATCATATAATAACTGTAACAACAGAAGGCGTCTGCTGTACACTGTCACTTACATACAGTATGTGCCCATGAAACTGTTTTTTACAGCCACTGAGATCTGGATCTCATAAGGTCTAACGCTCCTTTAAAAACTCGGGACAAAAACGAAAACACAGATGAATCCAAAAGTCTTAATAGAAAATAATTCAAGAGAAGACAAACACATGAAAAGTTCACAATGTAAAGTACAAACTTTTTGGCAATAGGAGTAACCAAAACTCACCAATATAAACGAGTTGTTCCATGTGGCTTCAAGCACACAGCATACAAATATTCTTTGGGGGAGTAGACCCAAAAGATTTGGACTGGGCAGAGTAGAGTAGCACAACAGATACATAATTATTTCCCAGACACAGTTGTTAGTGACACATCAATTCTCAATGATGCATATGAGATCACTGAACAATGCAGAGGCTTACAAGGGATTTGAAAAACACATTTAGAAATTAATCAGAAGCAGATGTTTCCAAGTGCTAAAATTGATACATCAGTCACAGGAGACAGTAGGATCAGAAAATAACACCCAAGCCCTTGTTTCAATCTGCTGCTTAACAGTTTAATTAAATATAATTGCGGTTGTTCACAATAACTTTGATTTCAGAAGAACTCCAAAGGATTTTAAGGGTAATAAAATAGCACCAGATTTTACTTTTAAGCCAACTGGCAAGTATAAATAATATTTTATGCATGGGTCATGTATTAAAGGTGGCACTGATAATATGCCACTGTGCATTAGGGAAGAGTTTCTGAAATTTAAACACTGCTGCAGAGAAAGAAAGAAGCTGCTACAGTGGTGAAATACTGCCATATTAAAAAGAAACATGCCAGCTAAAACATTTCTCCTTTGGAAAACTGAACAGCTTTTGCATTTCCATATGAGAAATTTATTTGCATAAACAGCCTCTTATAAGAATATAAACCATATCTAAAAAATAATAGTAGAATTCTGCTCAGCTCACAAATTGGAGGTTTCAGTATTTAAAGAGGCAACTTTCAAGGAACTTTCTGTGTAATAACAGTTAATGTCTCTCATAAATATCATAACCTACTTATTCTGCGCAGGCTCTATCCTGGCAACACATAAAAACTCTTTTTTATGGCTATTTGTTAAAGACATTGTAGTCTAATAAACCCAGATGCCTTAAAACAATATTTGAAACTGACACGGGTTTAAGAATTATATGAAAAGTATTTTGGGAACAATTAAAAAACACAAAATATACAGTATTAACTTCTCAATCTCCCATAACCTGATGCAGAATAGTCATGGATAGATGACCTACTGGTTAGCTGGTTTGATGTACCCCATTCTCTGCAAAAGGCCAAAAAATTGGAATTTTACTTTCTTGCTTCTTAATGTTATATCCTGAATTTCTGTTTGAAACATAGTTTTAATATTTAAGATTGACACTGAAAAGATAATTTTACAATCATTCCCCTGTGCTTTAAAACCATTAATTACATTTACTACTGTATAAGAAAAATTAGCAGATGGATTTGAAGGTTTCTTCACACACTTTTTCAGTAAATGTAAAGTTCATTTCATGAATTATTTTAAAAATGGTTCCTTATTTCGCTGTTTTTAAGATAATTTTCAGTTTCATTTAAAATTGAGCTATGATTGATTCTTGCTTCTTTCTGGTAAGCACATGTGAGAATTCTAGCATGGATATGTCTTTCCATTAATCTAACCATTTTCTAATCTACTACTTCTATTCAGAGTCACAAAAACCGAGGAGCTGAAGGATGGACGCTAACCCTTGATGAGGTGTCACTCCGTCACTGATTCTATTCATATACGAACACGCTCACTCATCTTTTGCTGAAATATCATTAATACTATTAGAAAATTCAGCATACAAGATAAACTGGAAAGATGCATTCCCATAATACCGTGTGTTTGAATTGAAGATCTGCCTTCCCCTTATTAATATTATTTCAGTAAAAAATGCATACATTTTGCATGTTTAAGCTTTTGAATGGATAAAGGACGTGTGGATTAATCAAAATTAGTTATGAAAGGATTTTTTTCCTTCTTCTATGGACGCTTTTTGACGTTGTCCAGAATTTTTTTGTTATTGGTTCCTATTGTCACGCACGTGTGAGTAGGAGGATGTTGTATGGACCAAGCGAAGATAATTCCATGCCAGGCCAGGAAAACCTGTCTGACTCAACACTGAAGATGCCATTTCCGGTTCAGGTGCCCAGGATGATGGCACTTCCGGTTCCGGTGTCCAAGACATTACTTCTGGTTCCAACACACAGGATGATGTCACTTCTGGTCCCGGCACCTAGACTAACGTCAGAAGCCCCCCTACATCACTTCTGGTTTAGTCACTTAAAACCGTCATATTTCCAAACCTTCTGCAGCTCATGTCTGGACTCCAACCAAGACACTTACCTCAAAAAACAACCCATTGCAGCCAGGGATAATATATGGGTGGCTGCCTCAAACCTTTTTAAGTGTGTCGAGTCTGATTTCTTCACACCATTTACTCACAATCTTTGTCATGTACTTTCCTCCAAGAAAACATGAGATAACATTTTTTCTCAGCCACCATTACAAACTACATGGGGTAAATAACATATCTCTCTATTATATAAAAAAAAACTTGGGATGAGACGAGACCTGTTCTGGGAGATTAGACATGACTTTCTCAGAAAGATATTTTCACATCCCGCGAGACTAGACTTCGTGCCAAGAGATTTAACCACACCCTGGGTGGGAAAAAGACAAAGAGTCGATGACAAAGTAGAATGTCGTAAAGAACTCAAAAACGTTGGCGCGATACACATGCAGAGCAGGTTAGGATAATGGAATTAGGAAAATTAGAAAGTATGAAAAAAATTATAGTAAAGATCGCATCAGCGCAAACAAACAGAAAATATTACTCGGTGAAATAACGGAACAGTGAAAAGAGATTGAATAGTGTTTGAGGATGTCTGGGGTAGAAGAGAGACAAGGCAGTGAGACAAAAGGACAGCTGCTGTACAGGCTTTTAAACGTATGAAGTGCCACACGAGATGTAGATCACGATTCATTGCAGCAGCAGCAAGCCAGCAGCTGATCGAGCAAAGAGGAGGTAAAAAAAAATGTATTTGTTTTCCATTGCTTACCGTTTAAGAGGGGTTTCAGAGGAGTGACCGCATCTCCTTGGGGTGCGTTCAGCCCCCCTCTTCACAATGGTGCATAGCGCAGGTGAGGGGGTGGGGCCAGGGTTGATTTGGGCGAGTGAAGGCGGCAAACCTCTCATTCCAATTTTAGCATATGACAAGTTTCTAGCCCTATCTTTTATAGTGGAAATTATAATTCTCACTGGTGGGTAATTACTAATTTAAAGTTTCATTATAGTATCATAATAATTCTTTGCATTTATATAGCGCTTTTCTCACTACTCAAAGCGCTCAGCAATTGCAGGTTAAGGGCCTTGCTCAAGGGCCTAACAGAGCAGGGTCCCTTTTGGCATTTATGAGTTTCGAACCGGCAACCTTCCAATTGCCAGTGCAGATCCCTAGCCTCAGAGCCAGTGCTTGCAATGAAGATGTGTGTGCATCGGGACTGGGGTCCTATGGGACTCAGGTCAAAAGAGGTGGGTACAGGGCCTCTCAAGTGGGTAACAGTTGGCAGTTAGTATACAAAAATGTAGGATTACAAACTGTCAACATTATGCAATAAAACCCCAGTAGGGTGTTATTTCTTTAAATAGGACCAAAAATATTACATTATAAAAAGCAGTGATTACAAATTAAAACAAATTGTTGCTATTTGTAAAATGGTATCTCTGAATGGCGGATATTCAAAGCATATTGTAAAAAGGAAGCAGAAAGATGTGCAAAGGACAATCAAAACCTGACAGTACAGCACAAATACAAAACACAGGAAAGTCAAACATTTGGAGCAGGCTTTCACTGGTTTTAGATTGATATGGAAAGGGCTCAGCTATCTGAGCTGCCTTTAAAGTTCACTGACCAAACCTAATTATGTTTCAGAGATAAGCAAAATGTGTTCCCTACTAGCAATCAACCATAAAAAATGTGTTTAACCAGTGAGTGAAGACATCCATTTGATTTTGCAACTGATAAATGCTTTGTACAGGTTGATACTGTGTTGGCATAGCAGATGTGATATCCACGCAGAGTAATAACTCTGTCCCCAGTAACAGCCCTAATACACCTGTAAATACAATGTGCACCAACATATAGGTTTATTTATTTATTTATTTTTATTTAAATTCCCAGCAGCTGGGAATTTAATGCAGATAATATCATGTAAGACAGACTGTGCTGGAGTGGTGGTTAAGTAAGAATCTTGCAACCTCCAACTCTACCAAAAAATATCTGATGCAACAGCTTAATTTCACAGCACTTCACAAATAGGACGGTGAAGTTGCATCTAAATAAGGTTTTTTTAATTTCTTGACTATAATAGGTTTGTGTTACTAATAAGATTTGACTCAGTTTTTCAGTGTCATGCTTTCCTTCTGTTTTGCGTTCTAGCTTTGAGCACACCCTCATTCTGGTCCTTTTTCTTTGTATATGATGCCAAACAATATATAATATTTTTCACTATCTCCATAATTCAGTACGACAGACACTTTTAGGGTGTTTCATTTTCATTATCAGTTAAAAAAAACAACTTTCCATTGAAAGCTGTTTTCACCTTAGCAGCTGTCAAACAAGCATCTTTTTCCATTTTTCAAGCCCTACAGCAGAGAGCTCATTATTTAAACCAATGAGTTTACATTTAGAAAATGAGCAGCTGTAAATTAAAAATGTATCAGAGGTATGAAAAAATAAGTTAACAAAAAGTTTGTTAAAAATCTTTACAGCAATATTATACCCAAAAATGATACCAAAAGTTGTTGCTAGCCACAAAACACTGCAAGAAAGTGGAGAAACTCAAACTTTCAGGGCCCACAACCCAAAAAAAATAAAAAAACACAAAAGACAATGACTCTGTGGTATTGTCATAAAATAATACATATTTTTAAATGCTACAAATTGCAAAGAAACCTAAAAACTAAAAAGAATGGAATTCTGTATATGAAAAAAATTAAATCCTGACAATAATAAAATAATACGAGTCACAGGTTTTAGTAAACGTCTACTGTATCATTTCTTTTAGCGAAAGTAATAATATTACATAGTACTAGACATACTAAAATACTGGAGTCCTTTAAATCTGATAAAACACAGCACTTTTTGAGTTTGTTTTGTCCAAGCAGGACTCAGTGGGTAGCAGTTTTATTTCTGGCTTGGTTGCTTTATGTTGGCCTGTTGGGATGTTCTCGTCATGTCTGTGAGAGCTCTGTTTTGGCAGAATACTGTTAACATGAATGGTAACCACAATGGCCACTACCTGAGTAGTCGAGTTATGATCACAGAACTCATAACGAAAGTAAGTGGTGAATATTACACATTTATTTTTGATTGAATTTTGTTTCACTAAAAACAAGTCTGAGATCCCACATCCTTAGTGTATTTTTGGTTGTGCTGGTAAAAGAAATGTTATTGAAAACCTACTGAATCATACTTGATACAGAAAAGAAAAATCTTATTAAACTGAACTTCATTTATTTTAGTACTTTGAAGGGCCCAGCTACAAGTAATCTGAACTTTATTAGGGAAAACAGTGTAAAGCAGGAAAAAATTCATTTAATTTTAAGAATCCTAATTCCCATACTTGTAGGCTTAATAAAAATAATGTACAGCCTTTTATCTACAGATGTTGACTTTGTGGGAGCTGCAACAACTGGCAAAATGCGTTGAAGTAGTAAAACTGAAAGCAATGTTTTTTACTGAAAGCACGTATGGTTATGGAAGTGAAAGTTAACGGGTTTGCTCTTTATGAACTCCAACCCATCATTCTTTTAGAGAGCTTTTTTGGACAGAATGAAGCTTCTTTTGAGGAAAATGCTTCACAATTTTTCAATTAATCATATATTTAGATGCTTTGAAGGAGGAAAATTACTCATCTATCGTAATTCTGGCTCACTTATTCCAATGCAGCTGAGCCATATGTGAGTATGAAATATTTTAATGTAAAGCACTAATAAAAGGAAAAATATAGAAAACACTTAATCGTTCTTTACATTATCTGAACTCTCTAATGAAAATCTGGCTGCCCAAACAAACTGTAATTGCCTTCACTACACTATTGGCACGTAGACTTGTCTTGCTCAACTGGAAGAATCCTAACTCTCCTTTTTTAAGTCAGTGAGTAACTGATCTTATACACTGTTTGAAACTGGAAATAATCAAATGAAAAATGTTTTCAAAACCTGGCAGCATCTATTCAATAACATTTTAGAATGAGCATTTAAATTGAAGAAGCAGGTTCTCTCCCCTCTTTTACTCCATTTACCTCTAATCATTTATTATTTTATCTATTCATTTGTCTTTACTAGTATACAGTTTTACACTGCTGGCCTAGCTCTCTTTCTCAGGGGTTGGGGGTTGATTTGTTTCAAACCTTTTTCTTTTTGTAAAACTCGATTTATGTGTATGGAGTGTTATTTGATTTTAAAATATTCAATAAAATTAAAATATAAACAAAAAAAAGAAAAAATCTGCCTGCCCCAGCCTCATCAAGCACAAAGCAGGGACAAACCCATAATCACAGGACAAAACAAAGCACATATCCATCCATCCATTATCCAACCCGCTATATCCTAACTACTGGGTCACAGGGGTCTGCTGGAGCCAATCCCAGCCAACACAGGGCGCAAGGCAGGAAACAAACCCCAGGCAGGGCACCAGCCCACCACAGGACACATACACACCCACACCTACACACCAAGCACACACTAGGGACAATTTAGGATCGCCAATGCACCTAACCTGCATGTCTTTGGACTGTGGGAGGAAACCCACGCAGACACGGGGAGAACATGCAAACTCCATGCAGGGAAGACCCGGGAAGCGAACCCGGGTGTCCAAACTGCGAGGCAGCAGCGCTACCCATTGCGCCACCCTACTTATGAATCACAATTGGATTTCACTGGGCCTCTTACTTTGTTTTTTGCTGACATATTTAGCTCTCACAGAATTTTTAGTTTCAATCATACTTATATTCAGATATTCAAAAGACAGTTTTGTTCAAAAATCATAATTGTATGCAAATGTTAATACTAAATCATAAGCCTTGTGTTGAAGTATTCCATGAGCAGTAGATGGTGAGATACATTACAAGTATAACCATAAATAAAGCAAAAAATTAAATGTACAAGGTCTGCTGACAGACATTAAGAAAATACATCATGACAACACAATAATCCATGGCTCAATTCTGAAAACTTTAATATCGGGTTCAGGATTACAGTGGGCCAAAACATCACACAGCAATGGGCGCAAGGCAGGAATTCCAAGCGCATTAGGCCATTGCATGGCATACTCAGACACACAGACATTTACACGTTTCAAACCAAGTTAGTGTTGACAGTTAATTCAAAGACTTCACCTTCAGGATGTGGGAAAAATCCAATAGACACGGGAATTATGTGAAACTCTCCATGGACTGTGACCAAACCAAGTCTCCTTAGAACTTCTTTAGCTTACAACAGTCACATTAATAACTAAATGATTCACTGCTTCAATATTAAATTGGCCTGGGTATTTCAGGAAGACATTTTATTCTATGTTCCTCTTCTAGAATTTGAAATTCATTGTACATTTTCTGAAACATAATTATTATTTGACAGAAAAATGATATTTCAGGTTCTTTAAAGAATATTCATGAAATGGAAAATGGATGCTTGGGAAATATTTTTAAGCTGCTAAATAGTTAACAGCAAGCGCATGCTTCAATCAATAAATATTTTGTTTACACAATGCTAGTTGCTCAACATCAGTTTTTAATTACTGCTAGCAAAAGCATCTCAAAAGAAATTATAACAATTAACTTTAACAGAAAAAGCCTTCAAAGCCTACAAATGCCAAAATATACATACAATGTACTATACGTGCATAAACAAACAATCCTTTAAATATTAATGCCAAGGCAGGCAAGCTTGTAACTGTATGTACATATCCACGTTCTGCAGTTTATCTCAAAGAGCCTCTCACCAGTCACGGAAGACTTCCTGCTGCATTGATGTAACTGCTACCAGCTGGAACATATGTGCTTCACACAGTGTTAAATCTGTAAATGTACCATGAACAACAAATTATGTGTGCTGTTAGGGTATAGAATGGAGCTTTAAAGCAAGGACTTGGTTTATTTGACTATAGTCAATGATCAGACTAATGAGCAGCATTCATTTTGATGTACTCCCTTTCACTGGTGTTATGAGAAGAAAAATGCATGGGTTGGACAAACTAAGCCCAATGTATTTAATACAGCATCGTTGTGAATTGAACACCATACCTGGGCACCTATGTTACCATTATTACACATGCATACTGTACATACTATTATATATATATATATATTTCATATATATCTTCTCTATATACAGTATATGAAATCCTAAGCCTAAAAGTGCAAGGATTTTATGTCACTTTTTATGTCACTTTTTTGTCACGCTTTAAATCGGGTTTATTTTAAAACCTACATATATATGTTTGGTATCATTCTTTTCAGAATTTATCGAACTTTAATGTGATGTTGTTAGATTTTCAGATTCTTATTCAGTTTTTAAATTATAATCTAAAAAATATCAAGAACTCACATTCCGCAAGACAAGACTTTGTGCCAAGAGATTTAACCGCGCCTGGGGCCAGAAATAAAAGACAAAGAGTAGATGACAAAGACAGCTGCTGTACAGGATTTTAAATGTTGGAAGCGCCATGCGAGATGCAGATGACACGGCACAACAGCAGCAGCAAGCCAGCAGCTGATCGAGCAAAGAAGAGGTAAAAAAAAAAAAAACTGCATTTGTTTCCCATTGTATCGCCGTTTAAGAGGGGGTTTTGGAGGAGCGACCGCATCTCCTTGGGATGCGTTCAGCCCCCCTCTTCACAACGCGAGTGGCAGAGACGTGAAGTGGCTGATGCATAGAACAGGCCAGGGGGGTTGGCGGGCAAAGCAAGCAGGGGGTAAGCCCCCTAGAAA
>JANRMT010062841.1:49907825-49991334 GCA_026402145.1 Polypterus bichir lapradei | reverse complement strand
ATATATATATATATATATATATATATATATATATATATACACACACAGTATATATATATATATATATATATATATATATATATATATATATATAGACACACTCACATGCACATATAAGCAATGTGAGAATCTGAGGTACTGCTGCCCTGTGCACGCTCTCTCCCCATGTCCTTCAGTCTCATGGGTATCCCGTCCATCCTTTACAATATATATAATAAATTTATGGTGTATATACATGGTAAATGTACAGTATGAAAGTAGTTTCAAGGAGCAATTTAGTTACAAAAACTGAAATGAAAACCTTCACAGTTTAATTTGTTCATCAGTATCCCAATCTACCTGCATGTACAAACAGACAGAAAAACACACTAAACTAAAAAGGTGAATGAATAGACAAACAAGGCAAAAGTATTATTTTTTTAACGGTTTGGTGGACAGGCATGCAGACAGATGAAAATGAAATTTTGGAAAAGTAGGTACTATATTCAATGGTTACAGAAAAATTAGGAAGAGGTGTAGAAAGACAAAGATATTACTGGATAGAGGGACAAATACACTTCAGAGACTGGTAACAGATAAGAGATAAAATATATGGGATGAGAAAGGAAACAAATGGACTGACTGATCAGGCAGACAAAAAATGCACAATATGAGAGGACCGTGTACACTCGTTAATAGAAAGTTGAATGAGTAGTTGGGCAGACAGAGAACAGTTATTAGATTAATGTATTACTATCAGAGAGGTGGATGGCAGGCAAACTGGCCTAGCATTACACCATATTTTTCTTCCTAGGATATATAAATAGGAAACAAGAAAAAGCCACTACAGATGAACAAGCACTGAGTAAGAGGATATGAGAAAGCTGCTTTTACCAGAAGCAAATCAGATAAGACAAATCTGTTTTTAGTCAATTGTATATTAAATGAATGTAAACTCTTTACTTTAATTAATAGTTCAAGTCTTGTGAAGTGGTCCATTTGCCTGCTGGAAAACAGGCTGTGGCCGATCCCAGAACTCTCAGCAATATGCCAAGGGTCTCACTGAAGGAAATCAGCCACTTGGACTTTGAAGCATTTCCTATTGTTAGATTTATTGTGGGTGATACATGTGGATACGTAATTTTCAATAGTCTGCTTTAATAAGGAGCAATTATATGGTTCCAGATTAACAACCAAAAAAGCCTTCTGTTTCTTAGGATAATTGTTTTTCCAAAAAGGCAATAAAAAAGAAAACTGATGCTGCATGAATGAATGAAACAACCATTATCCATTTTCTTAATTTGGGTTCTCTTGTACAGGATCATGGAACGCTGATCCTTGCTCCAGTGTGTACAAGGACACACTCCTGTACCACCCAACAGTCCATGCCCTGCTCGGTTATGGCCAGCTATTGACACTTAGCAAATAAAAGGTCAGCGATCGACCTTTTACCATGCCTTTGGTTCGTGGTTTCAAAAAAGGTAGTACCCACTGAAAACACACATAAACAAGTGGTCATGATGCATCCACTACTGTCTGTGAGGCAGCAGTACCACCTGCTATGCTAAAGTGGCACCATAATATAAAGATTATTAGCATGCAAACTTAAAAAAGAGTGCTCAAAGGCAAATGAGTTTTTGGCTTTCATAACAAAGCTAAAGGTATTATTCTAGCCCAGACACAGTATTCTGCATGGCTAATACATTATTAATGATGTCAGCTTACCTAGTGTTATAGAAATCGTTTTGTTATTTTTATTGCTTATACGGAGGCCATTGACCAGGAGCACAGTCTTTATTGGACCTCTTGGAATTCTGGAAGCTTTTTAGGAAAGTAATCTGCTACTAAACTTCCCAGGTTAGACCATGACATGGCTCTATTTTATTCTGTGTAAAGCATAATTATGAATTAGGGTCATCATAACTTATGTCCATGTGTTTTATTGGTGTAAATAAATAGAATGCAACACTCTATATGGGCTTTGTTTTATATTTTCACTTAGGGTTTTCATTTGATGGACTTTAAACTTTCTCGTTAATTATAGCCAGTAGTTATCTCTTAAAATTAAAGGACCTATTTTATTCTGTTACTTATTTTGAAATCCTGTAGCCATTGATATTTTCCATGTGAAACCATGCTTTACTAAAGTGTCCATTTAATGCTTTATATAAATTCAAAATGTGTAAAGTGGATAAACCTGTCCACAAATTGTCTGTCTGAATTTTCCTGTTGCAGGAAATTTCAACTGGATTGAGGAGGCATTTTATAAAATAAAATTCAAATGTGGAATATATTTGTTGCTGCAAACTTGAGTTGCATTGCATAAAAGAATCTAAAAGATTGTGCCTGGTGTTCCGTGTGGTAAACTGAATTGACACAGTAATGGTAAGGGCCCAGTGTAAACTAACACATTAACTTGAGGGTTATTGTGAGAGTAAAGGGACCAGGATATGAAAAAAAAACACAGGACCCCAAACATAGTCACACAGATGAGGATCTTAACTGTAAAGTCAAACTAAATCAATCACCAAGGGGAGGATAAAGAAAAGAGTGTCTTGAAAATGACGGCAAAGTCAAAAAAAAGGAAAGAAAGCTTTCTGTTATATTACAATTACGAGTTTATTCACTATCTTCTATTATTTTGTGTTACTGCATAACATAAACCAATCTTAATGCATGATAATATAGTGAAAATGCATAATTAAAATAAGAGAATACTGATACTGGTTCATTTCGCAAATCAAATGAACAAAAATCGTGTGCCTCATTCTCAGATACTGATTCAGTTTGAAAACAAAAGAATTACTGAATGACACATGCTCAGTGCATGCAGCACGTTGTAAGCAGTGGGGGCTGAAGTAAAGGTGAAGTCAAATCATTTTTACAATATTTTTGTAAGGTTCAGTTTTGTGCAAGTAATTTGTTGAATGTACAAAGGGGCATAAACGTACTTGGTTAGAATTATGTTTATATATTCTGTTTAAAATAACTCCAATAACGAACTGAACAAAATAATTGATACATTCTAATATAAATGTGTTGTTACCGTACTATATTAAGTGACAGAGTTCTCATTGGCTGATAATGAATCATTTCAGCTTGCAGGAATTAAGTAAGGTGAACAAGAGTCATGAATCAGACAGACACTACTTGCACACGAGAGTTAAACATCTACACAAACAAGGTTGATGGCATCACGAAGGTGCTTTAGCACTACTATTAAACTTCAAGGAAACAATTTTTTTTTGTGCATGCAAATCTATTTATCCAAGAAGGAATAACTCCATGTGTTGATACTGCCAAATTTATATGTAGTGGATATCATGTCATTGATGTGACAGAATAGAAAATGGGACAACCAGATGTTATTGCATAAACACAAAACAGATTGAAAACATTGTTGTTAAAAATGACATGAAGAGCAAAATAAACAAGAAAATTATCCACAAAGAAATGACAGAACAGGTCAAATAAAATCTACTCTATATATAAAATCTTAATCCAAATAGTGCAACGATTTTGTGCAAAGATTTTACATGAGGTTTTTATGTGACCTTTTTTGTCACACTTTAAATCAGGCTTATTTTAAAACCTACATATATATGTTTGGTATCATTCTTTTCAGAATTTATCGAACTTTAAGAATTTTTAGATTGTTATTCCGTTTTTAAATTATAAACTAAAATATCAAGAAAGTCGTGGTTTTTAATATCAACAAAGTCATGGTTTTTATTTTTGATCAAGTAAACTTCCTTTCACAGGAACGAACTATTAAAAAAAAATTATCTATTCATAACACCAATGTTTGTATTTAGGTGATTTAGTTAGCTGAAGGTCGAGTTACGATGACCCATTGCATACCACTTTAGTTTTCAGATAATTTTTCTATATGAAAAAAAAAACATTTTTATCTATAAGAATGTCAGTTAAAACAAATGGATTGTTTATTTAGTCTCTTATAAATACTCATTGAGCATAGTGGACCTCAGTTTAACGGGAATAGTCCACTCGGTAAGAGAGTAAATATTTTATTCTCATTTCATTATTTTTACTCCATTAAATAATAATTAATTTTTCTTTTACATATTTATAGAATTTCGTGATTTTGACTCCAATAAATTATCATTTTTCTTTTGTGCTTTTACAGATTTTACTAATATTCTGGCTGCAACTTGGGGTTGGGCGCCAAAGGAGCCAGAGGGGCTTGGCCCCCCTAATTTGTATATAAATGACAAAATTATCCCAAAATAAATAAAAATAAACCACAATCTTAACAGTTACTTCTGCTAATTTTGGTAGCAGGGTAACACAGGAGACAGATGAGCAATTATATTGTTAGGTTAATTTACAGCCCTGAGTGTGCAGTCCCTGTTAATCATTCTTGCTTAAGGTGCCCTGTGGCCAGTGAGTAGCTGAAGTAATAATATCCTTTTCTCATGGTATGTTCCTGTGGCATTTGAACTTATTTGTGTGCTTTAAAGTGACAAAGAGATATGTTACCTCTAAACAGACAAACAGAACTGCTCTTCTTTATGTATAATATGAAATGTTCACTTTAGTCAAGTACTGCCATTTCATTTTGGAGTTATTCCCATATTAGTTGCTCTATTTATTCTGTTGTCATCAAGACAACAGATTTGTTTTCTTCTTTATTAAAGCAAGCAAACATATAATATATAAAATATATTCCATAATATACATTTCACTTAAATAAATGACTCAGTAAAGAAATGAATAAAATGTACTTTAACCGGCACTCCTCCAGTATTAATTTTGACACCACTGTCAGGGAAGGTTCTTGGAGTGGAGAACTAGACTCTTGTAAGACAGTTCAGTTACTGAAGTTCATCAAACAAGGGAGTTCAAAAATGCAAAAAGTACATGCATTTTACACATTGTGAGCATACGACTGGATGACCTGACATGTGGATCATGCAAAATAAGTAACAAGATTTTTTCATTGAATTTTTATAAGTTTTCTGCTGAGCAGTATTGGTCATCAGGGGCTCCAGCTCTATCAAAAAACTGTTATGCCAGTTCTCTATATTGTTTTCAGTCCATTATTACAAATTACTCCGGGTAAGTAACATATAAAAATATTATTTTGAGTGGAAAATTCCTTTAAACATGGAAATGCAAAGAATTACCAACATCTCACTTGATCAGAATTTATTTTATGTAACATCTTCCATACCTGCAATGGACTTAAATCCCTTCAAGAGTTAATTCTAGACAATACCCAGTGCTTCCAGTATACATTCCAACCTCAGACAATCCAAACTGTCAGGATCCTAATTTTTTATGGGAATTCTAGTGGTCCCTGTTTTGATATTCTTGTGTATTTGAAGTTTTTCCACCCCAAGGATTCTAGTGTTAACACCTCTTTTTATCCTGTTGGCTTAGTCTTGTTTGTATATAAATATATGTACCGTTTCTGTCTCCATTTTGTTTATTTACAAGCTTCTGTTGTTAGAACATTGATTGTGTTGCTAGGAATGGGTTTCCTGAGCTCGTAAACTGTCAATCACGGCCTAACAGGATAAAAATGCACCTCAAAGATGTTTCCAAACCTGAGCACACAGGTTCCCCAATAACCTCTTATTGTTCATTTGACTAAATATTCTCTTTTTAATTCTCCAATTTAGAACATCTTTTGATCTTTTTCTGAAAAACATTTTGACATCGGTCGCTAGTATTTCCTATCTCCCTGTTCTGATCTTCACTTTATTTTTGACTTGGCCTCTTCTAATCGTTGCCTTCTAAATCTGAGGTTGTGGTTTTTCAGCATGACACAAACTGGATTAAGCAGGTCCGATAATTGTATTATTTGTGCTGACATCCATTTCTGTTTGCGTCTTGATTTCTATTATTTTGGAAGGCACTGTTCAGACTAAGCTCTATTCGAATGGTCCGATGTAAATCAGAAAATCTGCAGTGTCAGGAGGTCATTCTGAAGCTGATGTGGGATATGAACCAAGCAATTTTAAGAGTTTCTCTTAAAATGTACACAGTACATAAAATCAGTATAAATGAAAAAAAACTGTCTTCTTGTTCTTCATCCTGTTTCTAAAAGTGTACTGCAAAAAGAGGAAAATAAACGTGCACATCCTGAAGTTACTGTCAGAATTCCTGAATGCCCCACCAACAGTGTGCTCAAGTACAACAGTATTTTGTTGGCAGTAAGGAAACTTTGCTTTAGTGTGAACATTTTATTGGTATTCTTGGTGAGAAGGTAGACTACAATGATTAAAAAGAAAAAGCCTAGTCAAAGAGAACTTTCTTTTTATTAGGAATATTAAAATGACAGTAGTCTATAACAGAGGTATAACATTATGCAAGTAAAATCAGTGGGTGAGATTGATTTTCCTTTACAATTTCAAGCCTATAGAATTGATTGAGTAGAAATGTGTTCCCTCCCCCCTAAGCCTGCTATGCTTGCTGGGTTTCATGTTTTATTGCGAAAAGAGCACATCTCCTCCAAGAATACTAATCTACAGCAGGGCTGACAACTTTGCCTGTTATTAAACGGCTCAGCCTATAAGTCAATATGACATCACCCATAAATAATAAATGTATTGCTCAGTTCTGTAGTGCACCTGATTTAAGTATTCAAATAATTCCGGGACTGACCTCCGGCTTCTTCATATTGTTACATTTTAGGAAATATCCGGGAAAGATCTGTTATGCCTCAGTGAAAAAAAAATGCAATGCAAAATCACTTGAAGAAACCTGTCCAATTTCTGGCTATTGAGGGTAGTATTTTTTTGCTTAAACTAAAACACAAAACTTCTGTATGTGACTCCTATATTGTTTATGATCATATTAAAAAAATAACATTTTTGAGAGCTTTCTACAAACAATAAAAAAATCTTCCTTGACATCTAAATCAAGTGTGATTATAAATATGTTTAACAGGTAGAATGTTAATGACTGCAGTGGGCTAGCGCCCTGCCCAGGGTTTGTTTCCTGCCTTGCGCCCTGTGTTGGCTGGGATTGGCTCCAGCAGACCCCCCATGACCCTGTAGTTAGGATATAGCGGGTTGGATAATGGATGGATGGAATGTTAATGAATATTAGGATTCAGATGCAGTATGAAGAGAGGTTGGTGAGTTTAACTGGGATACACTATTCTCTTTATGAAAACAGCAACACGTTAACAAGCATTTTATCAATGAGTTATACACAAAGTATGCTATATGCCCATAATGTGCTCTAATTTTTTTTTGCAGGAATAAATGAGCTTACACTAGATGTAGCAAAAAAGAAAAATCATTTACCATATTTCAGTTTGACTACTGGTCTGAAATGTAAATTTAATTTCTTTACTAGAAGCTGCTTTAGTCATTTCCCGGCACTAGAAGCAGAGTCACTTATGGGGCTGGATTGAGTTGTCTTTACAGTAAAGCACCAGCCTAGTCTGTGCTCAGGATTGTGCAAGACTTTGCCCATAGAAATGTAATATTCTCACTTTTTCCCAGTGTTAAATCTTTTCATTTTCTCTGACACCCAAATTATCGACAGCTAGTCAATTTACTTTAGTCTTGCACTCCATAAAACACTGTGATCACCGATGAAAACAGATGTGCTAGGATTCAATTGCCTAACAAGTGGAGTGTCTAATATAAGCATAACTAAGACTTGATCACAACATCTTTTCATGCGCCTGTTTGTAATGAAAAATGAATGTTCTTGATAGAATTGCCCAACCCCATGATGAATCTTCTAACCCTATTGCTGGGTAACGGCAGGGCTGTCTTGACAGCATTTTAGGCCCCCAGGCAAAGCAGTGCACTGGGGTCCGTACCTACTCAACCCCTCAGTAAGCCACAACATACATAGATTAGCACAGGGCCCCTATACTCGTGAGACCCCCGGGCAACTGCCCAGCATGCCCATGCGTTAAGACAGCCCTGGGTAACTGGGTTTACATTTTCCTGAAAGTACACTCAAAGAGGAATAATATTTCGAGAGGCAGGCTGGATGTTTTATTAACACAAGTCACAGATATCCCACCATAACCCAACATACAACTGTTTTTGAAGCAGATTGTGTGTTTTTTTTTTTTTTTTTGCAGGTATTGAATTTCATTTGACTATTTTTTTATTTTTACATGTTAAATGCTTTAGTATTTTTTAAGTTAAAAGTTACTAGTGAGATCTTTTTTTCAAGTTTCAGAAACAGATGCATGTTTACTAGCAAACTGGCATACTTGGCAAAGTTACTGATACTTGCTTGCTCACAGTATGATTTAGTAATAAAAGCTTTTTTTTTTTTAACTGGAAACATAAAATGCCTTCAGTGTAAAACATTAATCATTGTCTGATCAAAGTGTAATAATTTACCATGTTACATAAATCCAAGAAGAAGGTATAATACTTCAATTAAAAGAAAAAAACATCATGGTACCTGCATTTAAGTTATAAACGATCCTAGGGTATATACCAGAAATCTGAACCATGTTTTGCTGCTGTGCCTGGTTTTAGCTGAGATGCTGCCTTGAAAACAACATTCTTTGAGATTTCGTATAACCTAATAGTGAGTCAAACTTAACCCAGCTATGGAGTGCAATCTAATGGTCAAAAAACGTACTGCCTGTAATTACACACCTACAACAAGTTTCTAACAGAAAGCAATTTTTGATGCAGGTAGAGCAAATGAGGAAAAGAAAGTGGCTGAAGAATGTATGGGTTGAAGTGGTGGTTTACATAAGAAGAATAGATCCTCTTCTTAAAGATACCAAAGACTGCAGAAGGTAGAATAAGAGGTGGAAAACTGCTAACCTGGGCAAACCTGGATGACAGTTCGTAAAACTGCTGCTGCTTACAATGTATTTAACAATTAAAAAAGGAATGTTGCCATAAAGACTGCCATAAACTATATATAATGCTACCAAACAGATTTGTTCAACTCTTCCATCTACTTTTTTTAATAATTTATTTTCTTTACTAAATGGGTTTTTGCTCTCATTTTCAATTTTACAAAATACTTGGCCCTCTATAGATACTCAAAATATTAATAATTTGGTGCAAAACACCTTAGTAACACTGTAAATAAGAAAAAACAGGCTAGTTGCTTTTTTACACACAGTGCCTATTCAACCCCTTGAATATTTTCTCATTTATTGTTATATAATATTGAATTAATTTGGCTTTTTTTAACACTGATCAACAGAAAAATACTTTGAAATGTCAAAGTGAAAACAAATCACTGCAAAGTGATCTGAACAACTATATTGAAACCTCATTGCAAAAAGGGGGGAACTCCAGGGATGCCAGGGTGCCCCGAACACACAGGTATAGTCACGCAGCTTGTCAGGGAGGCACGTGATGGGAAAGGAGATCTGGTTGTGCTTTGGCTAGATTTGGCTAATGCATACAAGTCAATATCCCATAGGTAGGTAGAGTCTCCAGTAAATCGGTACCATATACCAAGTAAGACCAAGGAACTTATCTCGGATTACTATAACAACTTCAGATTGAGAGTCACTTCTGGGCCAGTGACATTAAGTTGGCACTGATTGGAGAGGGTATCAGTTGCATTATATTAGTCATCCTCTTTGCCCTAGCCATGAACAAGGTACTAAAAGCTACAGAGGTGGACTGCAGAGGCCCATCAACAAGGTCCAGCGAAGTACCATCGAGCAAATGGATACTCCTGGGAATGGAGAGACTTAATCAAGTGAGCAAGGAGGAGGTTTAAGCTGGCTAAGTCAAGGTCACTTTTATTGAAGGGCAGTAGAGTTTTTGACAAATTGAACTTTTCCCTGGATGGCACCAAGATTCTGTCTGTCAATGAGAAGCCACTCAAACGTTTGGGAAAACGTTTTGATCACGGCCTCAGAGATGAAGCAGCCATCCAGATATCTATCAAGGAGCTGGAGGCTTAGCTCAGCAAAGTCTGGACAACCAGGGAGACTGAAGGCCTGGGTATACTAAAATGCCATCCTGCCTTGGATTCTCTGGCCTTTGCTAGTTTATGATGTGCCCATTACATCAGTGGAGACAATGGAGAGGAGAATCAGTGGATATCTATGCAGGGTCTTGGCTTACCACTCAGCCTGAGCAGTGCAGATCTGTACAGGAAGAATAATATTCTGCAGCATCCTTTCAGCAGCATCACAGAAGAGTTTAAGGTGTCCTGTACTTGAGCAGCACTGCAGTACAGAGACTCCAAAGACAAAAAGTCTCAGTGCAGGAATTGAGATCTGGACCAGCAGGAAACTGAGTGCTGCTAGGGAATTGGAGATGGCTGAAGTGAGGCTGAGGCACAAAGCTGAGGTGGTGGCAGTGGCAACAGGAAGATCATGGTTGGGCAGCTTTTCAGTGCCTCACTAAAACAAGGTCCAGGGCAAGGAGAGGTGACAGCAGGATGGCAGGTATGAGGCAGCTTGCAGCTTGGATGAGACGGTAGAGTGCAATGAAATGAAGGCTCACTTGGATGGACATCTGGCGAGCAGAGCCCCAGCGCATTAAATTCCTAATCCAAGCTCTATATAGCATCTTACCTAGCCAGACAAACCTCCAGCTGTGGGGCAATGCTGACACGCCTTTCTGTCCACTCTGCTCTGGGAGGTGACACTCAAGCACATCCTTAGCTGCTGTCCAAAGGCCCTAGGGGAGAGTCACTACTGGTGGCACCATGATCAAGACTGAAGGAAGTTGCTGAGATTGTCCCTTAAGTGACAACAATTAGCAGTCTCTCCATGAAGCAGATAAAATTCCTCAAAGCAGGAGAGCAACTGAAACCACAGCTACAGCCTAGAGCTGCTGCAGGTCTACTTTCCACCACACAGGACTGGTAGATAATGGTAGATCTGGGCAAGCAACTTAAGTTTCTGACACAAATTGTGGTAAGATCATTGTGACCAGACATTGTCATTCTGTCTGAGGCCTCAAAACAGCTTGCCCAGATAGAACTGACTGTGCCCTGGGAAGATCATATAGAGGAGGCGTTAACAGGAAGCTGGCTAAGTACCATGGGCTTCTGGAGGATTGCCAGAGAGAAGGGTGGCGAGCACACTGTTATTACATGCCAGCACATGGAAGTAGGCTACAGAGGCTTCGCCAGCCGCTCCCTCTACAGAGTCTACACCCTGCTAGGCATGAGTGGGCTGCTCAGAATAACAGTCGTTAAGACTGCAACAGAGGCAGCAGAAAGAGCGTCCTCGTGAATGTAGTTTAAGAGGGGTGAGCTGTGGCTTAAAGCTGCTGGGATGCAAGTCGGGGTCTGATCAACCTCAGCTGGGTCACCTGGGCAAGGGTGTATGATGTTGTGAGACCTAAAACATCTTATGAACACAGGAAATGTCACCGATGATGTGCCCCAGTGCATCTGTAGGAAGTATCTTTCACCAAGCACACAGCATTGGTGTCAATTTAGTTTTACCAATTAACTGAACCTACCAAGGAAGCCGAGAGGTGACATGCAATATTGTTATTTTTTTAAATTGTCTCCTTGAGATAACAGACTAATTTTATCGAGATGTCGAGAAAAACGAAAACTTGTTTTCTTGAGAAAACGAAACTTAACCTTTCCTCATGGCATCAGGCTTGCTTAGATTGTGACGTCTAAACAGCTGAAGCCTTGCTAACTTAAATGACGGACATTAACATTATTATTTTCTACACTAAGGTATAAACATATTTCAGCCTGCGTCCCCTTGATTGAACAAAAATGTGACGCACTGATCAATACAGTCCTGCTCTTCTGCCATTTCAAACAGGATGTGGCTTCAATAAGCTAAACATTAAATGTTAGATACAATTATTTCATAATTTTGAGAAAACAAGATCTCTTATTTTATCGAGATCTTGATAAAGTTATTCCGTTATCTCGAGAAAACAACATTCATTTTCTCAAGATCTTGATAAAATTAGTCCGTTATCTCGAGGAAACAATTAAAAATAATAACGATATTGCACGTCCTCTCTCGGCTTCCGAAACCTACACTTCTTGCAGATGCAGGAGAAAAACAAGAGGACCTGTAGAAAATCCTATGCAAACAAGGAGGAATGACAATGTTTTACATTGATAGCAACGACACATTTCTATTGTTTACTTTATATGTTCAGAGAGAGTTAAAAGTCAAATATTTTATTATTTTACATCGAATTTGGACCACAACGTACAAATGAGACAGAGAAGGGCTGCATCAGTGTACCTGTGCAAAGGAAAGCAATAAACATTATTTCCAAAATGAAAATGATAGAAGATTAGAGACCCACCACTTTGAACATTACAGTAAACAATCTTGATCATAACCACATGGATAACTTTGTGTTCTTTTACAGGGCTTCAAAGAAACTTTACAAAGATAACAGAAGAGGCTAAGCTCATTCTCAGCTTGGGATCACATATTTCTTCTCTGTTCTCACCTACTCTCACCTTTTCTCCTTTCATCTGTCCTGGCTTTGTTCCCTCGTTCCCCTACTAGATATCTTACCGGCGCCTTCCTCTTTAGTTACACACCTGATAAAGGCTATACAGCTAAAGCATTTTGTCTTTTACTTTTTTCTTTTATGTGTGAAAATAACATACAAATTTTCATAATAAGAAACTGGGAGATGTGATAAGCACTCAGTACTCTCGTCTGCACATAACTTCCTTAAAAGCACAAGTCTCTCTGATTTTAAGTTACTAATTTTTCACTCTGACAGAGATGTAATTAATATGAGAGGCAAGGAATAAGCTTTCTCTGTCTCCCAGACTGCTTTGGAGATTAAGGGTAATTAGGAATTGAGGGCATTCCACATTCTAAGTAGTTCCCTTTAAATAAATAGTACAATGAAAATAAAACACCATTTTTGGCTCAGCAGTACTGACAGACATTTTTATAGTTCTATGCCAATGGCAGGAGGGCTTTTATTTACTGTAGATTTAGGAAATGTAATGCCTGCTGGGTTTTTAACCACACATTAAACCACACTATAGAACATACAAAATGTCTCACAGTGTATGCTTTCCAAAACTATGCAATTGGAAAAATGTCAAAATTAAAGTGTTAAAATATGTACAGTCACATTAAACATATAAAATGGCACCACAAAGTTTGCCAAGGGTACTCTCTGCCAGGCTTAAACACTTCATTGATGCATAAGAGCAGTTTTAGCTGTGAAGGCAGTGGCCACTGAAATTACTGGTAATTCCTACACAAAGCTCATTATACAGAAGTTTCTAGAGGCCCAGTGGGCCAAAAAACAGTAGACACAATTTCCACAGACAGAACTCTTAATTTCTTCCCCCAGGTGAACATTTCAAGTTTTGGTTAAAAAGCAATATTTTATAAAATGTTTCATATTTCTAGGGAAACATGCGTAATGCCAAAACTATGCTTTATTACCATTAACTGCAAACCTGTCTCATGCTTTTAAAGAAAACAATATTTTTTTCCATAATTAAAACTAATCCATGTTCTGATATCAGCACCCTGCTATGACAGCCGTAATTAAAAGAATAAACATCACCTTACTGCCCCTTTTTTACCAGCTCCAGTTTTCTGCTTGATGGATTTTGCCACTACAGATTTTTATGATCACTTATACAAATACTTAATATTTATTCAGCAGAACAATCCTTAGCCAGACTTGCAGGATTCTCCACCCGCATGGCAGGTTAAAGCTGCACCGAGCATAGTGCTTCAAAGCATCACATTTTGGATTAATCAGTGCTTAGAAACACAGCCAGGCTGCCTCAAACACACAGGTAAATTAAAGATTAAACTGCTGAGCAATCTCATTCTGTGAAAAGGCTGCATTTGATTTTTTTTATTTTAATTTCTGGACTATATCTCACAGTGCAATCCACTTTAAAATATTGCTGCATTAAAATCAGTGCACTTAAGTTTAAGATGGGATTTATTTTTTATTTTATTTAAGAAATGCAGCTCACATGGAATACTTGACATTAAAATACTACTATATTAAAATGACTCTATTCTTGTTTTTAAAAATGAGAGTTTCATACTGGTCATGCCATGACTAGCGTTCAGAGAATTCAGAGCTTTTTTTAGGCTTTGGACTCAAATTCAAGTTTGTTCTACCTTATATAATACGCTAGCGTGGCTGTTCGTTTGTCTGTCCAGGATTTTACGTCAATGTAGCTCGCAAACTGTTTGGCCTATTGACGTGAAATTTGGTACAGATATACTACGTGACGTCCACTATCCGCTTTCGGGGTGATGATTGACCTCCAAGGTTATTCTTCTTTTTATTTTTATTTTATTTCATTGTAGAATCAACTTTCGGTAGCGGCCAGCAGGACGGCTGTGCGTCACGTGCATACAGACGCCCTTCTCATCCTTACCACCTTTACCATCACTTCCCCTACCTCTTCATATTTTAAATCATTCTTGAGGCAGATTGAAGACTTAAGTTCCAGGTTAAGTGAAAAATGAAAGAAAATGTAGTAAGTAATTGCAACACAAACACTGACTCAATCAGTTTTAATGTGAAAATATGCCAACGAAACAAGAGAAGCAGTGGGCCACTGGGATGGAGAAAAGAAGAGCTGCTCAGGAAGCAGCAAGCGCATCAACCTCTGAGCAAACAAATGCTAAATGTACAGAGAAAGAGTATGAAAACTGTAAGACAAGTGTATTCACTGCACGTTATTGTGCAGTGCGCCGTTACAAGTACTTAAATAATCAGAATCGCTTGAATTATTTTATAAAAAAAAATTAGCACTGAGGCTTACTGTCTAAAGCAGTGGAATTTAAACCAGAAGGTTGGCAGTTTAAGCTCCGGCATCTAACTTGCTGTGTGACTATAAGCAAGTCACTCCACCTGAACTACAGTAGAAACCATTAAGACCATCTCTATATATAATCTTCATTTGGATCTTGATCTTTGTTTGTCCGCGAATGAATAAGAAGAAGAAGCACTAGATGGCAGTAGAGAGACAGCTAAAACATAGGCATTGCATTAAGAATCTCCTCCAGGCTTATACTACTGAAGACTGTAGTACTCCAGTCACACCTCAAAACACAGACATTCAAACTAAACAAATTGTTGTGCTTTAAATTAACTAAAGAGATCTTCATTTAGATCTTGATCTTTGTTTGTCCGTGAATTCCACGCATGCGTAGACCACCTTCCAGTTTAGTACGTTGTTGTTACTCACGGATGTCAACAATGAGCCGGAATAACGAAAGGGGTAGTGGACAATGCTTCGCTGGTTAGCTCCTGAGGCCTGGTTAGAGAATGAGATTGCCGAAGATAAAAGGTACGTGCCTATGTAACATATGAGTGAAAGAAAGACAGTGGGTAAAATGAATGACAACGTAACAGCACGTTCCGGAAATTATTATTGTTACGTTGTAGCTGGCGAGTGCTGCGCATCTCACAGTTGTACCGTGGCTTGCTCACATGTCAGTGAAGTGATCCCTATTTATGCTTTAAAGAGCCTGGATACCTATGTGTCCCCCTTTTATAACCATTGCTCCATGTATATTGCCTTACTCTTTGGATTGACACAAAGCAACCTGCGAGATTGGAGAAAGGTTGAGAAGACATCGTGAGAGGAAACGACAGCGTCGTGAAAACGAGACGGACTGTGAACGGACAGAAGCAGAAATGCTCCTACACCACCACATAATTACTATTCGGACAGTGATTCCAAGTAGGCCGTTCCTATCGAATCAATATCCAAGGGTTTTCTTTTGTAATTTTGTTTCCCTTATAAAAAATCATAATGCTGTGCGACAAAGGGCCCAGTTCACGACTGGCAGACGTGTTTAAACAGGGAGCCCTTCACAGACAACTTTAACACGCGCAACGTAGTTGGGCGCACATGGCTAGTAAGTTTATATTCCTCTCCTGACTTAACATGTTTTACAATTGCAGAGATATGCGCAATGCTGTAATGTTCAATATAAAAGCTGCTTTAAAAAATGCCTTGATGCATTGTCCCAGGGGACAGCTCTGCTAATACGCAGCTCCAGCTTGCTAAACTCTGTGTGGAATTTGCATGTGTCTACATAGGTTTCCTGCCACATCTCAAAGATGCACAGGTTAGGTATGTTAGTAAGTACTAGCTGAAATACCCAGCGTTACCCAAGAGGAAAAAAAAGTGGTTTAATTTTTAATTGTTTGATAAAAATATAATTAAAAAAACACAACTTTAAAAATAAAAATAAATTAACAAACAATGAAGACTCACTAATGTGCTTCTCTTGCGGTCTTGTATGTATGTTATCATCCCGTTGACGCTCGGAACTCCAGCACATTTATTTCAATGTGATGCTCAAACATAAAGAATGCTGGCAGTCGTCTCCAGTTTCGCCCTCTGGTGGTAGTTTCGAGTGTCAACTGGATGATAACATGCATACAAGACCATAAGATCACCCCCCACCCTACCCAGAAAGGGGGTGGGTTAGGGTTGATTTCACCCTACAGTATTTTTAGTCGACCAATGAGAAACGTGTACCAAGTTTCATGAAAATCACTCCAGCCATTCTGAAGTGATGCTGAAATATACATACACACACATACATTGACTTTTATATACATAGATTGGCATGTGTGCCGTGCAATGGACTGCTACCAGATCCAGTTGTGACTCCTGCTTTGGGCTCTTTGACACTTAAGCAGGTTCTCTCCCAGGACTCTAAGTAGACAAATTATTGAATGTATAATTTGAAAGAGGTTTTTACAAATCTGCGGTAGTAGGTGAAACCAAGACAAAATCTGCTTCCAATGTACTTGGCCATTATTCTTCATGTGTGCAATATTAACTGCCAACTTTAAATTGGCCCAGTATAGATATGTGTATCGGTATGTCCCATGATAGACTGGCATCCCACCTATTGTTGTGTAGTGGAGTATAAAATGAGAGATATCTAGCATTTAAGTTGATACACATTTTGTGTGTCTTTATTTGTAATGTTAAAGAGTCAGAAAGCTGGACAAACGACAGAGTTTCAGGAGACATGTTTTACTTTACTGGTAAGAACAGTTATGTTTTGATGTTTGCCTAAACATCTCCTGCCAGAATCAAAAGTCTTTAGGAGATTGTACCAAGTACTAACGCAGGATTTTAATTTTATGGTGGGGGCACAGCAGCATGCATCCAACTGGTTTGGCAAGAGGCTTTGTTATAACTTTACTTGGACATTACAGCAGCCTATGATCTTCCCCCAACAGGAAGGCCATAAACTGTCTAGCTGGCTACAACTGAACAAAGTAACTGATGGGTTGTACCTGAGCACTTTCATTGGTGAATGACTCAGGAAGCGACAAGTAGACTTATTCTATTGTTCACTGGAATTGGATTATGGTTGAAATAGGATTGAATGAACCAAGGGAACTGCCTGCATCTATTGGTCTAGAGCACGGGTTTCCAACATGTCGCTAGCAAGCTACCGGTAGCTCACAACCCCTTTCCATGTAGCTCACCAAAGGGTTAATGAATATTACATAAATTTGAAAAGTTGATTAGTCAAATTAGGGGCGGGTGATCTTACAAAAAATCATATCACGATCCACAATCTGAATTGCAATCTGTCTTTTCAATGCGCCATACACTTAAGAGAATATCCGGACTCAAACTCATCAAGACCTAAGTAACACTTTATTTTAAATATCAAACAAAGCTGAATTCAATTGTTCTCTCATTCACTAGCTAAGCGGAATTAAGGAACACGCCCCAAAGCTGGCGAGTGAATGAGGAGTGTATCCCCCCACCCCGTTGCGTGGATCTCGGATTTGCACGAATAAATTGGTACCGCAAGCAAACTATGATACACAGCCAAATGACAGAAGTCGCAAAATCAACCAGAATGTTCAAGCAAATTATAGAAAAAATCCCGATCTAAATCCTTTAAAGTTCTCTTGTGAAAAGCAGACAGACATACAGACATACAGACAGAGAGACATTGGATTTTATATATTATATATTAGTAAACCTTCAAACTAATGTGCAGTTAAAGTCTCAACAGCATTCTCAGCATTTCTGGAGCTTATTAGAGCCAGATAACTATAAGAATCTTCACCAAACAGCTCTGAAAATGTCTGCTTTGTTTAGGTCTCCATACCTCTGTGAGTCTGACATGAATGTCATGAAATCAAATTTCAGAACAAGACTGACAGATGAACATTTAAATGACTCCATAAGAGTGAACCTCAGTGGCTCCACTCCACCATACACCTGCCTCTCTTGTTGACTCCATGCAGTGCCAGTCATCTGACTAACTAAAAAACACACCACACATGCAAATGGACATGTGAATACTCTTGGGAAATGAAACAGGGAAATGTAACAAAATGACAAATGAAGAAGTAATATCTGTGTATTTGGAATTGTATTGTTTTGTTTTGACAGCATTCATGTTTTAATTCAATAGTGTGAGATACACTAGAAAATGCATACAAACATACTGAATGCACTTGCAGGGGAACTAAATATTTTTTGTGATGTTTTAATGCAAAATGTGAGTTGTGGACACCAACATTTTGTAAATGTTCAGGCAAAACAAGCTTATTCAGTTTGTTTGGGTTGAAATATTAATTGAAAATTTTAGTCCCGACTGCAAACAGACCCCACCCCTTGGCCTCGACTCTCTTCCCATTCCAGTAACTTCGTCTGTCTCCAATCTTGGAATCAAAATGGATATGGTCCTGAAAATGGATGCTCAAGTCAATAGCACAGTAAAATCCTGCTTTTTCCATCTTAGGCGAATCGCCAAACTTAAGCCTTTTCTGTCTATCCACCTCCTGGAATCAGTAATCCATGCATTCATTACGTCCCGGCTCGACTACTCTAATTCCTGCCTATATGGTATCAGTAAAGCCACTCTTTCTAGACTCCAACTGGCTCAAAATGCGGCTGCAAGGCTTCTAACTGGAAGCAGCAGAAGCCAACACATTACACCGATTTTAAAAACCCTACACTGGCTGCCGGTTAGATTCAGAATTGATTTTAAGATACTCCTCTTAACCTATAAGGCACTAAACGGTCTAGCCCCCGCCTATTTGAGTGTCTTGCTCCATCGTCACAATCCTCTTCGTGTTCTTAGGTCCGCAGATCAGTTACTCCTAACTGTTCCCAAGGCACGTTTTAAAGCTCGTGGTGAAAGGGCTTTTTCCGTCTGTGCACCTAGTCTCTGGAACTCCCTACCTTTAGTGGTTAGGCAAGCCGCCTCAGTCGCCTCATTTAAATCACGCCTAAAAACACACTTCTTCACACTGGCTTTTAATTCTTAACCTGTCTCGTTTCCACTTGCTTCTTCCTATTTCTCTATTTATTGGGTCCTCTGACCTGTTTTTAGTATCTCTGTTTTAATTCTCTTTTAATGTTTGTTTTTAGTCTTGCTTCTTTTTAACTATATGGCGCTTCGGTCAGTTGTAATGCTGTGTTTTTAAGCGCTCAACAAATAAAAATGGTATGGTATGGAAATAAGCTATGAGAATAAACGTTAGAAAACATGAGTAGCTCTTGTTCATTTTCATTTTGTACAAGTAGCTCTCAAGAGAAAAAAGGTTGGAGAACCCTGATCTAGAGCTATGCCAAAATAAGTTGGACCAGTGTAAGACAAGGGTCACTCACCCCCTCAGTCTCTTTTCTCATATCCCTCTCTCACCATCTGGGCAAGAAGATGTGACCATCTCGTTCTTTTGCCATATCTCCACGATGAAGACAACTCTATCATAGCAGCCATTTTGAAACAGGTATGCATCCTGATTCAATACTCCATTCAATGGCCATGTGGTAGCAAAAAAAAAGTTAGATTGAAAGTAAACTAAGAGCCACCTCTGCTACGTAGGCTGTAATGGTATATTTTTGTCACACTTACTTTATTTTGCTTAATAATTTGGGCTTATTATCTATAATACATAATTAATTTAAAGTGTAACTTTATCCTGATTGCTCTCTTGCTCTCTCTTGTTGACTGAGGGCATACATTTAAAAGGCAGTGTAAAATATGAAAGCTAAAAGTACAGACATTTTGGTAATGTCTACATAATAATGGGAAATAATGTCACCATAGTACCCAATACAGCAAAACCGGTTGATTCCTGGTTAATTTTTGCATCTAAAAAAGGAGACTCTGGATAGTGTCTCAGATAGCATTTTTCTGCATTCCTGGTACAATCCTTTATCTTAAATTAATATTAGTTTTTTCATTTAGAAATAGGTTTTTAAGAAACACGCTTCCCATATGTGTGAACTTTATACTTACTTGCTGAAAAATTCAGGCGTTGGGTCTACTTCATCTTATTACATGTGTGAGCATAATCGTGTGGAACTTCTAATCACTGGGTTACATGAATTATTTTGCTTCATTGATAACACTGCACTATCCTTCTTGCCTTCTAATGACTAATATATTATTCTGCTTGATTTTAAATATCCCATAACAAAAGTATTACACAAGATATACAATGAGATATAAAAATGTATTTGTTTATGCATCTGCCAATTAGCAACATTATTGCTGCAAGCACTTTCTTGGGATTATAAAAATGGATGAGTGTTTTTTATTACATGCTGTGATCATTTTCCTCTTGAGAGGTAATACATACTGTATAAAGAAAGAATTACTGGAGAAATTTAAAATAAGAATCAAAGTGCAAACAGATCAAGCAAAGAGATTTCCAGTGCACCAGCAAGTGCAGTTCCTTTATGTATTAAAGAAAACAAGACTGCCTCAGCTTTAGGCTATGATTTTTATTCTGAGAATGCAATTAAATATGGTAGGAGGACAAAGGAACACATTTTTGAAGTTCCTGAAGCTGCCATACCAGAACTGTGAATTACATGCAGCAAGTGTGCCAACCATATTCTCCATTTTTAATTTATTGTTTTAATTTGTATTCTACAATAAGATTGAAAGGTTCTGCCAAATGATGTTGTGAGGCAAAATCTAAGCTGCTTGTGGTCTTTAACTGATTCTTTATCTATGCACGATAATATTTTTTGAATGGAATGCCAAAGAAACTGATAATCACATTCCATTGTTCTATAGGGAAAACCTCACTGATGATCAGTTTCGTGTCATTCCAATGCTATCAACCAAATCAAATGAAAGATCCCTTTTATAATGCTGCTTGCCTCGCAAAACTCAACAGCATAATTTGTGTTTTCAGTGTTTCCAAAATATGAATTACAAGAACGGGAAAACGACACCATCCCAGACAGATGACACATCTAAGACACCCGACAATCAGGCTCAGCAGGCACTGTGACATAGTGGCTAAGAAGTGGGACTCAACGTCATAGGCTTGCATATTAAAACTCCCACCACTGACTCACTGCAGTATTTTCTGGTGCTATAGTTGTAGCAATGAAGTATTTCAGATGCAAGAGTTAGCATTGCTGCTTTTAATTTCCTTCCACAATATGAAGACAAGCTGTTGGTCAAATGGGAATTTTAAACCAGACTACTATGATAAACAAGTTTCCACATGCTATGACCACAAAATGAATTAAAAAGTCATAAACTTGGATGAATAGATCATTTTTTTGTATTTATCTTATCTTTTTCTTCATTTGGGGCAGACACAGTGGTAAATGCTGCTGGCTCCAAATACCTTCAGGAGTGTGGATTTATTAAATATTAAAATGAAATATCAGAATAGTAAAATTTTGCACAGACAGTGGCAGACAGGAAACATAAATTCACTTAATCTTGCTCCCCATAGATTCAATAGTAAATACCACTCTCAAGTAAAAAAGTACAATTTGTCTCTTTTTTCTCCTGCCGTTTTTGTCTGTTCACTGCTACGGCTACCAAACAAGCACAACGCTAAAGCACATGGATTCTGCACTTTTTTTTAATACGATTAAAGGGGCAGACTTATGTATTACATAGAGGCTACGTGCAAGTCCATACAAAAAGACATTAATTACCTTTAAAATACAAATACACCAATACATTTCTAATTTCCACCTGTGTGTATGTTCTGTTTAAATGCATTTGCAAGTTTTCTGCCAATTTTTAGCCCATACTTGGATCAGCGTTATGTACTCGGGGGGTGCTTGACCGTCCAACATTGGCTGCCACAGCTCTGCGATGTCATGCTGGCCTTGCAAAGCACCGTAAGGAGCTGGAAAAAAGTCTGCCTAAGCAGGCCCCATGGTGAATGTCCAGGGAAACATTCAGTGAACAAGGACACTGGAGAAAACTAACTTGCTATGAAAAGCACTTTCGTGAATTTCGCTATTCAACACTAGTCAAGAGTTTGAATGTCTTCCCTATGTCCATGTGAGCTTTGCAGGATGTTCCATGCTCCAAAATTATGTGCTTCATTGTAACTGTCATCTGTACATTTGTCTGGTATGAGAAAGTGTGGGTAGCACATACTAGATTCATACCCCTTTCAGGGTTGGTGCCTGCCTCATGCCTGTTGCTACAGGAATATTATCTAGCTATCTATGACCTTATAATGCAATACCGGTATATTTTGACCCACGTTCTAAAATATTAATGGATTACAAACAATTACAACTGAAATTTGTAGCAACACTTCCAGTAATATCCATCCATCCATTATCCAACCCGCTATATCCTAACTACAGGGTCACGGGGGTCTGCCGGAGCCAATCCCAGACAACACAGTGCGCAAGGCAGGAAACAAACCCTGGGCAGGGCGCCAGCCCACCGCAGGTAATATTCATATTTACTTTAAATGTTGAGTTTACTAGAAAGACATTCCGAGGCATTAATCTTTATTCACTTACAGTACTGTAACAGGGTGGCACAGTGGTAGTAAGGAGACCTGGGTTCGCTTCCTGCTCCCCGTGTCAGCGTGGGTTTCCTCCAGGTGCTCCAGTTTCCTCCCACAGTCCAAAGACAAGCAGGTTAGGTGCATTGGCAATCCTAAATTGTCCTTAGTGTGTGCTGGGTGTGTGTGTGTGCCCTGCGTTGGGCTGATGCCCTGCCCGGGATTTGTTCCTGCCTTGCACCCTGTGTTGGTCAAATAAAAAAAATAGTACTGTGACAAAAATCTAAATTTCTGCGTCATGCCTGTTGTTGAGTTTGCCTGTTTGTACCTCGTCTCCATGGCAGGTGATGGTGCTGTACTGTTTTTGTCCTCTCTTACAACATTTAATTCCAATACTTTTTTCTGATTAAAGCAGACAAATAGTTCTTCTTAGCACAAGCTGACAGACACAGAAAACACCTATTAAAGCCACATTGTGTGACACACTTAAACTGTGTGTCTTGTAGCACTAAAATATGCAACTGATTTAGCTGTTTTAAATATACCCAAGATAAATCCTTTTCAAATATTCTATATAAAAAACTAAGTCTCGACTCAGTCTGACACTAACAAGCTAAGGCGGTTTAAGAAAGTAGGATAATTGGCCACACTGAGAAACATCAGAGATTGCTGCTGTTCATCCCAGAGCTGCTGAGGAAATGAAAGCTTGTACTTGGAGGGCATGCAGTACTAATTAGGTCTGGACTCTTCTTAGTTTGGGCGTGAGATTCAGGAAAACATGTAATATTCTCACTCTATACTATACATATTCTGTAATTTTTTTGCCTTGTATGAGCAGTAACAAATTATAATGAAAGACAATTTTGAAACAAATGATTGATAGAATATTTAAATGTAGTGCTGTTCATGCTTTCAGAATATTAAAAGACACATGGCATAGTCAAGTCATTGACTATGCATCACATAATTATAAATGAAATGCATTAAATCAATCACCTTTACATGCCTTGCCCAATTCAGGTTTGTGGGAACTGGAATGTACTTTGGTAGCATCAGGCAAGAATCAAATATGGATAGGGCAGTAGTCTATCACAGTGCATGCTCATATCACATGCCCACAATCAAACAACGGCAATTTACAGCCAGCAAATCTAACATGCACAACTTTAGAAAACTGAAGCAGTCATGAGGACTTGGCTAAAACACACAAATTCTATACAGACTGTGACAAAGCTGAAGTCCAAACCTAAGCTCCTGAATTAGTGATGCAACACTGCTAAGCACTACACCACAGTCTCACCAAAATGTAAAAATCAATTCATCTTTATTTAATACAGCAGTATCACTGTTTCTGTTCAGGTTATCTTTAGGGTGTGCCTTTTCCTACTAGCTGCTGTCTTACCTAAGACAGTACGACTGGGATGCCAACTCAGAACATAGGGAATGACAAGCAGCAAGTTCTACTGATAAATTACATAGGGAACTCCAGGGAACTCCACTGACCGTCCTCCAGTCTGCTGTGCAACAGCAAGTGCCTCTCTCAGCTTTGGTGTTCACATACCACCAGTTATAAAGTCATAAAGTGCTTTTTAAACTACACTATAATTAAATTCAAACAATATGAAGTGTAATACAAGATAAATCAAAAATGAAATACTCATGTTTTTAAGAAGAGTAATCAACAATATCAGTTCTGTACATGTTAATGGCGTTTCACATATTCCTCCATATGTCAAGTGCGAACATGCCTCACTTTCATACTTAAGTAAAACTCCTGGATCTACATAGTGGATTGTTTGGTTGCATGAAAAATATTTGGATTAATGATCATTGTTTCAGTTTACCTCTTATCTCCTTCTTTAACTTTTGGTCTTGAGTATCCAGAGTGCTGTGATCCACTCTTTTTATGTTATGCATCACTCCTATCCACATCTCCACTACAATATACCTCTCATATAGTCATTCTCCACTCCAAAAGTCTGTATTACTTCCTCACATTTTTCCTTGCCACGTGACTTATGTCCTCCATATCAGTTATTTCTCTCACCATTGCATTTGTTTTGCACACATCCTATGCATCATTCTGATCTCAGTTGTACATGAAACTTCTGCTCTGCCAGATCTGTCCCAGTCAACTGTAAGTGCTATTATTGTAAACTGGAAGCATCTAGGAGCAACAACAGCTCAGCCTTGAAGTGGTAGACCACACATACTCACAGAGCTGAGCCACAGAGTGCTGAGGCACATAGAGTTTCAAAATCGCATATCCTCTGCTGCATCACTTATAACAGAGTTACAATACTGCCTCTGAAAGAAAGAGTAGCACAGGAACTGTGTCGGAAACTTCATGATATGGGTTTCCATAGCCGAACAGTTGCACACATGCCTAAGATCATTATGCAACCATCAGCTGCAGTGATGCAAAGCACGCCGCCATTAGACTCTGGAACATTGTGATGAATCCTGCTTCACTATCTGGCAGTTTGATAGACGAATCTGGGTTTGGTGGATGCCAAGTAGAATGCTACTTTCAGAGCTGCAATGTGCCTACTATAACGTTTGGTGAAAGAGTGATAATGGGGTTCTGGAACTGTTTTTCAGGTTTTTGACTCAGCTCCTTGGTTTCAGGATAGTGTTAATGTTAAGACATTGTAATACTACATTTTTCTTTATGTCACTATATCTGGACAATACTGTTATGAGTTTTATTCACATGTGCATGTTAACTGTGGCACACAGGGGCTCAGCAGTTAGAATTGCTAGCCAAGCATTGGATTAGATAGCCAAAGACAACTGGAGGCTTGTATAGTCAGCTTAAACACAGGTTAGGGTATTTCTGTCCTCTATCAGCACAAACCTTCTTTCCTTATTGGGAGAATGAGAACCGGCATGTAAGCACTATGATATTTCTGTATTTTGTGGAGGAGGAATTCAGCCCTTGTTTGGAAACAGAGAAGACCAGCAAATGAAGCAAGACATTATAAAAGCTTGGACAACAGCCAGATCTTTAGAGGCGGAATCGACAAAGCTCGAAGAAAAACCTCCCAGCGTGGGGACGAGAAAATGGCTGACTATGTTAATCCAGATTCCCACCTGGATTTTAGTTTGTACCTGCGCCTCTCCGTCTAAAACCACGTTAATCGTCAGTAAATGTAAGCTAAAAGATATTGTTTCTCATGTGATTCTTGTACCGCCGTAATCACGATGGGAGGGATATCGACATTTCTGGTATATTATGATATTGTTTAATTATTTAATATGCCACAATTTTAAAAGAACACATTTCCAAGAGAGCTAATGCCTCTTCAGGAAACATAATGGCGTAGCCGGCAGGATTGTGGCTACATTAATTATTATATATTAATTGCCTCTTCAGGAAACATACATTCAATGACATTTTAGGCAATTGTGGCAACAGTTTGGAGAAGACCATTTTCTATTCCAGCATAATTGTTCCACTGTGCACAAAGCCAGATACTTAAAGACAAGGAGAAACTCGAGTGTCCTGCACAAAGACCTGACGTCAACACTACTGATCACCTTTGGGATGAACTGGAATGCTGATTGTGATTCAAGTCATCTAACATCACTACCTAACCTCACAATTGCTCTTTTGGCTCAATTAGCACAGATTCCCATACACGCTCCATAATTTTTTAGAAAGTCCTCCCAGAAGAATGAAGGCTTTTATGGGCACGAAGTGGGAGCAAACTCCCTAATAATGCTCATGGTTTTGGAATGGGAGGACCAGCAAGCTCATATAGGTGTGATGGTCAGGTATCCACAAACTTTTGGCCATATAGTGCATAACTGCTCACACAGGTTGCACTTATGTTTTCCTTCAATATCAGTAAAATCACTGAAACATGAGTTTTGAACAAGGTCACTCTTTTGACACTGACAAAAAGAGGTTCTCGTGCAGTATTAGAAATCCTGCTCCAGTCTTCAAAATGAGTATATGAATAAAATAAATAAAAAAGCCAAAAGAAGTTTGTGTTGCTTACCTGTTAATATAACTAAGGGCCACATATGTTGGCTGTTGCAATTCTTGCTTTTCTAAGACACGAGGATCTGTATCTAAAAGAATAAAAAAATGTAAAATCAGTTAGGTATGATGTTTAGAAATGGATCACTACACAAAAGAACACATCATGAACAAACACAATCTCTGCATAAAGCCAATGCTAACATTTAACTGACCACAAATGACAACCTTTACTCTCATAATCTAACTCCTTCATCTCATGTTGAATATGCCATAAATTATAAGCTTGGAGTCTTGTTGTAGCACAGGAGTATGTTAGTTATGCCTTCTTGAAATATCTTAACAGGGAAAAATAGGGAAATTCAAATTCCTAGCTAAAAAGCAATAAAAAGCAGTGTTCTGAAAATTACAAACTACTGCTTAAACCACCATTTCCTCAACTGGAGACAGGTTTGTGTGATTCAAAGTACAACAGTCACAAAACAAGACATACTCATCTCCAAATCACACAGAACAGTTTGTTTGTCGAAAAGGGTGAAGCGCGTTTATAAGTAACAAACATAGGCTTGAACTGCTAATTGAGATAATTGCATTAAAAGGAGCTATTCATTTTCTGAAGCATAAAGACAAAAGAAGTAACATACACAGAAAAAGCAATAACATTTTAATAGGCTTTAGATCATAAAGTTGTATTTCTGTTGTAAAGGCCCACTTAACTGCACATGAGATGCAGTATTCTTGTTTTTGTGAGCCACCATAGGAACAATCCAATGATTTTCCATTTTACATACAAGTATAGACTATATATTCATTCAGACCTGAACTCAACAAAGATTTTAAAGCAAACCAGCTTATGCATTCAGTACAAATATAACATGTTCTACTTCTCGAGTGAGCATTTGTTATTGTATATGCATTGCCCATTGTTACAGTACATTTATATTCAAATCCACAACTGGAATACTTCAGGATTATTTACCTTGGCAGTCTGTTAAACTGCATGGGTGAACTGATTTTCTGCTTGTTGAAGCATCTCAGATATACATACATGTGAGACATATTCTCTTCCTGATGATGTTTTCACTTGCATTTCTATAACTTTTAATCTGTATTTGTACTTGTATCTCAGTGCCGTTTGCAATGTTGATATCAAGTAAAGCACAATGTTAACCAATGAAAAAAGCTGTTACTGGGATGGACTTTAGTTCAATTCACTTCTGTTCACAAGACCGTTTTCCAGAAGTTACTTATTTAACAATATTTTAGTAAAAATATATGAGTTTGAGATGCTACAAGCATATAACTAGATGACCTGGCACATGGATTATGCAACATGAGTAATATGAGATTTTTCATGGATGTTTCTGATATTGTTTGCTGTAGTCTAGGTTTGATCACATATATGCCTTATCTATTAGAATTGTTGTTATCTCCGTTCTGCATGAAACATAAAATTAAAAATTTTCATTGGCCGTCACTTTCAATTACATGGGGGTAAATAACATATCAAAAAATATATATCTGGGTGGAGTATTCCTTTAATGTGCTTTACAAAGAGTACTGTAAATCATATATTGTAGAGTAATTTTCAACATTCTTCATCTTCACTGTTACTGCACCTTCACACTAAGATAATCCAGTAAAGTTCATTTTATAACATTTGAAAAACTGTGATAAGATCAGGCCTTTCAGCTCAACAAGCTCATCCATCCTATTTACCTAGATTCTCTAAAATAACATCAACTTGAGATTTAAAGATCTTTACAGTTCTGCTCTCCCTCATACTACTTGGTAGTTTATCCCATATGCCTAAGGTTCTTTGTGTGATGAAAAGCTTTCTAACATCTGCAAGCAACAATGTTCCTTAATATGTTTCCAAGCATGCCTCTGTGCTCTTTTTGAAGAATTTATTCTAAATTAATAGCTGGGATCAACTGTACTAATTCCTTTCATAATTTTAAATACTTCAATCGTGTCACACTGTAATCTTTGCTTAAACTAAAAATGTTCAACTCTTTCAACCTCTCCTCATAGCTAAAAACCTCTTAGTCCCAAAGTCAGCCTAGTCAGCCTTTTCTGAACTTTCACTAGTGTTACTAAGTTGCTTTTTGTTATATGGAGTCCAAAATTGTACATAGTACTCCAGATGAGGTCTTACCAGTGTGTGACGCAATTTATGCACAACCTCCCCTGACTTGTACTCTACACAGTGAGCTCTAACACCTGACATTCTCTTATCCTTCTTAATTTCCCCTTTACACTGTCTGGATATTAATAGTGACAAGTTCACCACAACTCCTAGGTCCTTCTCATAAAGTGTAATTTCAAGCTTCAGACCTCCTACTTCGTATTCAAATCTACCATTTCTACTTCATGCTTTACATTTGCTTACATTATTGACGCCGGGCACCTTGAGAGAAGACGGAATGAGAGAAGAACGGATTACATTTCTCAGCTAGCTAGGAAAGGCCTGGTCATTTTTCTGTTAAACATTATTGTTAGGTAGATGGAAATCTGGTGCGTCCCGCCATGACAGCCCTCACCTAGAGAAGCAGATAAAAACAGTAACCCCGTTATCATAATTAAATCTCTTTACTTTTAATTAATAAAATGCTCTTTTCCAAAATAATTATCTTTAATGTTCATTAATATTTTAATAATTCCCATTGAAAGGAAAAATAACTGATTCAACTGGTCAGAAAAGAAAGAGACTGTGAAGATGCACTCTGTAAAGCACAATGATAACCTAACAGAAGGGCAATAATGTGATTTTGTTTTCACCACTCTGCAACTCATGGAAGCATATGTATGAATGAAAATATGAAAGCTGAATTTTCAAATCAATTGTTTTAAATAAAGACTACTCAAACTTGCTTCTTCACTTCCATTATTTGTACAATTCTGGGCAGATTATGAAAAAACATTTTTTTTTACAATCCATAGGATCTGTTTATCTTATAAGTATACGAATATTTATTGTTATACAGGCGGTAACACTAAGAATAGGTCTGTTGTGTTTAATTTTCATCACAATACATAAATGATATTTGAATTCATTGTTTAATTACCATGATTAATAGTTCTACTTGACATCAGATGCAGGGTCAGGTGAAAACCCAGTTGCAGAATAATCATTAAAACATCACACAAGTTGTTCTACTTGCCTTTCTCTTCATTAATTGCATCAGCACAAATGGACCTCTACCACATACTGTACTCTGCTAATTAGGTCTGCAAATTACCCAGTAATATATAAAAACAAGGTGAATATAAATTGCATACTTTACATATGTTGGCACATGTCTTTTATTTAATTTACAAAAATTAAATTGGAGCAAGAGCAAGTCATAATAAGACATAAACACATCCTTGCATTAGTTTCAAAACTGACGTCAAGTCTATTCATTTAGAAAACTACAGAAGGCTAGTCAGGCTAACTAATTAATACCAAATGTACTGATGGGTAGGAGGCTGAGGTTAAAAAAGAGGACTCCATATGTCACTGAAGTAGAAAGAATTTTCCAATTCAAGAGCAGTGGGTACTAGACACTGGGTCTCTTAATTGAGTCATTATTACAATATACAACTATGTCATGATACAGGGTATAACCAAAAGCACCTCCACTGCATAGGTATAGACAACAGGGAAATTAACTTTACACTGAGTCTGTCAGGGCTAAGCAATCAAAATAAAATATAATGAAAATGAAAACAAAATCAATAAAATAAATAAAATAAGCTATTTTAGTCAGTTGACCTGCATACTGGATACTGTTTATTGGATCCTACACAACTTTTAAACCAGGACGCAGTGTACATTCAATTTGTTCCCCTCATAAGCAATTAATGTTCCTCAGTAATTCTATTGTGTCTTACACTTTTAATGAGGCGGCGCAGTGGGTAGCACTGCCGCCTCACAGTTAGGAGATCGGGGTTCGCTTCCCGGGTCCACCCTGCATGGAGTTTGCATGTTCTCCCCGTGTCTGCGTGGGTTTCCTCCGGGTACTCCGGTTTCCTCCCACAGTCCAACAACATGCAGGTTAGGTGCACTGCTGGTTCTACATTGTGCTTGGTGTGCGTGTGTGTGTGTTCCCTGCAGTGGGCTGGCGCCCTGCCCGGGGTTTGTTTCCTGCCTTGCGCCCTGTGTTGGCTGGGATTGGCTCCAGTAGGCCCCCGTGACCCTGTAGTTAGGATATAGCGGGTTGGATAATGGATGGATGGATGGATGCTTTCAATGACATACTTATTGGGAATTTTAGCCAGCTTGTTCAGAAATTATCAAGGATATTTATACTTATCCCAGTGTGATGTTTTAAAGACTACAACTAATGAGAAATTAATTTAAGACTGAACTTGAATTTATCGTCTCATTCATAATAATAAGAGTATAACATTTTGCAAATGTGAAAAGACAATTTATTTCAAATCTATAAATCCACACATCCCTTTTTTAATATAAGAAAATGTGTACAGTACAATACCCAGATGCTCTACAGACAAACGACGTTTTGCCATATAGTGGGTCTATTCAATGATCCTCACTGATTAGGCTGTGCTGTGTACACCTCCTATGGGAGGTCTAGAAAGGTTATTCTTACTATACTCCCAAACCACCTAAAGTGGCTACAGGAGGAGCAGCTGTTCCACTCTGTATTTCCCCTGCATTGCTGAAATGCTCACAGTACTGCAGATTGTATGCCCAGGAACCTTCATTTTGTTTATACTTGAATTTATATTCTTATGACCACTTCCCAAAAGAGGAATTTGGATGGGAATGGAGACTGATAAACTAGAAGTATTATCTGTTAACTTACCTCCAACTTCATCACCATGACCAGAATAACATCTGCTAAACTGCTGCCACTGCACCGATTTGCTGTTCGGTCTCATGATCACCTCTACTGTCACTCATCAATAAGACATCAGAGCACCTGAACTCTGGGCAACTTCTCACCCCGTACAAAACAACTTATTTGTTTCTGGATGAGGAACATCACCTCAGACGTGGAGGTGCTGATTCCCGTTCCATTTAGATCATACTCAGCTCCAAACCATGGCAATGTGTAGCGATGATCACAGTTTAATGAAGACAAGAAGATAACATAATTGGTAAACAGCAGAGACACAATCATTAGGTACACCACTAGATAGCCTCTAGTCATTGGCTGTGCTTTATCCGGTCCTGAAAATCAAGAAAATAAATGCAGACTAGATGTACCCTTGATAAAGATCAACACTCACATTTAACAGATTTCACTTAACTAAAGTGTGATAAGTTAACTCATGAGGCCTCATGTATAAACAGTGCGTATGCACAAAAATGTTCCGTACGCCCATTTCCACGTTTACATCACGATGTATAAAAACTAAACTTGGCATAAAGCCACACACATTCTCACACCAGCTCAATCCATTGTGTATGCAAGTTTTTGGCTCGGTTTTCAAACTAACCCACTGTATCTGAGTGTGGAATCACAGCCCTACAGCATTTGATCGGAAAAAGGATCATCGGGATACAGCATCTACACTGCCTCAGCCATGCACACAGTCTATTTGAACCTCTTCCATACAGCAAACCCTTCAGAGCCTTTCCTGTAGTGACCTTGTGGTTCAGAAACCATTTGATCCCAAGAGCTCTAAACACACTCAATCAGTCCATCAAATTTTCCTGGTAGAACCGTTTGTACTTAATAAGTACATTTACCTCACTGTAAACTGCACTACAGTTGTAATATTGCACAACCTGTGTTACTTATGCTTTCATATTGCATATTTTTCATTGTTTTTTTATCATATTATTGTTATTACTGTTATTTTAATTTTATAGGAAAAAATGTTTATGGAGGATTTGCATATTGAATCTCATTGTACCATACAATAACAATAAAGGAAGTCAATTCAATTCAATAGAAGAAAGCACGTATTTACATATGATGACGACTGGCTTCTAAGTTGATTTAAATTTCTAAGCACTATCTTCTTGGAACTCTTGATATTTTAAGATGAAATGCAGTGAAGTATGTATATTAAATTATACACATTTTAACTTCATTTAAATAATGTATACTGTTAATAATTTAATGTGTGAGCACAGTGAACAGTGGTAGTGATGAGCTGCCTCCCAGTTCGGGGATTGTTCCTGCCTCACGCTGTATGCTTGCTGGGACTGGTGTGAACCTGGATGGATAGATGGATGGAATAATTAAACATGTACTACGAAGATATTTCAATGTTCCTTAAAAGCTTTGAAGAATCTGTGTTCTATGCTTAGAGATGGTTTTACATTTATTAAAGAACTGGTTACTTGGATAAAGAAAAGGAAGGACAGGAATTGGGGGTTAGTACATTTGAAAGAGACAGCACTGCTGCAATAATTTATTTCATCAAGGATCGCGCACAGTGCAGCAAGCATCTTGCAGGAGGCAGGAACAATCTCTGAACGGGGTGTCAGCTCATTGCGACCACTGTGCTCCCATGTTTAATACATGCTTTAATTCATTTCATCATGAAAATGACATCAAGTATACATCTTAGTATTTACATTATTCAGAGAGCTGTAATATCATGAATGTAATGGATTCTGTGTCCTGTTGGAGGAAGAGAAAGCCTGTTTAAGAGTACATAGAAGAATATGTAGAATACGAAGCATTTAATGTGCTACTTTAGTTACGATGGGATATGAGAAACTAGTAAATTAAATGATTTTAAGATGAAGTTTATGATATTTTATTTTAATGACAAAATAAACAACGTGATTAAAATGGAAATTTGAGATTAAAGTTGACATTTCAAGCTTTTATTTCCAATGTGTCCCTATTTTTTTTTCTTTTCTCTGTACCCTAATAAGCTTCCATATGAATCTCAGACGGTAGGCTACGATTCGCCTTTTCACGGCAACTTTGATATCTGACCACTTCTTTTTTATTTTGGGCACTGTGTGACTTTTTTAACTTGAAATTTCGAATTTCTCCGACACTCTGTCACTCAATCGACTTCCTTTTGTTGTTTTTACCACTGCTTAAACCAACAAATAGTAAGTTTTTCCTTGCCACCACTTAGTATTTGCTGAAATTCTTCTATTTTCCCCATGCTTTTGACATTGTCTTTTCACAGAATGCTGAACTTAAGGGCTATTTATATTGATTTGCATATTCAAAGAGCCGTAATTCTGGGAGGAGACGGGGTGGGGCAGCAGGCGCGTGTATGTATGTTACATTTCACGCTGATCGGGATTTATGCAGAGGAAGAACGTGGAAGTTGGAGTATGCACAGATTTATGCATCTGGATTTTTTTGTGTTTACACACATTTCTGTTTTTGTCCAAACGCCATGTTTTAGTGTGTATTCTATGCACACTATTATACATGAGGCCCCTGGTCTGTAAATACACAGACTAGATGTCACATAGTAAGAAGTCCAATTATTAATCACTGAAATAAGTACTACCAATTTCTTCCTTTTTTACCCATGCATATATACATAAAAGTATATACACAGGATGGTGGACAAAAAGTAGGCCCATATGCATTAAGGTGCCCTGCCATGATTTTAGCAGCATCAAACATGATCTTGTGAAACTAGCAAGAAATTCACATTAACATTTTGCTTCTGTTTGTTAGTTCTCATCTGTGTTTAATATGATGTTTTGCATTCACTGAGACAGAGTATTTTGATTACGGACGTGCAGGTTGACAATGAGGGATTTAGGGAAAAATTGTGACTGCTCCTGCAAAACACACAATTCAGCAATCTGTGAAAAAGAGGTACACTACTGGATCTGTGGGAAATACACAAAAACCAAGAAATCCTTCTGTTTGTACCCTGAGCTTCACATCAACATTGTGGATCATATGGAAAAAAGTCCACATAAGTCAAAGTGGCAGTTAACTTATGAGACATGAGTGTCACATGCACTCTATGATTTACAGGCTACACTTACATGCAACATCTCGCATATGTAGTATGTGTATTTGTATGTTTGTGTAGATACAGTATGTACAGTAATATGCAATAATATATATATATATATATATATTTTATACTGATAATGTTTCTTACATGTACTGAGAAAGCCAAGTTCCAAATTGTAATGATACCCTTCCACCCCAAATTGAAAGTATAGTCATGTGTACAGGATACCCGCAGAAGAGACAGCAAAGATCTGCAATCAAAAATGTGGTTTCTGTGCTGCAGCAAAATGTCCTGATCATGTTAACAAGACTAAAATCTCAAGGAATGAAAACTAACTGAGCAGCTTAACATGGAAAAAACATCAGTCAGCTGCTACTAGCCAGCAACATTTTATGTGGTCAATAACTCAAATACGCTCTTAAAAATGTCAGATCCTGTAGATCATAAATTGAAAACCCTGAAATATGCCTTGTGGGGATTTAAACCGAAATGAATAGTCCCATTTTAATCACAGCAATGCCAGCAGAAACCCATGACACCCAGGACACATGGATGACATTAATGGGATAAAACTTGTGCCTTTAAGATCATTTCTGGGTTTCCTAAATGTAGGAATCCATCAACTTTATACAAAATCACATGCATTCAAGATGATGGCTTGCTATTACTAAGAAATGCACCCTTGCAAAGGGACCTTCATCTGACAAAATTAATTTGAAACTTTCATGCTTTTCCTGCCAAACTATTATAGACAACTTTAAGAATATTATTTTACTTGTTCTCATGATTTATAATTCAACAACCAGATAAATAAAAATAATAATGTAGGAATAAATTATAATTTTACATCTTTACATCCTTCATTCCTTTGATGAGAAGAAATTCTGTAATTTGTTAAGACCCACAAACCACAATCTGCTTTGTTTATGTTAATCCTTTTTGAAAATGACTAATACTCTGTGCATGGTGCTTGCTATACGAGAATTGCCATATTTAGTTTTTAAATCTATTTAATTGCTTAATTTCAGTAATAAGTTAACATTAAAATAATTTGCGGATAATTTTCCCTGCATGTAGGTCAATGTCAGTCCAAACTATGTATGAATTTGACTTTACAAAGTACAGTAAATGATTAGATTTCATATTTAACTCACAATTTGGGCAGATTTTTATAACACAATCCTGTACACCAGCTATCTGTCTCATTTGTATTGAATGTCTAAAGTGAATGGGAAGGCAAAGCCCATTAAGTCTGACTGCAGCAGGAAAAAACAACAAATAAATAAGCACTGCATGCACGAATAAGAGGAAGAGTCCTCTGCATTTTGTATCTTTTCCATGAAGCTTTTTCTGGGTCAGTTTAGAAACGTCAATCAACCTAATCTGCACATCTGGTTTGGTGTGCAAGGAAAACTAGAATACCCAAAGAAAATCCATACAACTAATAATTAAAAATTCGGCAGCAAAGAACATTCAGTAACTAAAACCAGACAAGATGATCATTAGAGTAACTGTAACTCTTAAGTCTTCCCATTGCCATCCAGTCAGTATGTTTAAAAGCCTTCTTCAAATATACACATTTGTGAACTGCTTTGCTTTCTTAGCTTACAGAACTCATTAATGCTTCAGAATGAAAAGCATGATGTATATATTTTTTTATTTCCTAGGATAAAGAGACGTTCTACGTGCATACCTGGATGAAACCTGAGTGTTGCCATGCAGTAGGCGACACCTCAGCACCACACCAGTTCTGATCTCCAACAGGCCTGACCCCATTGGCTCTCCGGCGGTTTTGACTTATAGGGGATGAGGCTCCCGAGGGATTTCCCCACCCCTTCATAATGAGAGCAGCCGCCCATGCAAAGCTACTCCCGCAGAGAGCAGAAAGTAGTCCTGTTTGTCGTTTTGTCTGGAGTGGCAATTCTCCCACAAACCCCCAAGTTTTCCTTGCAAGTTGGATGACCACTTGCAGGGCGGATGCAGTTTAATTTCATATCTAGGACTTTCCAGGTCGCTGGAAAGAGGTGTTTGGCACTCCCGACATTTTTGCAAAAGGATGAAGGTCCAAATCTGGAGAGTCCTGGTGCTTCCTGTTTTGCTATATGGTTGCGAGACATGGACGCTATCCAGTGACCTAAGACAAAGACTGGACTCCTTTGGTACTGTGTCTCTTTGGAGAATTCTTAAGTACCACTGGTTTGACTTAAATGAGTGGTTGCTCATGGAGTCCCAAATGATGCACATTACCTGCATTGTGACAGAGCATCAGTTACGGCACTACGGCAACATGGCATGCAATGTGGTGTGCTCCCCAAACTGACCTGATCTGGGATAAATAAAATTAAGTATTATGCTCTGTGGGAGTGAGACATGGCTGAAGAAAATACAACATGAAGCCAAGCTGCAAAGAACAGTAAATGAAAAGGTCGATGTGTATAGACTTGCTTTTTGGGAACTACAAGTAAAGCTCGTTATTTTTTGAGAAGCAAAGAAACATTAGGGTTGTAATACTGCATACCAGAGACAACAACATGGACTGAGACAAAGATGAATTCAGAGTTAAGAGAAAAACTTAGTATGGAGGCAGTGGGTGTGTCATGGAGAAACTGATTAAGATGATTTGGGCATTTGACAGGCAGAAGATGATTGAGTGAAGAGGTGCGCCAAGATAGAGACGGATGGGATGAAGCCAAGAGGAAGGCCAAAGAAGACATGGTTAAAATATGTGTCAGATTATTTTAAATAAAATGGTCTCAAAAGACCATGGAGAGTACAGGAAAAAGATCTGAGGGGCAATCGGTTAACCTAGGCAAACCCAAGAAATGGCTGTTGAATGTAAAACTATTCTCCTGAAAAGTTATACTAAATTTGGAGAATTTATGGTCTTGTCATAAAGAATTAACTCTTTTGTGAGCTTGCCTGTTGAAACACCAGAAGAGCTCATTTTTGACCCAGATACTCTCATGAGTGAAGCTATAGAACAGAAATAGTATTCTCTATTTTCTGCCCATGCAGAGGTTAAATGTACTAAGGAATTCATCTTGCTGCCTTCTTCAGCAAAAAATGTTCAGGAATATTTTTCTGACTGCACCATCTGCAACTGTAGCAAACCCACTACTGAGTTTCTTGTAGGTTTGTTTAGGCTTTTAGCTCCTTCCATTCAACCCTTGGGAGGAAATCTTTTTAGACATTATTACAGATTTACCACCTTTCCATGGCTTTACCAGAAAACCATTTACAGTTGACTGCCTTTCTATGATTGCTCACTTTATGCCATTGAAGAAACTCCCATCTGCTAACAACTGTGCTGTGATTTCTGTTAAAGAATTTATGTAGCTTCAAGGACTTCCAAATTCAATTATGTAAGGATTAATTATACAGTTTGTTTCACAATTTCAGACATGTTTTTAGAAAAATCTCAGTTAAAGCTGTCTTCCTGAAAATAATGGTAAGTTTAAACAGGCAAACTGGGACCGTGAAAAATGCTGGAGTTGTAACAATTCACGATTGGACTCGGTAGATTTATCGCAAATTAAGAATTATAGTATCTGCTAATCTCTTGCTTACTATGGGTATTTCCCCGTTTTAATGTCTGAATGAATAATTTTAAGCTAAAACATCTTGAGATCAACTCTGAATCTTCATCATTTCATAGTTTTTGTATCTCTTTCAGACACCATAAAAAGAAGTGATTGGTGGTTCAAGAGAATTATTAACATCTGGCACCTCTGCAAAACAAATTTCAGGTTGGACAGAGTCTCTTGACAAGACATATCCACATCAGCATTCCATGCTAAAAACTAGGTCTATATTTTATTAGACTTATTAGTTATTACACTATTTTGAACAAGGTCGTCCAGGTTTCCTATAAACTGGCCTAGAGCAAATTTCAAAAATCGGGAATGGTCTCTCCTAGACTTTCTCGTATACTCAGATATGGGGATGGATATATAAGGAGTAAACTGCAAGACAATGATTATATTTTTATATTATGTACATTAAAGAACAATTAACAACAAATAAAATCAAGTTAATAATATATTGAACAATTATTATAAAAGTAAAGTTGAATAAATCAGACTCTGCAGCTGCATGAATAAAAAAGTACGACTTTCGGTTAGCAGAAATAGCTCAAAAGTTGATAGAAATCTATGTTTTGTACCCAATACTTGTATGCAGAATTTGGTTGACCTAAGTGAAAGCATACTCAAGTTATCGTGTTTACATACACACAAACACACAGATAGACACAATGACATAATTCCAAAAATGGTATTTTTGGATTCAAGGAGGTCTAAAACGTTGAGATTCATCAAAATCTCAAAGTCGAATTTTTGAAAAATTACGATACTTTTCCTATACTTGGTATAGGAGAAAGTAAAATATCCTACTTTTTTATGTTTCCCAGTTAAAACAAGTTTTTTTAAGCAGTTCATACTGTAAAAGAACCGTCCTGCAGATTGATGAATATTGTGAATATGAATTAGATTCCAAACATAGGGGTAGGCAGATTTATCATTTTGACCACTGGTTTGTCCTAAATAGAAATGTGACTTTCATGCCCATTGCCTTCTCTATGAATTTCACACATTTTCCTTCAACACCTGATGGATGTGTTCAGAGGCCGTGCCTTAAGGGGAGAACTTTGTCATGATGTTCAAAGGTGAATTTGAATTGTTTTCAATATTTTCATTTCCCAATGAAATAATTTTCGTATTATTTTTACTTTTACACAATGTCATTTCGTTTCTCCAAGGACAGCCATATTATTTACTGTGCTGCAGTGCATACCTGTCATCTGGCACACTTTGTTTAATGCTATTCTCTCCTGACAGTATCAACAAAATTTATTTTCATGTTAATTTTTGATTTCTGGGTTATGAACTCATTGGCTGATGTTGACCTTGCTTTTAGTTTAATCCTCTGAGAACTGCCCTATTCCACTTTTTTGTAACTGTCCTTATAATTGTCTTTTCACTGAGGAATATTTTTTACTATTTTGTTTTTTTCTTTATGTCTATTTTTCCCTGACACTTACTGTCTACTTAATCTCTTTGTTAATATGCTGTCCCCCATTTCTTGATCCTCCAAATTTCATTGACAAATCTGATATTTTACTAATTTTCTAAACTAATATTCCACTTCAGAGTTCTCCTGTCTACTTTCACAGCGTCACGTACAGACACCGAGTGCATTCACATGTATAGGAGCAATTCAGCATCAAAAATTAATTTCACATTATTTTTCATCCATCCATTATCCAACCCGCTATATCCTAACTACAGGGTCACAGGGGTCTGCTCGAGCCAATCCCAACCAACACAGGGCGCAAGGCAGGAATCAAACCCCGGGCAGGGCGCCAGCCCACCGCAGGACATTATTTTTCTTTGGTTTAAAATGTATTTCAGCAGTAAATGAAAATGCATGCATATTACAGCCTCAGTTCAGGTTTATTCCCAAATCGATGTCTGCACAAGCTCATTTTAACCTGCTGGCACTGCTTTCAGGCATCTGAAAATGATGATACTAAAGCTGCCGTTCTGGCGCTGGCTCTCTGAAGCAGACCTTCCAGTGGTTTACTGTACTAATGCTTTTCAGGGTTCAATTAATTTCTCTGTTTCCATAATGAATTTTTCTCGGTCCTTGATGTCTGGATCTTTCCAAGTTGCTCCTCTTGTCCGCCAATCACACATTCTTGTGTCTACACCTTGCACTTCAGTTTTAATTTTTATTGTACTCACAAATTTTACAGTTTGATGCTGTTTTTTTATCCTGTTTACTTTGGAAAGCATATTGGGATGGTGCACACTGTCAATGGTGCAACATAACACTGGAGGATGGCTAACTTCCATTACGAGTGAAATAAAACCATAATTAGAATTGTGCATTGTAAAATTTTTTAATCTAAAATACTGAAATTTAAAAATGAAATGAGGTCTCAAAACCACAGGGTATTCTAAATTTGCCCTAAGCCTAAATTTTAACAAGTTGCAATCTGCTTACTAAAAAGGTGCAGTCACAGTGATTCAGGTTTAACTTTACAACATTTGTTTGCACTCTCTAGTAGTTTTTGTTGTCCACTTTATCTCGATGGCATGTTTTAATTTACAAGCATTTGTGTAAAAACAATGGAATAAAAAAGGACAGGATTATACTTCTTAATCCACTTGGGTAGTTAGCCTTCAGAATAAAGCTTATATGAAACATGTTATTTCTGAGCACTTTTGAGGCTAATATTGGCAAAAAAGTATATTTCAAGTTTTTGAATGCTTTTAATAAAATAAAAAAAGATTTATATTTACAGGGAAACTGAGCACTGCACAAAGTCAATATCTGTTTGAGAAAGTATACATTTCCACAAGTGTTCTAATATATGGACATTATACTTATTGTGTTGAAAGTGTTGTTGAAAGCATTGTGAGAAGGATGTTTGAAATGTTTCATTTAAAATGCATGCAAATAAACTGATATGGCTGGCACACTCTACTTTAACGTAGTCCATTATTTCAAAGTCCTCACTCCACAACCTAATACCATTATATTTTTAAAGTTATATTTTTTACTTCTAAACATTCAAAATACATATTAACAATAATACTTACATATAAAAAAACAAATACAAATACACAATTGCCTTGATTGCTTTAAAGAACATTATATTGGGTTATAAACTCAGTCTTTACTGCCTAAAATGACCAGCATACTGAAAATTACAATACATAATTCAATACACAACCCATACATATCCAGTGAAATGTCCCTTTTTAATGACTTATTTATGCTTTAGGTCATTTTATCTAACAGCATATCAGGCTGAGAAATAGCATGCACAGTGAGTTTAATGCAGTGAATTTTACAAAAAAGACTAGCACACTGCACACCATACTAATATGCTTTGTGGTCTACGGCCGGCTTGTCATCACGGCCAATACCCCCAGGCCGCCAGGTGGAGCTCTCCCTGCAGCATGGAGGGGCCCCGAATACCAGCAGGGAATCCTGGACTATGGAGTTTTCCTTTACAGCCCTGCTGGATACCACAGGGGCCAACAGAGGACGCTGCAGGCAGGACTAGAGAATCATATGTGCCCTATAACCCGGAAGTACGTCATAGGCAAAGCGACAGGGGAAATGACGTGCTTCCGGGATGAAGAAGAGGACTTTTTTATCTGACCCGGAAGTGACAGGAGGTCACATGGACTGAAGAATTGGGAACACTTCCGGGTCAGGAACTATAAAAGGATGATGGGAAATCCCAGACGTCGAGCTAAGCTGGGAGGAAGGGTGGCAATGCGTCTGGAAGTGGTGGAGTGTTTATTGTATTGGAGAATTGATTATTGAATGAGTATTGTGGAGAGGAGGGTGCTTTGTGCACTGTGTATTAATAAAAAGTCAAATTATTGGACTTTTACCTGGTGTCTGGCATTTGGTCTGAGGGTTCAAGAGGACGATAGCACCCTCTATCTGTCACAGCTTATACAGTAACAAAAAGAAGACAATGTCATAAAAATTATCTATTTATAAAGTTCAGATGTACTGATAATTACCATGAACCAATAAAGTTATACTTTAAAATGAAAAATGTTTATCAAAATCAATGATCACCTACTGCACAAGCAGGAGAAAGCATTCATTGCAGATTACAAACGTGTCCCTAATAATACACCCCTCCATTGAACTACTTATCCTGTATTCATCTTCTGTATTCATACAAAAATTTTTTCAGAGGTATTTGCCTACTAACTTTTTACTAATATAATGTCCCATTTTTAAAATGAATAAAATTAAAATAAACCACCAGCACAGAAACTCCTAACAGGTACCCTATTACAACACATTCAAATGTCTTCACTAAATATAATAAACCAAGAACTATGCATTTTGCTCTTTCACAGTCTCGTTCACTCTGAAACACTTTCAAGATGAACAACAGAAAATTGCAGGGATGACGGAGCAAGTAACAAACCCACAATCTAGCTTACATGGGCCAATCTGCTCAAATTGCTTATCATGCTTGCTGTAATTTTGTTGCTTTGATTATTTTTATTTCACAAATACAGTATTTTTTGTCATTTGGTTTTGTTTTAACAAGTTTTCCTTTTTTAGTACGTTCATCTTGTTCTAAGTGTTACCTTAACCTTGATATAGCAGCAATAAGGACATTTTATAAGCAAATCACCACATAGACACTCACTCTCAAAAAGCAAAAAATATGTAATATTTTTCAACTTACAAATTATCAGTTAAAAACATATTTGTATCTTTGTAAGCACTGACATTTCCACTTGTTTCACTGAATTTTCCATTGTCTCAGAGTCGACTAATAATGCTTATCTAAGAAGACGGGACAGAGTAGCATACCATGATGTGGAGTCAAACCAGTTAGAAAAATACAATAATGATCAGACAAAAAAAAATTGTACTATAGCTGAATACTCTGCTGTGCGGCCTCCAGTGGCACCCGTACCAAATTAATTTACTGTCAGCACCAATGTCCTGAACCTGTAATGTTATATGAAAGTAGGAGTAATTTCTGGGACCTACACTGATCATCAGTACTTTCTTACCACTCTGTTGTCGTACACACCTTCAATTTTTTACAGCTAGTAACTATGTAAATTCAGCACTACCCCCTAAATTATTAGTTACTAATGATAATTCAAATGAAGAATACTAAAAAATTTAATAGAAATAAGAAATGGAGGTTTTTGATGGGTGAATCAGATGACAGTACTTCAATATTCACAGTACTTGAGTCCCTGCTGGGGAATTCTTTCTGTAATTTTTTTTCATTCTTTCAGTGTCCTTTTAGCTAGAAACTCCTAACATTTTTACCAGTCTAAAGATACCCATTCATGTTAACTGGCGGTGACTGTAAAGTCCCTATTACTGTGAACTAAACTTCTGGGTGCTATCAGACAGCTGACAAACCTATTCTGCTACAAAAAAAAGGATTAATAGGAAGAAAGGTATAGCAATACTCCAAAAAAAAAACATGGATATGTACTCAAGTGTCTTTGACAAAAGTATTTCAAAAGCCTAATAAAATGTAACACAAAATAAGACAGCATTTCCCTTTAACCAAAATGTCTGACGAGTACTAAAAATGAGCCAAAACACTATGGTGAATACTGCCTTTGGTTAAAGTCATAGCCCACTTAGAAAAATAACGTGAATGGAAGCAGTAATGAGCTAAATAATTCAGATTCACTTTATTTCACATAGCTTCTGTCTATAATGATCACTGCTTTCATTGAAAGTGCAGTTCTTCATATATACTTTTATACAGTTGGTGCGCAGGCAGGTTAAGGGCTTTGCTTAGGGTCAGACCAAGGATCAGAGGTGGTGACTGAATTGGCAGCTTTTTGGAGCTTCTGGCCATTTAAAGTATACTTTCGACTATGAAATGTTCTGCGTAAAATGAAACCTGTTTTATTGTTGTAATCAAATTACATTTTTCCAAACCAGTTTCTCTTTCTTCACTTTAAGCTGGGGGGGTTTAAGTTTAGTCACTAGGAGCTTGGTGTCTACCATTCTTTACCGATACCCAGTAAGCATTTATTTGTTTATTCATTATAATTTTTTTTTATGAAATCATAGGCTGCTGTGTTAAAAAAATGAATGTTGGTCCCAGTTTAAGCCCCCACCTCCATTCAACATACCTACCATTTTATGTCCCCAGCTAAATCCAATTCAGGGATAAAGGGCAAATGCATGTGCTGGTCCACTGCAGGGCACACTCACTCAAACAAGACCTCCTAATTGACCTAACAGGCATGTCTTTATGATATCGATGGCTGCAATATTTGTATAAACATGGTAAAAATGTGCAAACTCCACACAAAAAGTGATTGGGACAATATTTCTACCTGGAGCCTGCACCACTACACAGCGCTAAAAATAATTACTAAAAAAGACTACGAATTTTAACTGTGTGCTGCCAATTGAAGAAATGCAGATAGACAAAAACTCAAAGGGGTATTTCAGTTGCAGCAATTATTTTTAAAATCTTTGCAGTGAGTTCTGGCCTTTGTGTTTTGCTTCTTATTCGCTTATCTTCTTTGCTTTCATTATTTAACATCTAGTCAGTTTTTCTAGTATGAGCAGACATTTCAGCTTCAACTTTATTTTTGCACATTTCCTTAGTATTTCATGGGCTCGTAGACTTTAATGCACATAATAAAATATCATGCTGTCTGTGTGATTCATTTCCTATTCACACAAAATATTAGGAACTACAGTGAAGGCATACAAATTGCTGTACTTAAAGGCTTTATTGGAATGACAAGTAAATAAACGTGTACCCCTCAATCACATTCAATTATATCATAATATAAATACCTCCATTTCATACATGAAGACAGACCACATAATGGACGGGGAGAGCTTTTTTCCCCTACTTTTCTGGATCATTAATGCTCTGCTTTGCTACAGTACACAACTTTCACACCATGATGTGAACAGAATGCTGCTTCAAATAACTGCCCACTGCAGTTTATGGCTGAAAAACCTCCAAATAAATTTAAAAATGACCCAAAGTGGCTTGAAAGAAAACAGCTGTGCTCAGTGGTTAATGGTGCACTACTGCCATCATGTGGCAGAAATGGCACTTCCTCCTCACAGCTGGGAATGAAGGAGTTTCATCATTTATTTTGTGTGTGTGTGTGTGTGTGTGTATGTGTGTGTGTGTGTGTGTATGTGTGTGTGTGCACTTCCAGGACAGAACTATTTTTTTAAGACAATTTGGCAGTAAATTCACTTACACTGTCCAAGCATTACTATGCCTGAAAGATCACTAGATATTTTATATTACTGAAGTAACATACAAGGTTTAACAAGGTAACAAACAGCACTTTACAGGTAGACATCTATAATGCAAGGCAGCGTAATAAAACATTTAGTCTATGACAGATTTCAGACACTGTTGCTTTCTGACATTAGTATGGCACTTTTGATTTCCTCAACACTGTAGGAAAATAGAATTTTTTGCTTCCACAATACGAACGTCTATTGAAATGGAAAAATTCATTCAGCCTTTTCTAAACTTGATTAATCCAGTAGACTTTCATGGGTTTAGCCAATCGTTCATAATCAGAAAGCAGATGCCAGCACTTGCTTTCCTTAATATAGTCCATCAATAAATTCAACAAACAACACTGAAATTATTTTCCTTTAAATCATCAAAGATGGAAGACTTTTTTGTTTTCTCTTTCTTTAGCTCAGAGAGAACCACCAAATGATCCCAAATAGAATGCTCAGTTTGTATTGAACCTGCTGTAAAAAGGCACTATATCAAGGAAAGACTGGCTAAAGATTAACTGATGAAAGGCATTCAACCATAATTACGCATGTCTAATTATATACTAAACAGTCTTTCATGATGACTAAGTGACCTGCATGGAGTATCAAAACAGAACACAATTAAACTTTTAATAGTGAAAGGGCCTCAAAAAGAGAAGAAAACAAGGGAGGGGTTGGGTTTGTCCATGAACGTCTGCGGGTTAAAAACAGCGTTGAAGAACATCTTAGAATGGATCATTTTATTTTAAAAGTTGGGTAGCAAGATAGTATCATTAAAAACTGCTGCTTGCGTCATCAGTGGTTTAATTCTGTGCACATAATTAAAGTCTGCCTGTAATGGCTTACAGCTGCAGTATTCATTTAGTATTATATAAATCATTAAAAACAGCAGAAAAGGGCACTTCGCACCACCTTCGAACATTTAATGAGCCTTCATTGTAGCAAGTCAAGACATTTCAACTCGCATTTAAGCTGAAAGCAAACAAATTGTTTAGTGGTGTTTAAATTAATCCACATAACACCGTATTAAAAAACCACAATGAAGAAAATGTATATTTGTAACGGTTTTCCTTTTTTTAAGGCAACATTATGCTGTAAATTAAAATTTTAACACCTTATAATTAGGAAAGAATTCAGACAGCTCCTGGCAACACTTTCCAGCCCAACAGGAAAGACCAACATTAAAATGATGGCAGACAACAAACTTGGGATATCTGAATAACTGAACTAACTATATTGTCCCCAAGTTAGTACTTCATGCAGGCACCGATAAAAGTATATTTCCACAAACATGGTATATACATTGAATCTGGAAACAAAAATACAATTATAAATCTATATTTAGCATTGCAACAAGTCTGCCAGCTTCAGGAAGGTGTGTGCTGCCTGCAATATCAAAAGCAAAGCAAATTCTGTGACACACTCCTGCAACAGGACAGCTATTTGGAATAACATTTCTTAAACAAATATTAAAATAAAAACAGCATTTGAATTAATGTTCACTCTAAAAAAGCAGAACTGATTAAACAGAAATAGATGAGCAGTAAGGAAGGCCATAAATGACAGTAACAGCACCAAGTTAAGACCTCTACACTGGGCAGATATGGGCAAGATTCATGATTATTTATTGATCTGTGCTTTCTGACACCTTATAAATCAGAGAGCTCTAGTATACAGGCGGCTTTCCCAGATTACACAGGGGAAAGCCTGTATCTCCGAAGGCCACCCCAGAGACTAAAAAGTGGACCGAGCAGACATGAGGCCTTTGTATATGGGCTGTTTTATATTAAGCTTAAACGTGTGTGACATGAACGCGCCGTTGGTCCGCAGACAGGTGGTTACACTGAGGTGGTCCTTAATTTGGATTTTATTGATTTTATTCAATAAATTACTAAATACAAGTTCCAGATATTCCATAGACAAAGCAGCTTGACAGTTAAGTCAGCAGGGGACTAAGAGAGAGGTTAATTTTGTAAGCAATAAGCAAATGGGAGGTCCGGAAAATGCAAGAGCTGAAAAAGGAGTGCAGCTATATGAATAACAGCAAACAAGGAAAGGGGAGGATAAAACTATTCAAACAGAGTTACAACATCCTATATGATGTGGCTGGGCTGGTTTAACAGAAGTGAACTCCCTCATCTTTAACTTGGAAGCACTCCACTCTTGTGAACCAAGCTGTTAACAATAAATATATCCCACAAAATATTCTTAAACCTACTTAATTTAATTCAGGGTTGTGGGATCCCTGAACTGGTCCTTGAAACACTCGGCACAAGACAGGAAACATCCCATTACAGGATGCCATTCCATCACAAGGTCCACAAACCCCTTACACCAAAACTCACAACTGGAATTGTCTTTGGTAATGTCAGAGGAAAAATTCGTGTGCAGATTTCAAACAGACAATGACCAGGCAGGCATGAGATTCATGCTTAGGATGCTGGATTCATGAAACAGCAGTGCTAACCACTGCACTAATGTGCAACCTACAACTTCTCCCATTAAATGATATACACTAACTGAGCAAATTATTGGCCGATTATTGTACTGTATATAATTGCATGGATAAGCAGGTTCCTAATGTTTTCATCAGTGAGTGTATATACAATAAAAATATACTGAAACATGCATTTTAAATCAATTAATTCTATGCTATACTAATACTGGAAATAGCCTCAATTCTTCATGACACAGATTCTATAAGATGTTGCAAACATTCCGCAATCATGGACATGATTCCATCACACAATTTCTGCAGATTTTTTCAGCTGTATATTTATGTGGCCAATCTTGCATTCTACCACATGCTAAAGGTGTTCTATTGGATTCAAATCTGGTGACTTGGAAGGCCAATGAAGAACATTAAACTCATTCCCATGTTCAAGAAACCAGTTTAAGACAACTTTAGCTTTGTGACATAGTGCATCATCATGCTGGAATCAGCCATTAGAAAATGGGTATGTTGTGGACATAAAGGCAAGAATACGGTCAGCAACAATTATCAAATATAAAATGGCATTCATGCAACAATTGATTGCTACTAACAATCCAAAAAGATTGCCAAAAATAATTCCCTAAACCATTTCACCACCACCAGTCTGGACAGCTGACACAAGGCAGGTTGGGTACTTGGACTCATTCATGCAGTTAGCAACAAATTTTGACCCTACCATCAGTCTGGCCATTCTCCTCTGACCTCACTCATCAACAAAGCCTTTCCATCCACAGAAATGCTGCTCACTGGGTGTTTTTTGTTTCTTGCACCATTCTGACTAAACTCTAGAGAATGGTATGCGTGAACATCCCAGGAGATCACCAGTTACAGAAATACTCAAACCAGCCGTCTGCCACCAACAATCATGGCATGGTTGAAACCACTGAGATCACATTTTATCCCCATTCTGATGTTTGATGTAAACATTAACTGAAGCTCCTGATCTCTATCTACATGATTTTATGCATTGCACTGCTGCCACATGATTGGCTGATTAGATAATTAAATGGATGAAGCAGGTGTGCAGAAGTTCCTAATAATCTGCTCACTGAGTGTAAATAAAATACAAAAAATAAAAGATAAAAAATATATATGACCATCTCTTGGTGCAAGGCAGGCACCAACCCTCTACTGGGTGCCATTCCATTGCAGAAAAGAAAGTACTGCATAAAATGCTAATTGTAATCATACAATTTCACACTTCAGAGTCATTGAGGGCAAAGCCCCTCCCAGCAGCAGTATAAATAAATGCATATTGGATGCCAGTACATTGCAAAACTCACATCAGACCAATATAAAGAAATTAAGTGGATTAACCAAAATAGCAACACACACATTTTTGGAAAACCAGGGTACTTGGAAATAAGCCGTACAGAAAAAAGAGCAAACTCCTTGCAGAGACGGCCCTAAATGGAATTAAAGTCTTTCATAGCTGTCAGGCACAAGCCAACCTTTTTCCACCATTGTACCCTAATGTTTAAAGATATAATTAAATAAAATACAATTTAACTCAATTTTAATTTAAAAACTTGATCAAGATTTCAAATTGGTTCACAATAAAAGCAAAAAGCTGTATTGCCATTAAACACAATGATCTGGCTTTCACATTGGTTTGCATTTCAGTTATTAATGAATGTCCCCCAGAGTTCACCTGCTGTCCTACATCTGATTAACATCACAGTTACTAAGCCGCCACATTCAGACCACACATACACAGTTCAAACCTTTTAATATATTACAGTTGTCTTACCTGAATTTCTTTGTGTAACAGAAGTGTGGTTTAAAATGGGTTTAACTAAAGCCTCCCTTAGGAGAGATGAAGGAGGTTACTTTCGAACATCTGTAAAGTACAAGTCATTAGAGGTTCCCATAGCCGTGAAGTTTGCACGCACTTGGCAGGAGCACTTAGGTTATATTTAGAAGCCATGTGCATTAGCTGAATAACTATGGTTACTGTACATATCCTGCATATCACATAGGCCCTTTAATACGGCATCACAAACAGCTCCTACTGTAAAAGGCAGGACAAAAAATTCAATAATACATGTAGCCTTTGGTGTCATGGGACAAAATATTTCTCACACAAAATTGTAAACTCACATCACCTGGACATGCTGTAGGGTGGCCTTATGTCTTGACAAGAACGGGACATTCAGCCTGTTAATGCCCACTCATGTAACGTTTGTTAAATATTTCAAGTTGAGATTTGAAGGTCCTGCACTGCTTAGTAGCATATTATGTTTATGTATGGCTCTTTATGGGAAAAATATAACCTAAACATTTCTGTAAAATGCACTTTTCATTAACTAATTACTCTACTTCAAAAGCTGCTTTTATCAGTAGTATTGGTATTCCATCAGTGTTAATGACATTATTCGAACATTTTTAAATCTGGTGTCTCGTTTTGCATGGAAATGGTGGGGTCTGAGTGAAAAAAAAAATAACATTAAACCAAAAATATAGAAGAACTAACTAAGCTTACCTGTTGAAGACTGGTTATAGAATACATTTTGTAATATTTGATATGACTGTAATATTTAAAAAAATATTGATAATTGTTGTAAATATATTGTTTTCAAAAGATTAACATGGATACATTTAATTTAGCTAATAAAAAAGTGTTAAATGTTTAATGTACATAATAAAAATACATAATTCTGTTTTCATTTATTTTCTTTATTAAACAATAGTATCAAATACACTGTGTATGACTACATAATTTTCTATTATCTTCAATAAATAATATTGCTACATTAGAGTGAACACATGCACAGTAAACAAGCAAGAGGCACAAAGGCCACCTCAGTTCAAATCCCAGACCAGCCTAATCACTGTAGAGGTAGTACGCTCTCTCCATGCCTTTGTAGTGATTCTTCCCAAAAAGTGTGTCTTAGGTTAATTATTGACTTGTGTAAGGGTAAGTGTGGATGTGTGAATGAGTGAACCTTACATAGCATTGGCTCCTACCTTGTGACTAATGCTACACTGTTATGACCTTTAGATGAATGGAAAATTAGAGTTCAGATAGACAGACATTCAGATGTACTGTAAAGCAACTTTGGTTTTATACTGTAACTTTATGTTTTTTCCTAATAAACAAACAGCAGGAAAATTGTTGACACTGCTGTCTCATAGTTTCAGATTCTTGGGTTTAAATCCTGCTATGAGCAATGTCTGCTTGGCGTTTGCACATTCTCACTGTCACTAAATTTTGCTCAGGCAACTTCCAAAAGCCATCTGTACATCCCAAAAACAGGTAGGCTGATAATAATAAACTGGGTCAATATGTGTATGACCTGGAGTGGACTTGTACCTCCCATTCACACCTGTTTCCAGCCTTTGCACCATATTCTGCTTGAAATGGAAATAAACAGGATCAAAAATTGATAGCTGCTTCAAAGTTTCAGTTGCTTTACTTGCATCATACAGTATTACTCTATCACTGCCTTATTATCCGTCATTGGGTACAAAGCAATAATAAAAAAAACAATTTTTATAGGATGTAATAATGAAATAAAAATTCTCAAACATTGGAAAGTTTTTATGCAGTCAAAAAACTTGAAATGTTCATTTATAAATGTTAAAAATTAAAATGGCAAGCTTGCTGATGACACAGCTATGATCTCTACCAACAACAAGGAGGTTAACTTGGATGACTATCAGCAAGTCAAAGGAGTTGATTGAGGACTTTGGGAGAAAACAGCAGAGGCACTTCACGACCCTCAGTATTAGCAGCACTCAGGTGGAAAGGGTAGACAGTTTACGATACCTCAGTGTTCACATAACAAAGGACCTGACCTGGTCCAGGCACATCAAAACCTTCATGATGAAGGTACAACAACATCTTTACCACCTTAGGGATTTTAGCATGCCTCCACGTAACTGAAGAACTTCTAAATATCCACCATTGAAAGTATCCAGACAAGAAGTATTACTGTCTGGTTTGGAAACAGCATGCAGCAGGATCAAAAGGCTCTGCATAGAGTGGTTCAGACAGCTGAATGCATTACTGGATGTCCGTTCTCCAACTTACAGGACATCTGCACCAAGCAAAGAAAATACCAGCCATCCCAAGAACAGTCCCTTCTCTGTGCTGTGGTCAGAGAAGTGCCACCACTGACTGAAAACCAGTTAAGAAAGACTGAGAAGGAGCTTCTTTCCAAGGTACATCCACATCCTAAATAAGAAGAGTGCCTAGATCTACACGATGCCCTATTCCTTTATATTTTATATATATATATATATATATATATATATATATATATATATATATATACATATATATATACACAGTTACTTAAAAATATGTAATAAATAAGTAACTTATATCATTTTAATGTTATGCATACTATTGCTGCAATTTAACATAATGATTTTTATTGAAATGTATAAAGTTATGTATTATTGTTTATTGTCTTTTACATTCTTCTTTCATGCATAGTCTTAGAGTTTAGAAACTAAGCATTTCACTTCATATTATACTGTGTGTTTAATTGTATGTGTCAATTTGATTTGAAATAAAGACTGTCAAAGCGAAAAACCTAAATATGACATTCACAGTATCACTGTTGCCCATGAAGCCAACGAAGCCTCTCTTCTCCATGGCCATTTTCTAACTAAGAACTGACTAGACTAGGGTGTGGGATCAGTTATTAGTCTACAGATGGTGGCCTGGATTTACAGGTGGTTTCTGGATTGTAGTCCACCTGGTCACACCACCACTACATGCATTAAGGGATGTAAGCAAAGTTCAGCAGGGAGCAGGTTTGAATTCCCAGGTGTGCTCTTCTATGTTGGAATCTAGTTAGCCCCAAGGTAGAAGCCAAGCTGGGTGGGCAATGCTCTAGGACTGGGGAATGGAAACCCAGCTACTAATTACTTTAATGAACAGTATGCATTGGATAATTAGAAGATGTGCAAGAGCTGTGAAAGGTGGGAAAATCATTCTCTGATAATTGCGCTATGTACGAAATTTGAAAATGTGACAAAACACTGAAAAAATAAACTGAATATCATAAGGTCCACTGAGGTGAGTTTTCATAGAGTACATGAAAACATGCATGGAAAAGGGGGCCCATTTTAATAAAAATACAATGAATCATCTTTTAGTGGCTTTCCTGGAATAGCATTTATTTTCAGGATAGGGATAATTAGACTTTTTATAAATACCATACTAAATTAAGTCAGAAAAGTACAAGGAGTGTTACTCAGAGGATTGGAGGTGGAGGGGACCCTCAGCCTTATCCTTAATTCAGCCACACCACTACACAATCAAAGAAATAGTTTGTTAGACACAGACAGGTATACTGGGATTAGCCACTTACAAGGCTCCTTTTTCTCATTTAGTTGACAACCAGAGAGGTCTGAGAAGAAATCCTTAAATCCTGCTAAACACATTAAAGAGCAGACAGCCTAGGAACAGTCCTAAGTGTCTGGCCCATTAAATAATGTAGGTTGGGCTCAGTGCTACAACCTGCCTAAATGCTATAAAAAGGCAGCACTGCGTGGTGGCCTAGGAAATTTAAGGGTGACCAATGACTCCAACAGAAACCCCTACAAGGGATATAAATAACGCTGACTGCTACAAACCACTAAAATGTACTAACACATTCTGAAAAGAACATCATCACTGTAGTTTTCGTAGCACTTACCAAATCTTTCCTATATTATTTCTTTCTTTTATCAAAATTAATTTGCCTTTTTCAGTCAAGTAAATGCTGTAAGTAAAAGGGCAGAGAGATGTACAAACCCGGAGAAAATGACTTCAACAGGCATTTCTATTCACGGAAGCCTCAAATGGAGCCGGGTGTTTTTTTTTTATTGATTTTAATTAGAAGCAGATAACATTCCATACAATCAAGTCAAACCTAACAAAGCAAACTTCAACCCCCATCCAAGTGAAAGAGAGGAGAGCCAACAACCAGAGCTACTCTTTTAAGCAGCAAGAAAGGAAGAGTATGCTTACCCTCAAAATGGAAGCTTATTCTGAAAGGTTATTAATTTGATCCTGCCAGGTTTTAAAAAAAAGTTTTGAATAGATCTTCTAAGTAAGAATTTGATTTTTACCAATTTCAAATAGTATAGAACATCAGTTACCCACTCACTTGAAAGCGGTGGGGTCGGATTCTTCCAGTTAAGCAAGGCTAGTAGTGAAGTAAAGGCAATTACAGTTTGTTTGTCCTTCTCCAGTTTAAGGCCATCTGGAAGTCCACCAAACACAGCTGTTAGTGGGTTCAGAGTGGTCGTCACACCAGGACTGTCTGATAGGCATTCAAAGGTTTTTGTCCAAAATGTTGTTAATCTGAACATGTGGCCCAGTGAGACTGGAGCTGGATTGCAATGTTCACTGGTTGAATTTTTCCCTGGAAACAATTTTTAATGAAAATTACATTACAAGAAATGATGTCTCTATAAAGTAATTTCATTTAAAAGGTACTTTTTTGAAGTTAGCTACATTTTATAGCTTCATCTCATGGACACAGAACCTAAGTTGTCAAAATTATATAATTAATTGAATTAATTATATTTATTCATTGTCCTGCAGACCCCCGTGACCCTGCAGTTAAGATATAGCAGGTTGGATAATGGATGGGTGGATGGATATGTTTTAATATTTTTTGTATTTTACTATTTAAAATAATTATCAAATATGCAATTTAATAACAACAACAACATTTATTTATATAGCACATTTTCATACAAAAAAAATGTAGCTCAAAGTGCTTTACATAATGAAGAATAGAAAAATAAGAGACACATTAAGAAAATAAAATAAGTCAACATTAATTAACATAGAATAAGTGTAAGGTCCAATGGCCAGGGGGGACAGAAAAAACAAAAAAAAACTCCAGACGGCCGGAGAAAAAAAATAAAATCTGCAGGGATTCCAGGCCATGAGACCGCCCAGTCCCCTCTAATGAATAATTTTACTTAAAAACAATACACAAAATTATATATTTTTTTACGTAATGGTAAATATAAATTCCCTCTTGCCAAAAAAAGGTCACAGAGAATTTTCTGAACAGATTTCTGAATGGTATTCTGAATGGAGTATCTTTTAACTTAAAAATGATGCATATGCTAATGACATAAAGCTATTTATTGATTGCCTAATTTTAAAATTTCTAACTCCAAATTTACACTGGTTCTGCTCTTATTCCTATCGCATATTATGTATGGTTACAACCTAGATGACATGAACAAGATTACTGACATTTTGCATCATGGGAAATACTTTATGTAAAGTCGGTGGCAAATGAATAACACTGTCATGTTAAGTAAGATGCTGGTTGTTACAACATTCAAGTGTGGGAACCTCATAAGTTGGGGAGCTAATGGTAGCTAACAATCTAAGGGAAGCTTAGGCATCAGAATGATTCAAGAGGAACAGATGAATAAATCCATCCATCCATTATCCATCCCACTATATCCTAACTACAGGGTCATGGGGGTCTGCTGGAGCCAATCCCAGCCAACACAGGGCACAAGGCAGGAAATAAACCCCGGGCAGGGTGCCAGCCCACCACTGCAGATGAATAAATAACTTAATAATTTAGAAGAAAAAAGCAGCTAAGGGAAACACTCAGTCTAGAAAGAAAAAAAAATCTTTAGTTTTTTTTCTCTGTAAGAATTAAGTATTATTTTCTTCTGAATGAGAAAATCAATAACATGACACTTAGACTTATGTGGAGATCATGACAAAACTATTTGGTGAGGAGGACCTATGGAGAACAAAATGATTCTGGGTGGAAAGACAGATGAAAACCTTGATGTCTGTAGAAAAACGAAGGAACTGATAAATTCAATATTCTAGGAAAATGTGACAGAATATGCTGTAGCTTTGTAAAGTATCTCATGCATGAAGGAGTTTGATTGAGTAAAGGGAACAGAGATCAAAAGCAGTATAGCACTGAACAAATTATATTGTCTCAGGTATTTACATTATGTTGGAACCTAGGCATGGGTACTGCCCAGTTTGCTCCAGTCTGCTAAGTGCCTAGGAAATCTGTTTCAAAGGACATCTGAATTATGCGGTTTTAGCATCAAGAGAAGAAAATTTGATAGTGTGTTTGAACAAAGGAGGGGGATTGAATTTTATCTGCTACATATTATCCTTCTACAGTATTTTAGTGTTAAAAGAATCAGTGCCTGGCCTGTCCCTGAGAAAGAACTGAACTTCTTCCCAATACTAATAACTTTTGCTGGGTACAATTCATAATTTCTTTGAAATTTTAGTTATTTCCTTTTTTCTTAGTTATTTCATTTTTGTCTGACTAGATTACAAGACTCACTAGTGTAAAAACAGAAATACCATATTATAATGTGAAATTTTGGAGCCTAGCAAATTTCTAAAATAAAAAGTTAGGTAAAGCAAATCTGTAGTAAAGTGGTTATTAGTAAAGTATGGAGAAACAAATAAGCTGCTGATAATTTAAATCATACTATAATATAAATGTTTTTAATACTTGTGTTTTGTGTATTCTGTTTTTTTTTAACATAAGAATTTTGATTTTGTGGTTTGTTTCTCATTTTGACTTATTTTTGTAAACTTTAATGTAATTACCATCTTATTTCTTCATTTAGCATCACGTGATCACATCTGTCGCATTGCCAACAATATGGCAATTGTCTGAACACTCACTGTGCCTCAGTGGATGAATCCATATCTCTTATATATTAGCATAGTTAGTTTATTTTCCAAATAGACTCAAGCACTATGTTTTCTAGTACTTTTGACTTTCATTTTGATGAATACCTTGCCCTTTATGGTTCTGACTCCTGGTTTCCACAAACACGTCGCTTATCTTCTCTTAGTCTTTTCCTTTCCTCACAATGATTTTCAGACACTATAGGTGTCACATATCATTTCATTTGGATGGAGGCATTGTCACAGCTGATTTGCTCATCCTAACTAATGAAATAACTAATTTGTGCAGGTAGTAGGATTGCTTTAAAAATGCACACAACATCTTGCCTGCTTATGTACAAGAAAATGCCTTCAGACTCACTGGCTGATGCTACACCATGTTTTAAGACAATAACCCAAACTTACTGTCAACACAACGCAAAAAAATCACTCAGGGAAAAAGGGCAACAGGTGAAACGAGGTGTAGCAAATGGTTAACAAAAAGTCAAAAATAAAAAAAATGTTTGGTGCTGTCAAAGGGTCATATATATGATACAGAGATTGGCTGCAAAATAACTACAGGCTAACAAATATTTTAATTAAAATTTTATGGTCATCTGAAAAACTGAATGGAACATAAAAGCTGAATTCTTTCATATTACTGGATTATATAGTAAAAACAGCACTTTTGACTTTACTTTACTAATACATATTTACAGGCGACACATTGAATGTATCTATGCCTACGAAGAGTTTTCATCTTCTTGGATTATTCTATTTTTTTGTGCTCAATTATGGAATCTTTGATTAATTAAATGTTTGTACCATTGATTAATCCAAAAACAGCCTACCAATTTAAACTGTTTAAACTGATATGTTTAAATCAAGTATAACTAACAAGCAGAAAATAACTGCTTCCATTAGTACTCACTATGTTTGGTATGCTTTGGTGTAGCCAGATGTTTTAGGAGTCACATATTCTCCGAATGGAGCCCATGCTTGCACAACTGAGATGATTCACAAGTTAAATATAGAAAATCTCTAAGATGTCCCACAACTAGTTAGTGGAAAAAATGTTGGTTGACAGTACCATTTTACCTCAGAATATGACTAATTTTAATCAGAAGCATTAATTTACATTCACATATAACTTTTATTAAGTATTCTGTTTTCTTATTATAGTACTTTGTGTCAACCGAAATTTTAAATGGTACGTCATAAGCATATTACCACATTCTATTCTTCTAACCAAACAGAACATAACATTAATTATAGTCCTGTATTCCTTTTTATTCTACATACTACAAAAAAAACATACAATACCAGTGCTTGAGATAGTAAAAGAAGAACAGCTTGCCTGATTCCAGGATTGTGAGTTATGGCAATAAGGAGAGCCTTTTCAATTCAAGAAAATGGAAAGTAAAATGACTGAAGTGTTTGGACTGGGTTATCATTTTTATGCAGATGATACTGAACTCTACTTCAATGTTAAACATGAAAAACTTCCCCAGAAAGTGAAATTAAAACCTGGATGGAGCAGAACTCTTTAAAATTAAATTGCAACAAAACTGAACTGAAAATTGGTACTAAAAGACAGCTGAAGAATATGAGCTCCTTTTCAGTCATTTTTGATAATGATCGTATCAAATGCAAGGAATCATGGTGTCATTTTTCATTCCTCCCTTTCTTAATTCCACTACATAAACCACATTAAGAAATTTTCTTATTTCCAGTTCTGTAAGATCCTTGTTCGCTTACTCCTCTCCTGTTCCAATGTTGAGAATCTGGTCCACATTTTTGTCAAATCCCACATAGATTATTGTAACTCCCTACTGGCAGATGCCCCTTCAAATCTTATATCACAGCTCCAGCTAATTCAAAGCTCTGCTGTAAGAGTCATTACACGAACCAGCAACAGTGATCACATAAACACCCATCCTGCTTTGCCTTCACTGGCTCCCTGTGTCTTACAGGATTGAATTTAAAATTCTATAAATAACCTACAAAGCTTTAAATGGCCTTGCATGGACTACATCAGTGACCTTCTCCATCACTATGCTCTTGTATGGCCACAAAGGTCCTCTAATTCTGTCAAGTTTGTTGTGTTCCACACTAACTTCCCCTGTATGGGTGACATGGCCATCAGCTGTATAGTGTCCAGACTTTGGAATGACCCTCCAAAATTAATGAGATGAGCCGACTCAATTCCATCTTTTAATAAACAACTTAAAAATAATTTATTTAGGAAGGCTTTTAACTTAACCTAACATTCTGTCCCTTCTCTCAGTTTACCTGCCTGTCCAGCTGCTGAGGATAATTTGTATGCATGTTACATCACAAATTATATTATTTGTTCAGCATTTTCTTCTAGTATTGAATTTTAGTATTTTACTCTGGGTTATTGTCTTTTATTCTATTTAATGCTTTGTACATTTGAGTACCCTTGCTAGAGTGATTTAGAGTACCCTTGCTGTTCTTTCTGAGACTCTGCAAAGCTCCTTGAGCAAGGGAAAGGTGATATATAAATAAAATGTATTATTATTATTATTATTATTATTATTAATAATAATAATAATTATTAGGTTTTGCACAAATGTTTTAAAGTTTTTGTTCACACAGAAAACTACAGACACATGCAATAAGTTATTAAGTAGTGTGGTAAAGAGTAGGACTTAAGAGATGTTCAGAATATAAAATGATGTTATTTTAGAGCAATTAAGTGAACAGGATTGATTTTTCTAACATAAAACAATGTCAGGATAAAAAAGCAAAAAAAAATAAATTTTGAGATTCATTGCTTTGAAATAAAAATGCCACAAAGAACAAAATTTCAGCTGTTTCAATATATTAGAGACTGAATACTTTTTCAGGCAGACACACACACACATACCCTATAGTGTTCTTGTAATTATTCACACTAGAATTGAAGTAGAATTGTAATTATTTTATTTCTCAGAGTAATGGTTTCATATTCTGTTGCTCTTCCCTGCTTACATATGTTTTATTACAAATTAGCAAACCAAAGAAAATAACCACATCCTTGGTAATTTTCATTGATATCCCTATTGGAAGTAAATCATTTAAAATGCATGTGCTGGAATGCACTTCTATGAGATATCTCCTGACATCTGTTCCTCACCACATTATTGGCAGATTTTGTACACAGTGCAAATTACCTAGACCAATTTAAGCATAATGGCATATTCAACATTGTTTCTTGTAATATTCATTTACAATGTAATTGCTTCTTTAATAATATGAATTTAAACATGACTAGTGATTTTGTTTAGTGGTGAATTTATGAAGCGAGTTTATGGCAACTGGGAAGAACAGATGACTACATGCTGGTTTCCTCAATGTCACCCAGCCTGTGAAATCAGCTTGGTACCAAGATAATATTGTAAATTTACATGTAGAATAATGCATACTGTAACTCTGGAGAATGTGTACAAATAAATGGGAATCAAGATCTTAAAACACACTATATGGTCATTAGTTGTGAATATTACCCCTTAAGCATTACCTTCCATACATAAATATCTATTCAGATGCAATATGCTACAAGAGTCAAGTTTAAGAACTTCCAATGAAAGAGCATATTGCTTAAAGCATATTTGGGGTGCCTGCTGCTAGCTAAGATTAGTTCTTCAGCATGAACAGCATGTTCAGGATGAAACAGTTATGATAATGAATGCAGTATATAGGAAGTTAGAATAATGGAAGATGTTTTGTTTTTACATGTTCTTGTTAAAACTCAGCTATTCATTTGCTCAATAATTATGATATTATTATCATGTACTGTATATTATTGTCATTAATGACTCTAATGACTAAGTATCACTGAGTGATGCCTGTGATGCACTAGCACTTTCGGAGCTGCAGTGCTGCTCTTGACCAATTTAAAGACCAGCTTTGCAAAAACACTCACTACAATAAATTCTTATTGATGTAATCAAATTCTATTTTCTAAACTTGTTCATTGTTCCACTAAGCACTTTGCCAAAAATCATGTAAAAAAAAAAACTTACTTCCAAACTTATCAAAGCATTGAAGGTCTTCAGACATTATATAAATAGAAAGAAGAACTATTTACAAACTGTATGCAAGTTTATTTAAAAAATGTTTGCATTCTCTGAAAGCAAACAAATAGGGTTAACAGTAGAAATTTACAGTTTACAGTGGAAATTGCTTTTCTCCTGAAGTACAAAGCAGATCACATAATTCACTGGAAGGATAGATGGATAGAATAATTAAATACGTACTTCAAAGATATTTCAATGTTCCTTAAAAGTATTAAAGAATCGCTGTTGTAAACTTACAGATAGTTTAACATCTATTACAGAGCTGATTGTGTGGCGATTGGGTATTTGGAGAAAGAAAAGTAAGGACCGGAACTGGAGGTTAGTACGTTTGAAAGAGACACTACTGCTGGAATAATTTCATCGAAGGTCGCGCACAATCACTGCGCCACCGTGTTCCCATGTTTAATAACATACTTTCATTCCTATCATCATGAAAAAGATATCATGTATACATCTCAGTATTTTAATTATTCAGAGAGCTGTAATATTACAAATTTAATGGATTATGTGTCCTGTCGGAGAAAGAGAAAGCCGGTTTAAGAAGCATGTAGTAATTCACACACATACAGCACATAGAAGATCAAATACAAAGCAAAGCATTTAACGTACTACTTTAGTTACGATGGGATTTGAGAAACTAGTAAATTAAACGATTTTAAGATGAAGTTTATGATGTTCTACTTTAATGACAAAATAAACTATGTGATTAAAGTGGAAATTTCGAGATTAAAGTTGTCATTTCGTGCTTTTTCCCCACTGTGTGCCTTTTTGTTTTCTCTGTACCCTAATAAGCTTTCATATAACACTCAGACAGTGGGCTACAACTTGCCTTTTCATGGCGACTTTGATATGTGACAACTTTTTTATTTCAGGCACTGTGCAACTTTGTGAACTTGAGCTTTCGAGTTTCTCCGACACGCTATGTCACTCGATCAACTTCCTTTTCTTGTTTATACCACTTATTTAAACCAACAAATAGTACGTCTTTCCTTGCCTCCACTTGGTATTCGTTGAAATTGTTCTATTTTTCCTTGTGGTTTTGCCATTGTCTTTTCACAGAATGCTGAGCTTAAGGGCTATTTATATTGATTTGCATATTCAAAGAGGCGTAATTCTAGGAGGAGTTGGGGTGGGACACCAGGTGCGTGCACGAGCATTGCTTTTCACACTGATCGGGATTTATGGAGCAGAAGAATGTGGAAATTTGCGTACGCACAGATTCCTGCATCTGGATTTTTCTGTGCGTACACACATTCCCGCTTTTGTGCTTATGCCATGTTATAGTGTGAGTTCTACGCATGGCGTTATACATGAGGCCCCAGGGCTGTGGAGTCAGAGTTGAGAAGTCGAAGACAATTTTGGGTACCTGGAGTCTGGGTAGGAGTCAGCAAAAATGTACTGACTCCGACTCCTAATAAATTTAAACTGTAATGAAAAAAAAAATACAGCAAGTTCAAATGTCCCAGTTCACAAACAATAGTCATAATTAAGTACTTCTCTGATGTACGAATAAAGCCCAGTGCATAGTTGTGTTACTACTAGTGTGAAGTTCAGCTGTAATGATGTAGGTGGAGGTGTGTAATGGCCTGATGTGTGTTCAGGGGTTCTTGTCTTTTGTTTAAACTGTCCAATACGGTAGAAAGTCAGCTTCCTAGCCAGTAGTTCTGTGGTTAAATGACGTGTATGTTGCCTTTCTTTAATCAACATTAAAAATACATTAGCATATTAAATACAGAGGAGTCGGAGTGTCAGAGTCAGAAGTATTTATCTACCAACTCCACAGCCCTGGTGCTAACACCACCTTTATTTGAGATGGGTGAAGAGTCACCAGTCAGGGAATGGTAATGTTGTAATGAGCAGTATATAATAAGGGAAGGGCCACATAATAAGCACAAACCAGTCAGACTGCAACTAGAGTCTGGTTTTTCACCCATCCAAATTACAATGCAGCAATGTATATGTCTGTGGAGAAAATTTACAAAAATTACCTTTTCATTGGTTGAAAACACCAGGGTAGTGTAAATGAAATGTGAATACAGAGACTAACATCTGCATTTTTACATGAAAACATACTGTAGTAGTGTGGACATGGCCTATGTATTTTAGCGGAAGTGAAATGTTTTGCTATTAAAGAAAACACTACTTAGAAATACACTTCTACAAAAGCCAACACCATATCTTATCCAAGATGAACTGTGACATTATTTCTATTCCGGTTTAGGATCTATTTAAAAAGTGACAGCAACAGAAGTCGACATTTAATTGGGAGCACACATCTGATGAGTACAGAGCTCCATGAAGGATGAATAAATAGATTACTCAGGAAATCGTTCAGAATCAGAGGACACAGCCACAGCGGATGCATGACATCTGTAATTTGCACTTGAACCTTTTTCTTTACATTCTTTTGTTTGCATCAAACAGGGTATACCTGGTCAGTCCCCAACATTTCACAACTTTTCCCAGTTCTTGTCATTACATCAGAGAAAAACTCACACAGATATAGACAGACAAAGCAAACTTTATAATATCCAGGTCAGGACTCAAATCCTGGATGTCTGGCAGCCATGCTAATCACTTTGTCACTGTGCTTCCACACTGCAACCGTTTTTACTTATATTTTACAATTGTAGCGGACAAATTAAATGACTTGCTCAGGGCCACACAGTAAGTAAAATGGTGACTGAACTGGAAGTTTTTGGAGCTGCTGTGCTGCTCTTGCCCAATTTTAAGAACAGGCTTACAACATCCTTCACTACGACTGATTTGTTTTGGTGTAATTAAATTCCATTTTCTAAACCTGTTTCTTATTCTTTGTATTAGGTCTGAGGATCCTAAATCCCTAGAACATTGGAATTGTTTTTTGTTCCATTAAGCTTTTTGCCGAACACCATGCAATAAAAGAAAAAAAATATATGTCCCAACTTATCATGGCATTGAAGGTCTTCAAACATTATGTACCGTAAATAGAAATGAGAAGTATTTACAAAATGTATGCTAATTTATTTAAAAAATATATGCATTCTCTGAAAGCAAACACATGGGTTTACAGTAGAAATTGCTTTTCTCCTGAACCATGAACTACACCAAATAATTCCCTAAATGAAGTAGTGAAAGACAGTCTACCATCCTGCTGCCTAGCATCTTAACAACACAGCAATTTACTGTGTGCACTGCTAAAATCGGAGTTCCAACTCTCAGGCCTTGGTGTGCTAACAGCGCCTTTATTGGAGACGGTCCCTCGGTGGTATTAAAACAGCTCTAATTGCATTCTTTGGGCCAGCTGAAAGCTGACAGCTTCCGCTTTCCAGCTCATTATCAGAGCACATCAAGGGGTTCTGCTGAGAGAGGGGCACCTGGTCCAAATTTATCTCAACGGCCCTGGGCAAAAAGGGGAAGGTGCTTAATGTTCGTCCTAAATGGTGACATTTTTATGAAGTATCCAAATAGTCGGCCACATATAAAAGAAGCATTTTAAAAGGAGTATTAATGCATTAAAAGGTGATATGTATATAGCAAACCCTTTATTGTGCCACCCATAAGCTTTTTTTGTCATTGTACTAGTTGCTCCTGAAGAAAGTTTTCATTAAAATTAAAAAAGTATTAAAATAAAGATATGCTGTCAGTTCTTTAAGAATGACTGTCAACATGACTGGTGCATACACTTAAACTAACTTCTGTAAAAGGCTGCTCCACGTCAGGCCGGTACACAGCATGTATGGCTAGTTTTTAAAATATCTTGCTTGCTAGGAAAAATGTTCTTTATAAAATGAACTAAACATTTATATTACAAAATTTACCCCAGTTATCCTAATTAAACATGCCTTTTACTCACAGGGCATTTCTTTAGACATATGTAACCGCCTTTGCTACTGTATCTGAAGCACAGCACACACTTAAGTGTTTTATAGGCATTCAAGAACTTTGGTTTCTGGGAATTTAACAGAAGGCACAGGAAAGGAGGAAATCCAGTGAGTGCCAGCTTTAAGCCTGCTGCATTGCAGAAAGGACTTTTTTATTGCCTGTTACTGTTGCCTTCAGGGTGTGCACACCAGGTTAAACTCTAGGCTCAGTTAGAAAACAGAAAATCCTTCCCTCAACAGATGCTGTGCTTTGTGAGGTTTATAGCACTTTAAGAGCGAAACATGGCTGTTTATCTCACGAATGCTTGAATGGTTTTGGGGAAAAGGCAATACTAAAAGAGAATTAGTGCCAATTGCAGCCTTCTTTTAGTGACGCTGAAATGGTAGGCAATATTCAGTACGAATAGCACTTTTCCCTGAAGGCAGGCTGCCTTTGTGTGTGTGGGTTTGTGTGCTGGGGGACTAACAATAAGTAAATTGGCTGGAGCCTATAATTTTACTACTACACAATATATAAAGAATATGTAACAGATTACAAACAATGATCACCACGTGGTTATAGCATATAGGCATGCTGTGAAATTAAAACAAAGCTTCCTGTCCGTTCATTCTCCTGCAACTTTTTCTAACCAGCTTATTGAGTTCAAACCTGCTTAACCCAGTTAAAAGTGGCTGAGAGTATAAAGCAGGAACTAACCCTAAATGGGTCACCAGTTATTGTAAGGACCATCACACACACCTATGCTCAATTACACAGGGGTCAGATTACCTCTCCATGATTCTGAATTGGATTAGCAGAATCAGATAATGGATGATGGGGGATCTTTATCACTACTGTGATATGTGATCCATTAACGGTTGCTTTCTGCCTTGCTCCTGATGCTGTTGGGATTGGCTCACAACCCCAGGACCATAATGGATTAAGCAGATTCAGACAAAAGAACAAAGAGTCGATCTTTTTCACTGAGTGCATGACAGTTCAGTGTTTAATGCTTATCTAAGTCCTGTAATGCTTTAATTTTTATACCTTATATAGTGCTCTCATTACTGTGATTGTTGAAAAATAACTTGAGATGACTGTTATTAAAGTATGCTGTGTAAATTTAATTAATTATTCCTTTTTATTACAGCCTTCCTTATCATGTTAATGGTTGTGGGGAGTCAGCTCCTATCCCAGTACCAGATACCATGGAGCCAACCCTGGATTGGTTGGAAGTAAATTATTATTATTAGTATTACTACCAAATTTATTATTATTGCAAACTGGAGATTGAAGAGGAAATGCTGCAAGATGATGCAAACTCCCCACAAATCATCAGAAACAGAACTGGCATCCAAATAATACTCTAGTCCGGGCTACCATACTATAATAACTGTACGTAGATACTTGCAAGGACTGCTTTAAAGTGAGCAGTAAGAATGATATTGAACAAAATATCCAGCTAAAGACAGATCACCCCTTATTATCATTATTGCAAGATATTTAAAAAACAGACCATGGATGGCAGAATTTTGCTGAATGAATTAGAGGCATTAGGAGGATGCCAATAATATACATACATAAGTACTGTACGCAATGGGACACTTACTTAGTTCCATTCTATCAATTTTGCTTTTCTGTATATATTTTTTTGATGGTTCTAATTTGGAATTACCACCATATTTTAACTTTAGGCATGCTCCTAATTCAGCTGCTGTCTTCAAGAAGACCTCTTTTATTTCCAGCCTGTTGGTGCCCATAACTCAGGACAACTTCCAGAAAAAGCCCACCTTCACAAGTCCTGTCGACAATGTGTTTATGATGTTGCACAGTCCAGTAAATACTTGATCCTATCTACATTTATGACCAAGCTTCCTCTCCTGATTTATTTATTTTTTTCAGGCATGGAAGCTTAGTGGCAAACCTGAGCAAGAGTTAAAGCTACTCACACACAACTGCCAGCAAGCCATTATGAATTGTGAAGATTAACAATCTAAAGAGCATACAGCTCTTAAATCAAAGAAAGCCTCCAATTTTAAACAATCCAAAATGTCAACACGTGAGATTTTATGATAGGGCACCATCCATTTAGTTCTGTTATACCAGTAAAATCTTATTAATCATTAATAAGAGTTGTTGGTGGCAGAGTTTGGCGCAGCTGAGTAATGGCCAAAGTGAATGCAATTAGGCCGGCCAGGTGCACCTGGGCTGGGTGCTAATAAATGTTTCTAAATTTTACTATTTCCTTAAAGATTTGGAGGCTCACACCAAATCACACGAAATTAGGGAGGAAATTGTTTCCATGTTTGCAGCTGCCACAGACGAGCTGTTGCACTGTCATGTGTACCTAGACATTTCTTGAATTCCTTTGCCTTTACCTTTATCTGAGTGGACTTTAGGAGGAACCTCCCAAAAGCACACTTACTGACAAGCAGACACTTGCTGTTTCCATGAGTGTGACCACTTTTCCCTAGAGTTCTGGTTTTCGTTCTGTATTTCTTTGAAAGATAAAATATTGTAAAGCAAAGTGAATGATGAAATGCTTACAGATGATGATACACAATCACATTAATGTTTTCACATTTCTAATTATTTATAAGTTTCAGATACGTTAGCATCTTACACTAGCTGCCTCCCAAAAAGTAAACTCTTTAGCAAAAACATATTGCTATGAAAACTGATGATTTATTAAATATTTGTATAATAGAATTGTTTTTTTAAGGGAGCTTTAATGATGCTCTTTAATGAGTCACTTAGCTGCACAGACTAAGAACTTTGCTGCTGGCAAGCTAACAATTTATATGTGTCAATTCAAAGAATAAATTACCTGCACTTCACACAGTTTAGAAAAGCCAGTAACTAAATCAAAGTCCCATAAGTCCCTTCTGCAGCAGTTTATTTGCAATACGCCATTACCATCTACTGGCCAAAACTGGAATTACATGCACATACAACTGGACTGCTGGAAAACAGGAAAAATTTTGATGGGATCATGCAGTATGCAGGAATATTTCAGACAAAGCTAAATAAATAAATATACAAATAAATAAATACATTTTGGAATGTGTAATAACAAAATGATATGCAAACATAAAAACTCAAAACGTTTCTCACAAAATGTTTTCATTGCCTATTTCTTTAAGCAATTATTTAACTATATCTTCATTTATTTACTTCAGTGTCAAAGTACGCAACATGAAATTTACCTTGGAATGAAACCTGTCATTTCCACTTGTTAAAATTGAGAGGGTGGGCTCTAAAAAATACTCTTTTATTTTGGTCAAATTGACTGAAGAGTGAATGTAAATCTTCAGCTTTCAAGGGCTACATTTACAGAGGGATAGTTCAGATGCAGACTTCTGATGATGAATTCAGAGATTCTTGAATTATTTTTATTGATTTTATTAAAAGCAAGTAACATTGCATACAATCAAGTCAAGCTTAACAAAACTAAATTCAACCTCCACCCAAGAGGAACAGAGGAAGGCCAGCAGCCAGAGTAAAACTTTAAAAGTAGAAAAGAGGGAAAAGAATCATTTTCCCCAATATAAATGCTTATTCTAAAAAGTTATTGATTAGATCCTGCCAGGTTTTAAAAAAGTTTTGAACATATCATCAAAGTGAGAATTAGATTTTTTCCAATTTCAAATAGCATACAACATCAGTTACCCATTGACTTAAAAGAGATGGGCTAAGATTCTTCCAGTTGAGCAAGATAAGTCTATGTATTAATAGTAGAGTAAAAGCAATTACAGTTTGTTTGTCCTTCTCCACTTTAAGCCCATCTGGGAGTACACCAAACACAGCTGTTAATGGATTAGGAATAATTGTGACACCAATGCAACATGTCTGATGGGCATTTAAAGATTTTGGTCCAGCATGATGTTAATTTGGTGCACCAGTAAGGCTGTAGCTTGATTGCAGCGTTTGCAGGTTGGATCTTGCCCTGGAAACATTTTGCACAATTTTAAATGAACAGATGTGCTCAACAAAAGATTTTAAGATGAATAATTGTATACTTTGCCCATATGGAAGCTAGAGCGAATTCTGTGCATGGTTGCCTTCCACTCCTTTTATGAAATGTTGAGTAAGAGATCCTTTTCCCAATGTACTCTGGGATCTTTGAAAGGAAGGGACTTAAAAATGTTTTTATATGTTACAGAAATGCTGTCCGAGTCTTCAAGACTGATTAATATTTATTCTGGAATAGAAATAGGTGGGAAGTGAGGAAAAATGGGCAGGTCCGTTTAGCACAGTTTCTAATTTTAAAGTAGTGGAAACATTGTGTTGATGGGAAGTTACATTTGAAGTGTAATTGTTCGTAGGATGCAAAGAAATTATCTATATATAATTCTCTAAATGATTTAATCCCGTACATTTTTCCAAACATTAAAAACTGTTTCTGGAAAAAGGTGGTTGTCGTGTATAGGTGCAACAAATAAAAGCTTCTCTATCTTGAAGTGTTTCCTAAATTGGTTCCGTATTCTGAGTGAATGAAGGACAATTGGATTTGTTAGTATACTGACAATAACTCAATAACTTGTATTTACTAGGGTACAAAGCATGGAATATAAAGAAGTACTACAGGAATTTATTTCTATTGCAAATCAAGCTTATATGTGTTCATCAATTTGTGTCAATGCCCAGCTTTATAAAGGTTATACATTTGGTGCCTAGTAATAAAACTAAAAGTTAGGTAATGCCATGCCACCTGCTTTAGGTTGTTGTAGGGTCACCCTTTGGATGTGTGAATGTTTCGAATTCCAAATAAATGAGGTTATGATTGAATTTAATTTCTTCAAAAATGATTTGTTAATGTATATGGGGATGCTTTGAAATAGAAAAAGAAGCTTGGTAAGGATATTAATCTTGACAGTGTTCATTCCCCCTGCTAAAGGAAGATGGAAAGTAGGCCATCTATGCACCTCTTGTTTAAGTTTTTCCATGCAGGCGACAAAGTTTTGTTGAAAAAGAGCTTTACATTTACTTATGATGTTTACCCCTGGGTATGTAAACTGATCTGCAATAATAAATGGGAAGGTGTCCCATCTAATATTGTATTCCAGAGAGTTTACTGTAAAAAGCACACTTTTATTCAAATTAATTTTGAGTCCAGATATCTATTGAAATTCTGCTAGTGCTGTTAGGACTGCTGGCACAGAATTTTGTGTGTCTCAAATAAACAGTACCATATCGTCTGCATATAGTGATATTTTCTGTCCTTCTTTGATAATCTCCTTCATCTCAGAGGTATTTTGAAAATGAACAGCTAATGGCTAAATGGTGATTTCAAAGAGGAGTAGTAATAGGGGACATCCTTGTCTAGTACCATGTTCTAGTTTAAAGTCTGAAATAATGTTGTTAATACAAATTGAAGCTTCTGGACTAGTACACAGTAGTTTGATCCAGGCACATGTGTTTAGCCCAAACCCAAATTTCTGCAATGTGGTGAATAGGTAGTCCCATTTAACCATAACAAATGCTTTTACTGCATCCAAAGATGATAAGATCTCTGGGGTGTCAGACTTTATGGGTGAATATATTACATTAAACAGGCATCGAAGATTGGAAGCTAAGTGTCTGCCTTTAATAAATCTGTTTGTTCTTGTGATATTACCAAAGGAAGCACTTTCTTAATCCTTCTAGCTAGAATTTTGAAGAGTATATTAACATCATTATTCAGACGTAAGATTAGTCTGTATGATGCACATTGTAACAAGTCCTTATTTTTCTTAGGAAAGACGGTAATTATTGCTTGGTGAAAAGTTTGAAGTAGAGCTTTATTGTCTCTTGATTCTATAAATGTTGCTAATAATAGGGGAGCTAACTTAATTGAAGATTTTTTTTATAAAATTCAGCAGGGTAGCGATCAGGACCTGCCGCCTTTCCCACTCTGAATTGAGTTTATAGTGTTTTATAATTCTGAGAATGTCAAGAGGTTTATCCACTTTCTCTGCACTGAGATTATCTAGCTGTGGTATCTGTAATGCATCAAAAAACACATTAGATTGTCTCTTGTCTTCTTTAAACTGAGTAGAATATACAGACTTATATAGCACTCCCTAAATGTGTGCATTATATTTTTATGTTCAATGATTTTATCTCCTTCTGTGTTAGTAATTAATGATATTGCATTGCAAACTTCCTAGTTATGGAATTGCTGAGCTAAGATCTTATTAGCCTCCTCTCTGTGTTCACAGTAATAATGTCATGATTTAAAAATTAGTTGTTCCATTTCTTTTGTTGTCAAAGGGTTGAATTCTGATTGCAAAGCCTGTCTTTTCCTATAAAGTGCCTCATTTGGAGACCTGGGGCCTCATGTATAAACGGTGCATACGCACAGAAATGTTGTGTACGAACGTTTCCACGCTTAGATTCCGATGTATAAAAACTAACTTGGCGTAAAGCCACGCACATTTCCATGGTACCTCATACCCTGGTGTACGCAAGTTCTCCGCTCGGTTTTGCAGACTGGCGGCACCCAGCGTCAAAGCAGTGCTACTGTTCCTGTGCGGTTATCCTTTCTTTTTCAGATCCACATCCCTGACGCGGGTTTATGAATACACTGAAATTAACCGCATATTGTTTATTAGTTTAATGCATCTGATTGTAATTAACCAGTAACAATATAATGTTCCACGGAATGGTCAAACTATTCTAAATACAATAGCTGCTTTAGCATTGTTACTCTCACCGCACCTTCTTCTTCTTCTTCTTCTTCTTTCAGCTGCTCCCATTAAGGGTTGCCACAGCGGATCATCTTTTTCCATATTACTCTGATCGGAAAGAAAATTATCGGTATACAGCATAAAGCACACGCTGCCTCAGCCATGGCAAAACGCTTCAGAGTCCTTCCTGTACGGACCTCGCGGTTCAGAAACAGTTTCATCCCAAGAACTTTAAACATGTTCCCATGTTTAATAACAATCAGTCCATCAAGTGCTCCTTGTAGAACTGTTTGTACTTATAAGTACAATCACCTGACTGTAAACTTGCACTACAGTTATAATATTGCACAACCTGCGCCACTTTATAAAGCACATATTTACATATGATGACGATATCATTTTTAAGATGAAATGCAGCAAAATATGTTGATTATGTTGATGCAGCAAAATATGTTGATTATATTATACAGATAAAACTTTAACTTCATTTAAATAATCTGTATTGTTAATAATTAAACATGTGAGGACACGGTGCCGCAGCGCTACCTATTTTGCGGATTGTTCCTGCCTCGCGCTGTATTATTGCTGGTGCGACACTGGAAGGATAGATGGATAGAATAATTAAACAAGTACTATGAAGATATTTCAATGTTCCTTAAAAGTTTCAAAGAATCGTCATTCTAAGCTTACAGATGGCTTAACGTCTATTACAGAGCTGATTGTGTGGCGATTGGGTATTTGGAGAAAGAAAAGTAAGGACAGGAATTGGAGATTAGTACGTTTGAAAGAGACAGTACTGCTGCAAAAAATTACTTCATCGAAGTTCGCACATGGCACAGCAAGCATCTTGCGTGGGGCATGAACAATCACCGCGCCACCATGTTCCCATGTTTAATAGCATGCTTTCATTCCTATCATCATGAAAAAGATATTATGTATACATCTCAGTATTTTAATTATTCAGAGAGCTGTAATATTACGAATATAATGGATTCTGTGTCCATGTCGGAGAAAAAGAAAGCACGGAACAAATAGTACGTCTTTCCTTGACTCCACTTGGTATTCGCTGAAACTCTTATATTTTCCCCCGTGCTTTTCCCATTGTCTTTTCACAGAAGGCTGAGCTTAAGGGCTATTTATATTAATTTGCATATTCAAAGAGGCATAATTCTGGGAGGGGTTGGGGCGGGACAGCAGGTGCATGCACTTGCGTTACTTTTCACGCTGAGTGGGATTTATGTAGCGGAAGAACGTGGAAGTTTGCATACGCACAGATTCCTGCATCTGGATTTTTCTGTGTGTACGCACATTCCCGCTTTTGTGCTTATGCCATGTTATAGTGTGAGTTCTACGCACGGCGATATACATGAGGCCCCTGGTGTGTTCTTGATCTATTCTGGTAATTTCACAGATTAACTCGGACACCTTCTTGGTTTCAAATTTATTTTTGTGGGTGAGATATGAAATAATATGTCCTCTTAAAAATGCCTTCAGAGTTTCCCAGAGTATTCCTGCAGAGAGGATGCATTTGTCTCTAAAAAATAATCAGTTTGCTTGGATATAAATGGATACATGGATACTACTGTCTCAGAATTGCAGTACTTTATAGTGTAAAACACTTGCAAAGGGCTTTTCAACTTAACTAATACAAAGCAGAAAATGTTTTGAGTGTGTCGGGAGTAGTCTCTGCACAGGGCTGGCATACAGGGTTTGCTGCTGCCTTATGTCTGATGCTGTGAGATAGGCTGTAGCCCCCTGTAACTCTAAATTGGGTTAAGAAGGTCAGAGAAAGTAATTTAATGTTATGCAATGTGAAGACCAGCAAAATGTTAAGATACCTGTAATAACCTGTAAAAGTATAAAGTGCTTCCATTTTAATTCAAATTTACTTTATATAGCTGGAACAGTCCCAAACAGTACTTTAAAAAACCTCTTTTTATGTACTATTTTTACAAGAAAGCATCAAAACTCCTAAGAATATGCTGCTCATTTGTACTGACTACAAGGGACAGTAGTAGAACGTATTTAGAAAAGGAACCCAAAGTTGAATCATAACCAAATCAACAAGTAGTGGGATAGAAAAGGGAAGCCAAAAAACATGTAATCAAGGCTCAATACATGTGACAAAAAGTGTACTCAAATACAATGGCAGAAATTCAAAAACCAATAGACAAAATGTAACCAAAGCAAAACATTAAACTTAAATCACAGTAAAAGAAAAAAAAGTGCAGCCACAATGTGTTAATCAGAAGTATTTCAAAATAACAAAGACATTAAAGTTTAAAGGTTTGGGTTGAATCCAACCAAGGACAGCCACAAAGTGCACAACACAACCATTATACTGTACTCTTAACCTAGATATAAAAAGCAGTGTACACTTCCAGTTGTCTTTGCCTAGCAATGGAACTGCAACTGTCCACAAATACACCTCAATATGGCGGTGAATATAAGAAAAACCAAATGATGTCATCGTTTTGATGATGTGACCACAGGATTCCTTGATTACTAAAACCCCTGAAATAAGGACTAGATCTTTTTTTAGAGGTCCAGGAGAATTTCTAGAAAATCAGAAATAACAGCCTGATCATGATGATGTCAGGTGAATATGATCACATACAATGTGCACAAAACACCACAATTGTTCTTTCTCAGCATATGATTCAGGGGGAAAAAAATGAGTCACCTGCTTTATGTATTAACAGTGGCATACAAATTATAAGGCATAATAATCTAATTAAGACTGCAGAAGATGTTTTAACCTTCCTCTAACACAGTGAATGAAAAACTGCTGCTGAGATCCAGTCAGCTTTTCAATTACTGTCTATGTCTACTCCTAACAGTCATTACTTGGATAAAAATGCTGTGCTTTGCTGTTTTTTCACATATCAATCAATCATTCATAATAAATAATATTTGCTATCACTGATGTACCAATAGCGGCAATGAGACAGACTTGTAATCCTAGACATTCAGTGATGTCACATATTACCACGTTGTTAAGAAACTAAAGTACTGAGCTGCAGTATCAAAGAGTACTAGCAACAGTTTTCCAGACCATAAAGTAGAAAACTTACTGAAATATATTTGAATTATCATGGTCAAATGGTAAAAGAACAGCGTTTTGAAAGATTTCCCTCTGTATATGTAATTATAACTACATAATTATAAACATCAACATAGTTAATTAGTACTGCGTTTGAAACCAGTCATAAATAATGAATGCCATTTACTCAATAATAGTTTATAGCTGAGTTGTACCCCTAGGGCACTTTGCAACCTGTATCTGGTATACTAAGAGTACATTCACATAAAGAAGCAGAGTCCATGCTTACAAAGCACAATTGCTTTCCATTTTCTCACATTAAAAATAAGCAGTACACTCCAGCAAGAGAGCAGGTTGAAGATTTGTTTGGCAATAGAGAAACAAATAACTGTTAATGGATTGGACAGCTCTGAGAGCAAATGACGCCCCCCGCATCATCCTCTTTAATAAAACCCCTGTGTGCGTCCAGGGGTCAGGGGTGTCCATGTGTGTGTCTTCTGGTGAAGTGCGCATGTGCAGGGCCGCACCGCGCATCGCACCGTGCCCGCGTATGCACACGCCACCGTGGATGTACACACACTGGAACCTGGGCACACAGTGACTGACCTAGCCGCGGCCACGCATGATAAGCAAATAAAGGACATCATTGCTGGGGAGAGTGCTGATTGGGTAGTCGCGGCCGCGCACATAAAATCCGTTGCCTGGGAGACAAGACATACAGTAATGAGCTGCACGCCAGCACGGATTCAAATACTTGCTGGGCAGCTGAACACTACTTGCTGGGTAGACGCCACAGGCTACATCAGCTGCTGCATGCCACACATTAAATTATTTGCTGGGGAGACGCCACAGACACGATTATCAGCTGCACGCCACACATTACATCAGTTGCTGGTGAGACTCTGCTGATTGCCCACTGTTGTGACAGAAAATTAAACGCATATTACAGACATCAAAGCCAGTATTACTGTCAGAGAAAATTACAGGCATTTTACAGAAATACAAACCAGTATTACTGCGAGACAAAATTAAAGGCACACAATACAGTGACGCATATTACAGCCACATACAGTACAAGCCAGTATTACTGTAACAGAAAATATTACAGACGTACAAGCCTATATTACTATGACTAACAACATGCCACCCAAAAAAAAGGACACGTCAAGTAGGACAAAAGACACAGACAATCAAATCCTATATAAGCAACATCCCCTGGAAGAACGGTCAGCTCAGCAAGTAAACATCAACAAAAGAAGAAAAAGAAAATGAGCGTCAGAAAAACGCTAAAAGAGAAAGACTCAGAAGAACAGGAAAATGAGCGTAAAAAAATTTACACTAAGGCAATATGAATTATACTGTACGTACTGTATTGTCATATACGTTTCTATTTTATTTTTATTATTTTACTTTAGGCTTTTTCCAAAAATATTTTTGACAAAAAAAAAATAAGACAAGAAACAGAATTAGGTCAAGGTCCCTTGCCATTTAATATAGACTGTTCCTACTAATGTTTATCCACTACTGTTCTAGCGCCCGTTATTGTAATGGGCTTAATGTCTAGTATGCATATAAATCAGATATTAGCCAAGACTTTCCATAGTCTGAAATAGTTATTACATCAATAAAATTTATAGCATGGGCTACAGGCAACAGAAAAATCATAACATATAGGTTTTTCCCAGGTACTATGCCTCCTCTGTTGAATCTGGCCAGTTCCCCAGAGGTTAAGTGATTTTCCACCCAGATACACCCATTGACAAACTATTAAACCTGAATGGCAGCCCAGCAATGGATTGGTGACCTACTCAGGGATTGTTACTGCCTTGCACAGTATGAATGCTGGGAAAGGCTCTGGCTTGCCCACAATCCTGCTCAGGATAAAGCGCTTTTAGAAAATAGATGGACAGCAATCATACAATGGTCCAGCGTTAGTGAAAGATAGTACGTGCTTTAGTGTAGCCTGCGATGGACTGGCATTCTGGTTACAGTTAATCCTTGAGTTGAGTGACATCTTTAACGATAGTAAACAGTGAGTTCAGTTTGGGGTCAAGCAGAACCACAGCTTATACCAGCAGCACTGGAAACAAGGTAGGAACCCAACTTGAACAGGGTGCAAATCCTTCATTGGGCACATATTCACTTATACAGGATCAATTCCTAGACACACATTAACCTATTTACCACAGTCTTGTGTGTTATACTATTGATGGAATTTACAAAATGTATAGTTTCCAAACAGTAAAGCCAATAGTCAGCACTAATCATCTTTATATTGAGGTATGTTTGAAAAATAAAAGATTCTGCATCACACTGTGAGCGATGATACTGTCTCTCAGTTTTTAGTACCATTTGTGTTTATAGATAATTATGTCTGTTGGATTGCAGTTAGATTTTTCTTTTTTATTAAACAGTAAGTTGTTTTTTCATTTCATTTTTTTTTTCTGTAAGATAAGTCAATATTTCAAATTTCAGTTTTTAACTCTAAAAGTAGTGTGCTCCTCTTACCCAGATCACTAAGTAATTATGTTTAATGCAATTTTTCTTCAATTGTCTCTCACATTTCAAGCACATGTGGGTACATATGTGAGTCTGCTCTGCAACAGACTTGCACCTTGTCGACAGATGGCCTCTGCTAAGCATTGCCAATGTACTGTAGGTATTAACCTTCAGGATCCTGAACTGGATTAGGTGATTTTGATAATGGATGGAAGGTTGAAAACATTGCATTACCTCCCAGAAACTCAGCAATAGTAGAAATAGGTCCAGAGAATGAATGGGTTGATTGAATAACTGTACTGTATTAACTATTTCTTCACATACTACTCTTTGAAAGATTTACAATGCATTTTCAAAAAATACTTCCTTTAGTATAAATTTCATGTGGAAGCCTTTGCAGATATGCTATAGAGCAGTTGGTCAGATATCACAAGTGCTTTATTGATCTCTATGTTGCACTTACCAAACCTCAAATAATTCATTTCTCCCGTCATAAGCCTCTAACATTGACTAACATCTGTTCTGACATACAACAGTTAAACTACTGCCATATAATTTAGAATTTTACATTACAGTAAGATGAAACATAGGCCATGAGATATAAAAAAAAGCATAAGAACATAATGTCAATAATGTCGTATATTTCATTTGGTCTATCAAGAACCACTCAACCATACTACTGCCTGGAGTAGGAAAATGGAACCACTTTATGATGGAGGATTTCTATCTAAAATACAATTACACGGAGTAGTAGACAAAAGGAATTATGACAGGCAAAGACTGCATGCTAATGGTAGCTTTTACAGCTGAGCAAATCAGGACTTATAAATCCAATTCAATTTAAACTTTTTCAAACTACAACTTTTAAAACAATAACCTTAAAAATGTTTACTGAGCTTTTATGTAGCATGATCCATATCATGTAGACTAGTCATTCTTGACTACAAACCAAAACGTAGGTGTGTATTTGAACACTGGATTATTTCCTTAGCACATACTACAAAACTATAGTGCTTTCAGTCAAGATGGTCGACTTCTCACAAGCAAAGTATCTTGCACACCTAAGCTGTGGTGATATTAAATCATTCAGTACTGTCAATTTACAGACAACATGCAAAAAAACTAAAACAAAACAAATAAAAACAGAAGTCAAAAAACTAAAACACAAAACACTACTGGTGTGCAAAATCACAGGCTCTAGAAACAACTGCTTTTTACTCCAGCTAATAAATTTTATATTGAAAGTCTAACTAAAATTAAAATCTTTCACACAATTCTTTACAAAAGTTTATTATTCAGTATGGCATCAGGGAGTGCAAAGCCTTACTGCTCTGGTGCTCTTTCTCTTTGTCCATGTGGCTACTTTCATATGGGAAGTATTTGCTTCGGAAAAGAAAATGCAAATTAAAATCATAAAATGTATATGCAGTCTCTCTTTTGCAATTCTATACACAAGAATGCTGCAAACATTAAAAATGAAATGGAATAACAACATTTACAATTTCACTTTCAAACACTACATGCAAGAATGCTGCACAAATTTAAAATAAAATGAAAGAACACTATTTGCCATTTCATTTTTAGCCTGAACAGCAATGAAGCTGCATAAATGAAAAGTAAAACGCAAATAAGCACCTGTGCCACATGCTGCTCATTAAATTTTCATTTTCCACTTTGCATTTTTATTTTCACATTCTCAGCATCCAAATAGTGCAGGTCAATGGGAAAGGCTTTGCACCTCGACTTCCCACAATTCTTTGTCTTGATCTTTCTGACTTCTCATTACTTTACCTCAATGATGAATGGATGAATTAATTTAAAAGAAAACAAAATAAATTTCTTCTACTTAGAAAATTTAGCTGAATCCAGAACACTAGCAAAAGGAGATCTCCACTAATAATTAAATAATGAGCATTTGTGAGACAATAAATTATGGCTGCAACATCTGTTCATTTTGAAACACTCTCTTAACAACAAAGAGCATGACAAAGATGTGACTTGTATGCTAGTATGCTGTAACATACAGTTTAAAACAGGCATACCAACCTTTTAGAGTTTACCAGGTGACAAACACAGAATTACAGTTTCTCTTGGGGATTACAGCCAAGGTGAACTTAGGAAGGAGCCCCCCATAGTTGTTTAAGCCACCATACAGTAGGTGTTCTCAGGGAACCACGAAAAAAACTAGCACCTAACATCAACAGTTAGGAGTCATCTACACAAGAATATCAAGTAGTGTGAGAGAATTAAGTAGGTGTGTTGATGGCAGCAAACAACACAGAAAGAGCAACCGAGATTATGAGTGATCTGGGGCTGTGGCAGGGTATGCAATGTCAAAGCTTAGAAATATACTTGATAGCCATCAGAGCATAGTATGCCACGTCCAATAATAAAAAGAAAGAGAGTTTGATCCATATCATTTATCTATTGCAAGAAAGAGAGAGAGAAAATAAAAGGGAGGAAAAAATATTTTAAAACATTACTCTGGGATCTAGTTTATGTTAGTTTATGTCATTTATGTTAGGTTGAATGCCTAGAGGGGGCTGGACGGTCTCGTGGCCTTGGAACCCCTGCAGATTTTATTTTTTTCTCCAGCCGTCTGAAGTTTTTTTTGTTTTTTTCTGTCCTCCCTGGCCATCGGACCTTACTTTTATTCTATGGTAATTAGTATTGCCTAACTTTATTTCTTATATATTTTGTCTTCTTTTCCTCTTTCTTCATCCTGTAAAGCACTTTGAGCTACATCATTTGTATGAAAATGTGCTACTGTATATAAATAAATGTTGTTTTGTTGTTGTTGTAGTTATTTTCACAATATCAGGTAAGAAAAAAGAAAATTTATCAGAAGGTTTAATAGTTTAGTTTGTAGATTGCCCACTTTTGCCAAGCTAAATAAAAAATAAACTACCTGTTGTTCAGCAGAGATACTACCAACTGAGTAGTTGTTCAAGGTCCAGTTTTTTTGAATTGTTCCATTGTCAAACTACGTGAATTGTCAACAATATTTTGGTCAATTATGTAAAATGTAGAGGATGTTTTTATTTTCAAAAACTATTTTCACTCCTGTGCAAAATGACAAGTTATCTTGTTTTCAACAGAACAAATGCAAACACCTGACAAGTAAGCCAAAATATTTTTCACTTATGATCCATATCCAAGGTGCTTTACCCTGATTAAACAAAACAGAAATTACCAAATAAATAAACAGAAATTAGCATGCGCCATTGCACAGTCTGGATCTATTGTTTTAAAGAGCTCTGTCTCCTCTGCTAAAATCAGGTCTAAAGACAACGTCCTTTGCCTGGCTGTCCAATTTTATTGGCATGGGACACGGAAGAGTAGTGCTGATGCTGCTCTTTAGTTATGGTGATAAGCCTCTTCTCCTGGTGAAGGATCAGTGCTGTGGAGCAAACAGGAGATTATGCTAGTGACAGTGCCCCCTTTTGCCTTATAGTGGTATCTGTACATTTGCCAGAGCCTCCTGGGTGGTCACTAAGCATACTTATGTGATACATGTAAACTCAGAGATTATGTCATGCGTACGACTAGCAATGGAGAAGTTATCTAAGGAATAACGGTAAAAGGGTTGAAGAAGACACGATAAGCTAGTCTTGCAAGAGGAATATTTCTTTGAAAAGTAAGAACAAATATTTTTTGATTCATCTTGATTAATTTCAGGGCCTAGGGTTGCAGCCCAGGTTAGCTCCTGTGCAGGTTTTCCAACCATATATACAGATTACATAAGCATGCTGCCATACTGCCTCACAGCTCTGGGGGAATGGGTTCAAAACCAAGCTCAGTTGCTGTATATTGCAAATTTTCAGTATATCCTCATATTTTTTTTTCTCTCTCAAGGAACTTACGTATCCTCCCACATCAAAAAACATGTAAGTAAAATGGACTAGCTAGACTTTTTGAGTATGTCTAGATATAAACTATGATCACTCCAATTCTGATTCCTATTTTGCACCCACAGCTTCACTGTAGCTCTGGATTAAATAGGCTCAGAAACAAATGTAGTTTCAGTGTCATAGATTGCTTGTAATTGTTTATAATTTGAATGGTATGATCTTGTATTATTATTGCATTTTTTCTCACTTCATGAATAGTACAAATACTAATAGCCAAGTCTACATTGGCCCAATGGGATATGCATGGTACCTGCAACCTTGCAGTGGATAAAATTGAGTTAGAAAAATAAATAGATGAATGTCTGTTCTCTGGGACTACAAAAAACCTGAAAGAAGTGGCAAAAAAGTTACAAAGAGAGATCTGACTGGAGGCAATTTTATTGCTATAATTTTCTTTCTATCTGGTAATTATAACATCCTTTTCTTTATGAATACTTAAAAGCTTATCCAGGAGAAAGATGACAGTGATACAAGATACAATATTTAGCCATAGGCTTTTACTGGTGAACTTTTTCTAGGTGCAACATTTGTATGCATCTTTAGAATTACACCTGCTGTAAATATAACACAGTTGTACACATGGGCATTTAGGACAGAACCCTGCAACAGTTCTAGACATATTCCTACAAAGCACTAACACCACTACATCCAGGCCAGGAACTGGAGTGTATGATTTAGAAATGGCCATCGGAGCAGGTGTTCCTTTAAAAGGGACAAGTACTAATAACATCAAATGTTTCCTGCATGGCAGATTACAAACAACCAGGAAAAAAAAACACTTTGGGTTACCAGTGTTACTTTTGTCAACTATAATTATAACAAAAATATTTTTGGATGCTCTTGCTTTCTCCTGAGAATTAAAAAAAATCTTAATTCTCCAGTTCATTTTCTAAAGCTTTTCCCACTTTCATGTGGGGTTGCTATGTTTGACCACCATCCCCCTTTCTTGTCTGCTGTACACTTCCTTGTCTGATACCCCTTTCTCCCGTTGATTCCCCTTCAGACAGTCCATCCACTTTCTATTTAGTTATCGTCTTCTCCTATATCTTGAAACCTCAATATCCTTGATTCATCTCCCCATACTGTTTACGACTCTTCTCATTACATATGTTTGCCACTTTAACCTTCCTTCCTTTGATTTTTTACAAATTTCTGTGCCTTTAACTGTACCTATGATTGTCTCTTTCCAAACTTTGCCATTGAACTCATCCATCTCGAAATCATTTCTGTAAAATCCACTTTCCTTTCATGAAACCTATTTAACTGTGCAGGCTTTCCATGCATATGACATTGAAGGTCTGACAACTGTTTTATACACTTTACCCTTCACTCTTGCACTCTTTTTTCTGCCACACAACACTTCCAATACATTTCTCCATTTTCTCCACCTGATTGCACTCTTTGGTTTATTTCTGAATCTAGCTCTCTGTCTTTGGTTATTGTTATATACTTAACCCTGATTTGTCTATGTATTAATCTAAACTATCTTGGGAAGCATTTGAAGATAACATTCTCTCTGTGTAAATGATGTTTCTGCTTAACTTGTATGCAAATTTAACTATGTCTGTTTGCGTTCAGAGTGTCAAAGTACTATCAAAAAATCTGGCTTAGCAACCAAGTCACATAACTTTCTCTGTATTTATCTTTGATGATGGCGGCACATCTGTGCTCCATGGCTTATATTTACAGAGAGCCAAACCAAAATTTGCTGGTCACTTGTTAAAAGAAAACACAGTATAATTATCCCCTTAGCATAAGAAACTGAATAAGGTACAGTAATTGCCTAATGAAAAAGACAGGACATTAGTGTTTAAAAAATAATTCATACCAATAATGTTGATTATTTTATTCACTTGAAAAAAGGTAAGAAAAAAAGAGAGCTACAGACAGAAAAATATTTTTGAATGTGAAAGTAATGTCAGACCAGAAATTGTTGGAAGTAACAAAAATAAAATTTTGAACCCAATTTAAGTAATTTTGCATTTTCTTCAAGCATGATGGAAAAGGAAACATTGTGGGTCACTTTCTACTGTATAAAAAATGACAATCTCAATCAGTACACCATACATTTCTGTAAACCAGTTAACAGTAGTTCAAAATCTATTGAGTTCTAACATTTCAAGATTATAGTAAGAAGAGTAGTAAATTTGACATTTGGTTGAACTATTTAGAAGTTATACATGGAACAGATACACAAACAGACTGACCTACTGACACACGTACACACATCACAAGATCATGCTAGAAGTGATCAGATCATATTCAGGAATGCCCAAAATGTCAAACACCATTGAAAACTCAAACAACTTCATTACAATACTTTTTAAACTTGGTCTTTGCTGGCTCACAGCAACATGTACTATAATTGACCACCTAAGATTCCTTCATCCCTTAAAACATAGGCTGGAAAAGCAACCTTCCAATGCCACACAGTGCCAATGGACTATGATAACAAATACATCATAAAAAATTCTGTAAAGCCCTCTTGTATTGGTGGTATTGAAGGGTGTTTACCTACACAAAGTAGCCAGTTAAGATACACCATACTGACAAACGTTACTGCAAGTGCCAAGGATTAATGATGGCTGTGTTATGAATATTGTCCAATAACCATTATCTGAAATGTCTCTTTGAGGTGTTTCAGTGCTGCATCACTTGGAAAGAAGCACTTTTCTACAGTTATCAAAAGTGACATAATTTTAATTTTCATGTTAACTGTAAGGGAAGGGCACTGCGTTTATTACATACCTAGTAATCTAAAGTTAACTCTGTCAATTGCTTTCCATTGAGAATTATAAATTAGTATACAGTATATACATTCAATGTATGTTTTCTCAGCAGAATGACTGTTTGCTTGAATATAGGTTATTATAAGCCTGTTTTAAAAGTGGTAGAAATTATATTTTTCTGTGTTACCTTCTGAGCTTTACTTTACAAATAAACAAAATGCTTACTCAACTTTAAGTAAAAACATAAATTTGAAAAAAATTAAATTTTTGAAAGGTAATACTCA
>JANRMT010062841.1:49856909-49907425 GCA_026402145.1 Polypterus bichir lapradei | reverse complement strand
TTAAATGTGCATAACCTAAAGGGTCTTAATACTCCTCTCACACATAGACATTTGCTTTATGCCACTATCCACTATCAATCAAATCAAGAAAACCTCCTTCAGATATTGCATGGAAGACCTCTTACCCACCAGTGGGTTTTAAAGGTGAGTACATGGCAGTCACCAGACACCTTTGAGTCATACCTCCCGTGCAGTTAATTCTGATATTGAGGTCTTGAAAGAGGTCCATTGGCTAACAGTTTCCAATACAGCCTCAGTAACCCTTTGTTTCTTTCAAGTCTGCCCAACAGATGTTCCAATTGTCTGAATCAGCTCACCACTAACCAGTAACCAGTTAATAACTCAGCACATTTCTTTATAGAGTGGTGCAAAGTACTGTACAGTGTTTCTTACTGACTAGCAAAGAGGTCCACTAACATTACATTCCACAAATTCTGATCAGGCAGGTTTTCCCTCCAGGTATCAGGTATTGTCATCTTTTTCTTGTAAGCACTGAAGTCTCCAAGTCGGACTACACAGTAAGTACACTGCATCCATTTCAACAACAATTCTACAAATACTCTGAAGAGCTGTTAGTTGATAAGTCAGTCTACCATTATATAAAAGATAAGCAGCAGAAGGTACTGTATTTTCTACTTTTTATTACATTTTAAAAGACATAATATTCTCAAATCAAGTTCAGTGTAGCGGGAGGCTGAAGATACCTTTGCACTCCAAGGCGCTAGACAGGACATAGCAATGGATAGCATCAGTTTTTCGCGGGGTCCACTCACATAAGGACTTATCCTCCATATCTTTGCAGATTTGGAGAGTAGCTACAGTATATAGACAATGTCTGGATATGGGAATCAAAAGCCAAAATGCCAAGATTCATAAGGTAGGAGTGAAACTCACTGCTTCACCATACAAAAGAACAACTGCTTAACAAGAATAATCAATTCAGCCAAAAACATAATGGTCAATTCCCGAGTACCTGTTATTTCTAAAATACTGTTCAATTGAGATGGAAAGGTCCCCAAGAAGCACTGTTTTATTACATTACTTTGTAATTTGTTCCATGTATCTATGTGTATCTCGGTGTGAAGAAATACATCACAATACTTGTGGGAAATTTATCATACACCAGCTTTCCTCTTTGCACATGTCCTTGAAGAACAGACGTTAAAAACATCTGGCATCCATCATACTTAGTCAATATAAAATTTTTAAAATTTCTGTCATGCCATCCCTTAATTTTTCCTTAAAACCAAAACATTTAACTCTTTACTTACTGCTCATACCACACATTTCTGGAATTAGATCTTCTCCTGAGTTTTGCTAGTGTTGTTAATTCATTCTTGTATTATGAGCAACAAAATGAGACACAGTGTTCCGTATGTGTGTCACTACAAATCTAATACCATAACACACAATGTACTATATAATAAAATATCTGATTAGTTATTTTAATTGCTTCTGCACACTGTCTGGTTCTTAATAACAACCAGTCCACTAGAACCTAGTAAGGCATTCTACTTTTTAGTTCCAGACTTGTAATTATAATTACTGTATACCTAATATTTTTACATGCTGGATTTATTTCTTACATAGTGATCTAAAGTTAATTTTGACACATGCTTTCCATTAGGATTTGTTAATTATTATATGTGAATTTGAATTGGTTTTGTTGTTCAGCAGAATAGATTTTTGTTCAAATATAGATATTTTGTAGCCAGCTTTTAATGATTCTCAGCACCTCAGAAATTCTCACAAGGCATGCTTTTTAGTTTCAGACTTGTGATTTTTGTAATTATATCTAACATTTTTATGTTTGTCAAAATGCAGAAGTGAATGTATAGTAATTAATTTTTATAATCTTAAGTATAAATCAAAGTTAAGGCCCCTGCTGGTATAAAACGTATTGAAAAATACTTCATCGTATACTGCATTTGCCAGACAGGTATAAATGTACATATTTTGACCAAATTAATTCTTTTGTGTTTTCTTCTAGTAATACCATAAGTTTGAGTAGGTTCAGTGTGGACGGAAAAATTAGCTAGAAATGAACTGCTTGCCTTAATACAATTTACACAATCGCTTCATCAGACGGCACAAGACAGGATAAAAAAACATGCATGTGACCTTTCCTGGAATTAGTCAACAAACATATCTGACATTTTGGGAGTACATAAATCTATTACAAGCAAATTTCTACCCAGGTGTCTATCAGACCCTACAGCTGCTTACTTTATAAGTGAAGAACCAGAAAACTACATGGACATGGAATACAGTGGCTCATTCTATACAGGAAAAAATGTAGCACCATTAAAGTTCAATGCAACACTTGCCTGGCATTTATATCATGTCTATACCATGTACTTTAGTTAAACAGTAACATTCAGAATTTTAGAAATGGTTACTGATTTATGAAAAAAATAGACATTATTTAATTAGTCACTTTTGTAATTTCATAACTTATTTTAATTTTCATTTTGATTCTCTCCCATTTGGACACTTCTGACTATAATTTAGAAATTATTCTGATTACTGGTTAATCCATTAAGAACATATTCAGGTTGTAAGGCTGTTAGCTGATATTGGAAGTTAGAGCCATGATATTACCATAGTTCCCACCTTGGTGGGCTTGGTCCAAGAATCCTAAATCTCATCTTGAGGGCTGTATTGGCTTCAGAATTTTAAATAAATAAATAATTTAATTACTTCTGTTAATATTCATTTTTAACATTTGGCGACTTGTTCCTACTCTCATGACTGAAAAATCAGAACTTTCCACCAGTATATATTTTACTTTCTGAGGAAATCAACAAAATGTATAGTGGATGTGAATGGACCCCTCAATATCTTTTTGCTTTTGAAAATTTTCAGTTAATTTAGAGTTACCTTGCAGGGTGCGGAAAGGGCACAATTTGCTGTTTTCCATTCCTATCATCAATTGTAAAATGTACCCTTTACAGAATTTTTTGCTTTTCAAGTGAATTTGTATTTTTAGGCTATATTTTAATTATTTACTAAAATCTGATTTTTTTTGTTTGTTCCAATGATTCTGATTGTAATCTGATTATAATTAAATCTAATTAAAACAAAAAATAAACAGAAGAGTAGTATAAAGAAAGTAATTCAGTTAAGTTCACATTTCTAAGCTATTATCTAGTAAATCTAACAGTACTTATATAACAGTACTATCTAACTGTGTCTTTATTTCAGCATCATTTCCCTTTAGGGGATTAATTTATGATTATTATTGACTGACACAAGCAGAGCCAGCAGTTGATGTTTTGTTAGCTTCAGAGTCTTATTTCACGTAGTTTTAACAAAGAATTTACATGTGTAATGTATAACGTGTTGAAGTTTCAGAATATGCCTGTACTGTCATGCATTACTACATTGTATCGTGTATAATTTTATAAATATACAATCATTTTTTTGTCTGTGTAATTCGTCTAGCTAAGATAATACATTCAATACATATTGAAAGCATGAAAAACTTAGTAAACTAAAGACGGTTTAGCAGCTGGGCGGCCTAGTGATGCAGTGGTTAGCACAAACATCTCATGAATCCAGCATCCTGGGATTGAGTTCTTTGGCCACTTTCAAATCTGTGTGAAGTGTGTACATTCTTCCCTGTACCTGCACAATGTTTTCTCTGAGCACTTTGGCTTTCCTCCCATATCCTGAAGATTAGCAATTCTAACTGTTTTGTGTGAAGGAGTGCAGATGTGGGCTAGAAACCCATGCAGTGTTAGTTCCTGCCTTGCCAGCAATCCTGCCACAAAAGGCTTCAGTCATCTCTGATTCTGAATTAGATTGGCTAGTTTTAAGAATGTTATAGTATGTTCAGAGGTTGACAGGGGACACTGCTACTAAATATCAAAACAGAGATTTCAAATAAATTTGAGAGATAAAAACTCTTTTTTAAGCCATAGTACATGTAGAATTAATGCAATAAAATTATGTTTTAGAGCAGCTGTAGAATGTTTATCTCCTTAAAGAATCAACATCCATATACAGTATAGAACAATACATATTGTGTACATACCAAACTTTGAAGTTTTTACAAAAAAATGCTTTTTACAGTAATAGTTTAATTGATCAAAATTTCTAAAGACTGTATAAACTCTAAAAAAAACTTTTAAAAAGGTTTTGCTTACTCTCATACAAACATTTATTGTAGTTACCTTGCAGATACATACTTATACATTAATAACATAGAAGTATATTTTTCAGCACTTGTATTTATATTCAGTATATGTAATGTAATTTTAACACATTTGTTAAGTTCCATCCCCTTTACTTATTCATTACCATTCAGACAAACATGTCCCATGTTACTATACTGTATTAAGTGCTACTGTGATGGACTAGTGTCCTGTTTAGGGTTGCTTTCTGCCTTGTGAACAGTTCTGCCCCAGCCTCCTAAAACCCTGACCTGAACTAAGCTGGCTTGAAAATTTAATGTTATGTTGAATATTGCTCTCTACCCTCAGATACAAAATAAAACCAATAGCGCTTCTGGGACACAAGCTCTTAGCTGATAGCTACTGAATACACAATGCATACAGCCTTTGCACTGCAGTGGTCTGATTTTAAGTCAAAACGTTATGCTGTTTTTACTGGAAGTTTGTCTAGATGTAAATTTTCTATGCTTCTGTTACTCTTTTCAAGCGTGCCAAAAATGATCTAAGCTGCCAATTTTGGTAATAACAAAAGCATGCGTAGTTAATCTCTAGTCTGTGTCAACCACTTACCCAAGGGCTATCTCATGCAATTAATGTTAAGGCAGAACTTGTACTCGTTTCCTTTTCAAGTACAATCTGGAATTTATTTATAAGACTTTGATATTTAGGCATCTTGTCTTTTGCATGCACAATAGAACAGAACATTTACTGCAGCGAGCTAAATTAAACTTTTCATAAAATACACACATAAACAGATGTTGTGTGTCATAACTAATCACTATTAACCTGCTAATCTTGCCTTGGTGTGTATGTATTGATCATACATATCCTGTTCAGTGAGGCAAAAATTATACTACTGTATAACAGATTCATTTTTTTCCTGCCTGCTTTGCATGCTGCTCCTTGCTATTGCTTAAAAATAAATCCTAGATCTTCAATTTCAAAGAACTGAAATGTTAACTGTCTGTTATTTATAAAGAAAATAATTACTTGAGAAATTAATTCCTGACCATTTTGCTCACGATAATATTACATTTTATGGTACATTGGAATTGCTATGGTAAAATCATGGAGTGTTGAAAGGGGGTTGATTTAATTACATTAAGAATATTTAATCCAATATCTCTCTTGCATTTATGAGTAGTAATTTTCACTAAATAAGGGGAAAAACTGATAGATTAATTGAATAGATTAATAGAAGTGGAAATAGTGAGGGTACAAGAATCTTAACCACTTAAAGTATCAATACATTGAATTTAAAATACTAAATGGTGTATAAAGCCTTAATATGTAATCCTTATATATAATTTGATACTATCCGTATGTATGGTGTTCGCGTCAATACCCCGTATGTATGGTGTTCGCGTCAATACCTCGACTAAATACAAGTTAGAACCATGCAATGGGATTCTGCCTCTGTAGTTAGAACATAATGTGGCACACGCAGACGCAGTATTGCATGATTGCCTAAGAATGTTCGAATGCTTCAGTGACACGGCTGGACGGCCGAGTATAGTAAGTCGGTGTTGGTTCGAGCAGATAACAGTAAGTTCAGTTGGTTTTTGGAACGTTGGTTTGGTGGGACGTACTTTCCAGGACTAACATAGTCGACTGACTTAAACCCTTCGACAGCTCCGGAACCGTAAGTAATTTAGAACGTATTGCCATTTGCTTGGTACGTCAAAATCTATCTTTGGGCAGTTCGGTTTTGGCATCCGTCCTTCTGCCATCTATTGACAAACTGAAAAATGACGGCTGGGTATTAGCAACGGTCATTGTTTACATTTAAAATGACCACGCCAACATAATTATTACTCTGACTCTGATTAGAGTCGCAAAATACGGTTTGTTTTGAAAATTTGTTTGCAGGAAAAAAATCAAATGAGGTGCGCAGAAGAGCTGAGTTCACGTCTCGCAGCCCCGTTTAAACAGGAAGCTCTTCATTACATCGGCTGAAAAGGTCAATTTTAAGCACAAATCAGTGCCATGATAACAAAATCATTTCAAGGACTTAAAAAAACAAATAATTCTTTGCAGAGAAAGTATGGATTTCACAAACGTAGAATTTGTGGCCCGATTCGATCGGGCTCCCAGTCGCTAGTATATATATAATCTTGTTCCTTCCTTTTTCTTGGAGTATATAATCCCCATAAACTAAAAGTCATAACCTTAAATCTTCTAACATGGACCTACTTATAATTCCAAGAGCCAACCTTAAAATAAGTAGTGAGGTGGACATTTGCTATTATGTTCCAAAAATCTAGAATACTTTACTAATAGATGTGCCAGGGTGATACTGTAGTAAATTTTAATAAATTCCTAAAACATATTTTTTTAATTTTGCTTTTTTGTAGCTTCCTAGACATGCATAGGATTCTTATTTTCTTCAGTAAATCTGCAATCATTATTAATATTTACTTCTCTCTTTTTCTTTTTTCTGGTGCCCCTATAGCGGCGCTGTACACCAACAACACCTGATCAAAGGTCTGTTCAGATCTGTGATGTCTGAATGAAAGCCGATACCCCAGTATGTCCACAAGACCCACTGCATTGAATCCTCTAAGAAAAAGTCTAAAAAAAACAATAAAGAACATTTATGTTAGGTAGAATGCCCAGTGGGGGCGTAGCGGTGTTTTAGCCTGGAACCCCTACTGGTTTAGTTTATTTTTCTCTCCACCCTGGCCATCTGACCTTATCATTGGACTGTCATTTAGAAACTTAAAAAAATAACAATTCTATATTTAAGGACTCACCTTCTCTTAATTATATATCTTACTTATATAAGTATGTATTACTCATTTATCTTCCATATATTCTATTTATTCAATATTATTCTTAACTAAATATAATTGTTTTGCATGTTACAACTTCTTTGACATGTTGTAAAGAACTTTGAGCTACACTGTTTGTATGAAAATGTGTGTAGAAATAAATGTTGTTGTTAAGCATATGTTGTTCTAGAAATATACTAAATTCTAGGACGGTGTCCTATCCACGTGTTGTTCCTGCCTTGCACCTGATGATTGCTGGTTAAGAAGATGAATGGATAGATGAACGTATACTAAATTATTTTGTCCACTCACTATCTGAACCCAATTTTCTATATTACGTGGTTTTGAGGAGTTAGATACTGCTCTGACATTGCACTACGATGTAAAAATGAAATGCCAATCCATCACAGTTCTCCCATATGCATATGTCTAGACTTTCTGTATATTTGTGATATAGGGTAGGAAACCAGAGTATGCACGGAAAATTCACATGAACATTAGAAAGACACGCAGATTCCGAATACATGTTAACAAAGCCAGAAATTGAACTATATGCCACTGTGCTGTTGTGTGCAACATCAGGACCAGGTTTTTAATTATATCAGATCATGATTGTCACAACTTTGTGTTTGAGAAGTTAAATTTTGCACAGCAACTGTTCAGTATGTTCCTAAGGCTTCAGAAAGTGCCACTGCTATGAAAAACATCCTACATTGTTCCTGTTTCCAAAGAAGACAGGTGCCTCTTCACCTAATGACTACAGACTAGTGGCACTTAGTTTTCGTATTATGAAGACCTTTGAGAGAATGATCCTGGACTATATGAGTCCTCTTGTGGTAGACCACTTGGACCCCTTGCAATCTATCTGCTCCAAGGATTGATCTCACCTGGACAAAGCTGGCATCACTGTGAGGATTATGCCTTTTTGATATATCAAGCATCTTTAATGTCATCCAGCTATCCCTGTTTAGGGCTAAAGTCAGAGATATGCAGATGGATGAGCCTATGGTGTCCTGGAGCAGAGCAGACCAGTTTGTGAGACTCCAGGATTGTGTTTCTGATACGGATATGTGCAACACTGGAGCACCACAAGGAACAGTCCTGTCTCCCTTTCTCATTACTCTGTACACCTCAGATTATACTGTAAATATAACACCAGGTCATGTCACTTGCAGAAATTCTCAGATGAGTCTGCACTTATGGGGTGTATTGATAAAGGAGATAAGACAGAATATCAGAGTCAGGTGGAAAAGTTTATTTCTTGGTGCAAACAGAATTGTCTGCAACATAACTTTAGCCAAGGAACAGACTTTCGCCATACCAAAAAGCCTCTAAATCCAGTCACTATTAAAGGATCAGATGTTGAGGTGCTCCACCGTGACAAGTACTTGGGGGTCCACATTAGTGATAGGTTAGACTGGTCTCAGGACACTGAGTGAACTATGAGTATATACAAAAGGGCAGATCAGGCTCTTTTTCCTTAGGAAACTGCATTCCTTTAATGTGGGGAGTGGCATCCTTCACATCCTTATACCTCTGTAAGGGCTAGTGTGTTTTTCTATGCTGTGGTATGCCGGACTGGTAACATCATTTCAAGAGATGCCCACCGAATCAACAAGCTAATGAAAAGGGCAAGCTCAGTTATAGGGTGCACTCTAGATCCCCCGGTAGGTAGTAGCAAAGAAGAGAATTAAAAGAAAAACGAGTACCATTATGAGCAATGCTTCACATCCTCTCTCTGACACACTAACACCAAAGACTTTCAGCCAACAAATTATTTAGCAGAAGTGTGTCAAGAAATGCGACTGGGGCTCATTTATACCAGCAGCAATACGTCTGCATATTGCCTCACTTGAACTGTGACAACCAAGTCAGAATTTGTTTTTGTCTTGTATTTTCTTGCTTTATCGTCATTCCAGTTTGTGTTCAGACCAAAGTGTGTGTGTATGTATTCATTTATTTATCTAAAGAGCTTCTTTAAAAAAACAAATTTCCCCCTGGAGACAAATATGCTTTGTCTATCTATCTATCTATAGTCTAAAAACTAGTCAATATACTACAGATCTTAAATAGGAAAAAAGATCTTAAATTGGAAAATTACTACCTTGGATAGAGAAGATTGCAATAATAATAATAATAATAACAATCTTGTTAATGCAACAAATAATATCAGGTTATAAACTACCGACATGGACAGAATACATGTATAGACTCATTGAGTTTTAAATAAATAATCACCATACTCATGTCTTCAGGTGGGGGCGTGGTACTGTGGCGAGATCGGTTCCCGTGCGCGATGCAGGAGCAGACGGCCCTGCACTTAGTGCACAAGTGCAGGATCACCAGTGACCCTAATTGGCAACGGGAGCTGCTGATTGCCGCAGCTATGCCACATCCCCACTTTAAAAGTGAAGCGCGAGTGTAAGAATGGAAAAGAACAATCATAAGAAAAAACAGAATAAGGGAGGTTAAAAGATGTAGTAAGCAGAAAGGCAGGAACGAGAGAGAGACAGTGTGAACAGACGAGAGAGAAGGCAAACAGCTGGGAGCAAGTCCCACAGAGGGTGCGGATCGCTGATGGCAACTCTAGCTAAGTGACCTGGGTAGCTGGAGTGGCCGCAACACTGCTCGTTGTAGCAACTTGCTGCAGAGAGGCAGTGCAGCTGCAGGGGATGGAAAGGCTGAGAGAGGCATTCAGTGGGTGGTGCTATGGACCACAGGGACGCAAGCCTGGCAGCAGGAGTCAGAGGCTTGATGGGGTACCCTGCCTGGAGCCAGAGAGGGCTAGAAGGGCTAGTTCCTAGGAGCAATGCTAGAGGTGGGCTGAACTGCCTCAAAGGCGCCTCCTTGGCTTCAAGGACCCACTGTGGGTTAAGTCAAGGAGACGGCCAGGTTTTAAAGAACTGCACAGGGGCTCAGGGTTTTAAGGACAGTTTCCTGCCTGAATTTTAACCTCATTTTACTGGATTTATTTATTTGCATTTTTAGCCTCCAGTCGCACTTTGTTTTTATGGATTATTTTTTTATGGAACATCTTAAGCACTGCATTTTTTGAGCAATGTTTTATTTTTTTTTTTTTTATAAAAGCACTGAACACTGTTTCATCATTCCCTTGCTTGGTGTGTTTGTCCTCATCTGCTCAGTTCATCCCAGTCATGACTATTGACAGTGTCGGGTTTAAGAAGCTCCCAAAAATAGGAGTTGGAGCATGGAGCCGACTCACACCGTCACAAATAGATAGATATGAAAGGCACAGAGCATGTCCGTTTATCTACTGTATATAATAAATAGATGAGGCACTATATAATAGATAAGTGCTGCTTCAGTTTGTCCCCCCAAAAATTGTGTTTCTGCCCAAATTTTTTTCACCAATTGCCACTGTTATGAAGAGCTTGTATTGTGAAGAAATAATCCATGACTATTAATTAAATTTTATTTTAATGCATTCCCTACAGTTTTTACATTCTTTATACAAAAGCTGCATGTCATTTAAGCCTTCTTCATATTTATGTATGCAGGTTGTCAAAATGCCATTTTAGATAGAGAGTTATACATCTTCAAACACTTTTTGAACACCTCTTGAATGTAGCTGAACAACTCCTAGAAATATTTTTCCTTTTTTTTTTAAAGAAAAGCCAAGCAAAATGACACATTTTATTGGCTAACTAAAAAGATTACAATAACAAAGCTTTCAAGGCAACTCAGGTCCCTTCTTCAGGCAAGATGTAATCTTGATGTACAGTAATTATTTTTTTTTAAAGAAATGCAGACATTGCCATCTAGTGGAATTTATAAACACAGCAGCAACTAAACTTTCATATTTATGATTTTATCTTAGAAGCACAGGATTGGGGTAGATGTTTCCATCATTCTTACACATTTATGTTTTTAACTGTAAAAGTACAGTGAATGTCAAGTTCTGTGAAGTGAAACTTGGAAACCACCAAATGAACTTTCATATTATTAATGATCAGCTATAGAAGATCCATCAATCCAGGCATCTACCCACTCAATCTAATTTAGAGTCACAAGGAGTCTGAGCCTACCCTTGCAATACGACACACAGGCTGCAATTAATCTTGGGTGATATGCAGGTCCATCTCCGGACACGCTCACATGCTCATCTGCACTCACCATACCCTGGCAATTTACAGTCACAATTCAACCCAATATGCATGCCTTAGGGATGTGCAAGGAGAAACAGAGCCCTCAAAAGAAAACCACACAAACTGAAACTAACCTAAGACAGCAAAATACAAACCTGCTTCAAAATTTTGAGATTTATTGAATTATCATGCTTATATCTATGTAATCTAGGAAGAACTGACAACATTGGCGGGTTAGCAATAAAAGTTTTTGTAAGGTGTGATCAAATTAAAAATGTATTACTATATACAGGTATAATTTTAGTAGTTTTGAAACTAATATAAAAAAAAAATTAGAATGGCCAAAAAGTATTTCATCAATTAAATGTTATTTCTGGCCAATGACAACACAGGAGTACAATGCAATCTTAAAGAATTTATCTTGACTCATTTTTTTGCATGGATGGGTAGCAAAATGTAGTGTATATTATTTATAATGAACTTCATCCCAACCTAGTTTACAAGCAGAGGACAATGTTTTATATTATTTACCCATTAAATTATTGCTTTACAATTTTGAATCTCTCTGTCAACTCACCATTATACCTATAACGTTGTGCAAGCCCTGTGAGTCTGCATTGGGTAGTGAGAGCTATGCTAAAATAAACTGAATATTGAAACTGAATCACTATAGACTAGAAATAAGCAGATTCAGAAAAAGAATAAATAAATGAATTTAGAATCTTAATGTACTTAAATCCAGCTTATTGCCTCTTATCAATATTAAAAACTTCATAATTGAAATTGAAAACAAAATAATAAATCCTTCTAATTTCATAATTAAGTGAAATAGCTTAAAATGGACGATTTCATATCAATGTATACCCTTTGCAATGACACACCTAAACAGGTTCTGGTGCAACTAACATTTTTAGAAGTCACATAATTAATTAGTTGAAAAGTGTCTACAATTTTTTTCTAAACAAAACCCTATATTTTGCTAAAATGGTCTGTGGTAGAATAATTCCAATTGCAGAAATGGGTTCAAACACCGAAATCTATAATGTACAGTAATTTTTTGAATGGCAGAATTTTGGTGCAGACCAGTGTTAATTAATTGAACCCCCTTTCTGAAAATAATGATGTTGAGCCTGTTGATAGTGTAGGTCTCCTAGATGGTATGTTCCTTTAGGATTAAACCTCCAGACACTGAGTTTACAAGCTAGACTAAAATAATGAAATTGACATTTTGTAAGCAACAAATATTATTATAAAATAGCATGAGTAAGAGAGATGCAATATAAATAAAACTAAATGTTGAAACTGTGGAAACTCAGCCCCCGTGCACAGACAGACAGACACCAGATGTCCAAAAACACACACATTTAATACCATATATACTCACGTTTAAGTTCTTCTACATATAAGTCGGGGCTTGATTTTACTGTATAATTTCCAGTATATAATAATGTCGGTTGTATAAGTCGAATGTGGAAAACTCATGCTATTGATTCTAGAGATTATGATATGCTACCACCAACCTGAGAGAGTAACCACGGAGCACACTGCCTTTTTTTTCTAAAAAGTATTGTGCCTACATGACTACACAGTAATACCTTAACTATTCTGAAGCGACATTTTCACTGTTTTGTGTTTTTTGCATCTTACACCCTCATAAAACTTTCTTGTAAGAGCATCACTTATCTATGATGGAGCGTTCGATCAGAAGAAAATATGAAGCTGGGTTTAAATTAAAAGTCATTGAAGTGGCGAAAGAAATTGGTAATTTCGCTGCTGCAACAAGATTCGATGTGTCTGAGAAACTGGTGCGAAATTGGAGGAAGCAAGAAAATAAAAAAAAAAAAAATGTAAGCGTCGTATTTTGAACAAGCATATAAGTTGGGGTCTGATTTGATGATGGATTTTTCGGGTTTCAGGACCCGACTTATATGCGAGTATATACGGTAATTCCTTTCAGCACACAGCACCTCACAATGTCCAAATCAGACAAATACTCGTCCCTTCTTTCTCCTTCTGCCGGCTTCACTCCACCTCACACAAGCTCCATCCTCTTCCATTTGACTCTGACTCCACTAATGGAGTGAGGCGGACCCTTTTATAATGCCCCGGATGTGCTCCAGATGCTTTGTGACGATCTTCCAGCGGTACTTCCTGGTGTGGCGGAAGTGCCGCATGAGCACCCAGAAGCACTGTGGGTGTGCCTGGAATCTCTTCCGGCAGCACTTCCGAGTGTGGTAGAAGTGCTGCAATCCAAGGGTCTATACTCCTCTGAGCGCCCCCTGGCGCCAGGGCGGCTACCGTCTCGTGGCCTGGGGAAGGTATTGTCTTTCTCCCAGTCCTTCCAGGTGTCCCAGCTGGGTAGGGTCCCCAGCCATCCACCATAAAACATAAAAAGTGAAATAATGTACAGTATGCTGGATGGGTTTACAACCACTTTCCATATTTTACAGAATTTAAAAAAGGAACATAAAATTCAGATATTAAAAAATATGACTTGCTGCATTATAAATTTTATTCTGTTTTAATCACTAATAACTTCAAAATATAATATATATCACAAGAAAAAATCTAATCAATAAACTTTAAAACTTAGAAAATGCTCTTTTCTTGTGCTGGAAAACCATCATATCTATAGTTTTGTTCAAACCATTATCTGAGTTAATATTACAAATTTGATGTCATTATATTAGGACAGATGTGGTGTAGACTTGGAAGGGAAACAGCAATACAGACTTCAACATGATAAAAATGCAAGGTACTTTTCAATCACTGGGCAACATACTGCAGCTTTACATCTCATTCTCATATGGTGCACAGTATATTTTCAATAAGAGCAACATGTAAGCTGTGAACTTCAGGCATCTGTTGTCTACTATTACATGGTATCTCAATTAGAACACAGTCTTGGTAATAACTTATAAAGGAAGGTCATTCAAAACTATTTTTTGGAAGCCTGATACCATTTTGTAAGGTTTAATTCTTTAAAATGATTTTAACTTGGGTATTCGCAAATAATCAACAAAATTGCAATATTTTTCATCTTACATCTTTAGTGCTATTTGAGTTTTATGTTGTATGTTATCTAGTTTTCATTGAGTAAAAATTGTAGCTATATCAGTGACAATAATTTAGCTTTGTTTATGGTTATAAAAAATAGACTTTAATGTAAAACTAAGACTCCTTTACAGGTCACGCTTTCTCAGTCATTCCAGCCCTGACACTATGGGAAGGGGCACTCCAACATTAATTGTCCCAAAAATTATTATTTTTTTTTTTAGCTGATCTATGTTCCAGCATCAACAGAAACATCGAACCGGATCAAGTAAGATTTCCTCTTAAACCTCCATAAAGGCTGCTGTCTGCCTTCCAGGAGAAGAGGTTTGATTGGACATAGGATTGACTTGTGACATGGAGACTTGGTACGCACCACCACTCTGGCAGCGGTTTTAAAAACTTACTCTTGGATCTTATGAATCAAACAGTCATCTCCATCTACAGAAATGATTGGTTGCTTCTTGACTCTCTGGTTAGATAATCTCTAATGGAGAATGCTGTAACCTATTGCACATGACCCTTAGATCATCTTCTGTCCCTTAACTGACAAGCTGGTACCAAAAGAGTGCATTAAGTATGCAGTTGTTTGTGTTATATTAATGTTGTAAAATGTAAAATGTATGTATAAAGTCATCATACCTATTATGTGTTTGCTTGCTTTTCTGAGGGTACACACAGTAGAAATGTACTTGTGACATACTGCAAATAAGTCAACCAAAAAGAAAGAATACTGCAAATAAGCCAACCAGTTGCAAAAAGAACCAGCATCACAATGGCATTTAAAGTGCCCACATATTTATTATTGCAGTAAGACTATTCTTTTACTGTGAAGAAAAATCTCAAATTTTAACTGGAGCTATTCAAATTGAAAGAAACACTCTTTTTTTTTTACTTTTCTTGAAAGACATGCTTAAAAAATATCAGGCTTGTGTTATATTTTCAGTTCACTGTGACCTTGGTGTATAGCATATTCAAAGAACTGGTTAATAATGATTGTGAGTAAAAAGAACAATCTACTATTAATATTTAGTGTACCAGCCTCACCATATCTTCCCCCAGAACAATTTATGGTGGCTGTCAATTAACCAATTTGAAAAAAAAGGGATAGATTATCTGTGTTCTAACCAGTTGAATTCACAGATAATTTACCTCCATGCCTGTCTGGAACAAAAAAAGAAAAAACAGGCTGTTAAGCACATGTCTCTTCTATCTGACAGCCTAAAGCTCATACTTCAGTTAAGCCCTCTGCTAGATCTATAAAGCAAACTACAAAGATATTTTCTGGCAGCTTTCTAAAATTATGTAATAATCAACAGCTGTTTCTTATTTTACATGTCTAGTAAAAAATCATAAAGCCATGTCTAATTTTCTGTGCTGCTTATGTTTTCAGCAAAAATACATATATAGTCAGAAGGATTTAAAAAATGTGCTTACATGCATTCAATTTACCCAATATAATTTAATGATGCCTACCAGCTGTTACTAAACACATTGCAGAATTGTTTGATAGGCAGTAAATGGACATGCCTTTGAACAAATCTTACAAACACTTTAAGGCTTCTTAATTTTATTTTTTTTAATTTAGGAAGTTCACTTTCTCTAGCATCCAGGTGGCTGGAGTTTTTGTTTTCCTCTCCTCCATGGCCATCTGACCGTAGTATTGGTTATTAAGTTGGAAATTTTGTTTCTCATCTCTACTATTGTATATTACCTTTTATAAATATGTTTTTTTAACTGTTTATGTAACTTTGATAATCCATTATTTTTGTAAAGCTCTTTGAGCTACTTTTATTTATTGGAAAGGAAGAGGTGTTGTCTCACTTCAGTCACTAAATTTATTTAAATTTGTGACATTTTTATTTTTTTTCTAAATAATACAAATTAAAAAACTCTTATGAAAGAACTGAAATTTTGAACTAGATTAAGTTTTTAATAAAGGTTATAATATTCTTAATGGTTCACAGCAAAAGGTCTATTGGTCTTCAAAAGTGCAAAAGTCAAAGCAAGATCCTGCCTACCAAATATATTCAAAATGGTAACAGGATCAGTATTGAGTATCAGCTTTTTAGTTCAATAAATAATCATCAACTGTAGATGTCCAGATGATATTATATCCAGGCATGCAGAAACTGCTAAAAAGAACTACCGTATATACTCTTGTTATAAGTCAGGTCTTGAAACCCGGAAAATCAATCATAAAATCAGACCCTGACTTATACGCCCGTTCAAAAATGCGACCCTTCATTTTTTTTTTTTTAACATCTTCTTGCTTCCTCCAATCTCGCACCAGTCTCTCAGGCACATCGAATTTTATTGCAGCAGCGCAGTTACCAATTTCTTTTGCCAAGTCAACAACTTTTAATTCAAAACCAGCTTCATATTTTCTTCTGATCGAATGCTCCATTGTAGATAAGGGATGCTCTTATGATAAAGGTTTATGAGGGTGTGAGATACAAAAAAAAAAAATCAGTGCAAACGTTGCTTCGGAATAGTTCGGGTATTACCGTGTGGTCACATAGGCACAATAGATAAAAATAAAAAAAGCAATGTGCTCCGTGGTTACTCTCTCAGGTGAGCATTAGCATATCGTATTATATGACCAACATTATAAAGTACCGGAAATTATACAGTAAAATCAAGCCCCGATTTATCCGTGGGAGAATTTATCCACGAATATATATGGTAAAAATCTCTCTTAACAAGTAGTCTGCAGTCCGACAGTTAAACTTTCCTTATTATAAGTAAGAATCAGAAGTTTTCTCACCATTAAAATATGGCCTATTTGTTTTTCATGGTGACAGAGAGTGGTAACATGTTTCATGTTGGTTGGACATGAAAATAAGAACTTCACTGTACTCTGTAAACTAGTATGTTTTAAAATTATTAATATTAAACACTGTTGGAGCCATAAATGTCAACATATCAAGTACACCATAGTTTTTCACTAAAAAGGTGCCAGAGGGGTCCTAAATACACTGCCAGATAGACATTCTTCCTGATATATCGCCAGAGAAACATCTTGTTTACACATAAATTGCACTGTACACTGGGGATGAGTTTGAATTATTGAAAAATTTATTGACAATGTACACTTTGAATGCTAAGTTGAAAATCAAAGAATCAGTTGCAAAAAGTGTCTTTTGAAACACATGTTGCTTTTGCACTTGGCCAACAAATAGCTGATATGTTTAAAAAGTTGTTGGCTATGTCCATACAGCTCACAATTTCTAATTTTGCTACAAAATGTTCAAGCAAAACTCACTATGGCCATACACAAATTGTCCAGGAAGAAATGATATTTGATTTATTGCTGGAGAAAGCACTGTCAAAGAAATAATAAACTAATTTGTAATATATTGTACTTGCACAAACACAGTATTGTTAAGGAAATTTCCAGCTGGCAAATTGTTAAAAAGCTAAAGGGTACAAGAGAAAGCCAAGCTGACCAAAAACTATGTGGGCAATGGGAGAACACTTCTGTTTTTGCTCTATCAGTGTGAATAAACAAGGAGATTGTCGAAACTCAATACACAGTAGGACTGGGCTACCCAAAGCAGCAAACATACCTACTGTGCAACCTCCCCTAATGTCAATTAGAAAAAGTAAATTGCCCAGCAACTATTTGAACAGTTGTATATGGCCTGCTATAAACATGAGTCTTAATGAGGAAATGCTTCTGTTTTAAACATGTGGATGGAAAGCAGAGTCCATTTTGCATTAGTCTCTCAAAAAGATAGGACAGATAATCAATTGATTCAGTTAATGAGCAATCAACATGGAGACTTTCTTTCATTAAGTGGCATTGCTGTAATTCAGCTAAAAAATTACACTGTACACACCTGCTTCAAATAAGATTATCCAAAATATGTATGACAGAAGATCTTAACTGTGGAGTACGTACATCATCAAGAACCTGTTTTGATAAGTCATATGTTCTGAGAATGTCCAATGTTCAGATCATAATGGGAAAGTTATTTGACAATTTTGGATTCATAATCATAATCAAAATCATCCTTGTCACATTACAACAATTTCCAGCGATTTTCAGTTGCAGGCTTCAATTACATAATTTTAGCAAATCTTTGGTGGGGGTTTTGACGTCACCATTTGACCACCAGTCTTGTAGTCTAAAAATACCGGAGACTCACTCTAACCAGTCTGCAACTCACCCTGACAATTGTCTGAAGTCATAAGTGCGGACTGTGTGCATGTGAGAGCTAACAACCAATGAGTGCTTATCTGGAAGTACAATGCATATCATGCAGCTACAAGGAATAAGGAACATGGGTGTTTTGAATCTCACAAACAGAAGAGAAGCTTGTATACATGATCCTTTATGTTTTATGTACAATGACAGAATGGAAAAAAGAAAAAAAGGGCCTAAATGGCAGCTGAATTTGCCATACCCCTTCACCAATGTGTGATGAGCATACTGGGGCAAAAACAGCCAGTGAATGCTGTACATTAGTGGTGATTCAGGTGGCACCCCACTGTCTATGTGAAGCATTTAAGTATCTAGAAAAGCACTATATAAATGTGGCTATCTATTAATTTATATAATTACTTCAGCTTTAAATAATAATAGATATTTAGCTGCCCAGGTTACATTGCTTAATTGATGTTCTATTGCATTAAAATAATGCAAAATGGTCAGATATTCATCTAAAGCCAAATAAAAAAGGATCAATTGACAAGTTCCAGCTATCATGTGATACACTGTGTGCTTCTTGCTCAAAATGCACACAGCTGTGGAAGTGCACCTACAAAATGCCAAAATGATTAAATATTTACAGAAATGGTTTTTATGCATTCGGGTGGTGATGAATATCCACAGTTATAGTGTGTGGTATGCAGCAAAGTGCTTCTATTCCAACAGCTTGAAACCATCACATTTTCACTAGAAAACTAAACAAAGCAGCAGAAATACAAACTACCAAAAGGTTTTGCTTGAGCAAAGTAAGAAAAAAATCAATATAAAAGATACACCATTAAAGTGCAATACTCATACACATACACAGTGCAAAGACTATACAGTAAATGCCAGCAAACACTTGTTCATTCTAATCAAGTCAGACTTTGTTTATATTTAGTAAGAGTGTGTAATTCTGAATAAAGACTAAAATAATTTCTGAATAAAGGCTAAAAAGAGCAACAAAAATTCGACACTTCACATTATGTGGACTCCATAAATGACAATCACAGAAACAATTAAAAACAGAAGATGCATTTTTAATTAAAACTGTCTTTAGTACCTGAAACCTGGAACAGAGCACAGCAAAGTTCAAAACTGAAAAGATAGATGCTCTTCAATAATTTTAATTGGATGCCCCTTGTGCCTACAATACCTAATCAAACTGGGCAAGTCAACTTTAATGGTATGTCTTACACAGTGGGAGGAATCCCACAAGACCACAAACATTATTCAGAAAGCATCCCAGACACAAATTAAACTGGTGGCCAAGTGATGTATACTGCTTGTACTGAAAAGAACAGCAGCAGTGAAGAGATCAAATTAAGATCACGCAATCAGAAGTTTCTCTTTATTGTGCATGTGGGAGGCATTCAGAAGAGGCTACAGAATGGGGTCATCTCTATACAGGACAAGGTGCAGCATTTTTACAATTGCACCCCAGTAAAACAAATCCAGTCATTAGTACAGACCCTGCTCTTGTGGTCTTTATAAATAAATAAGCAAACTCAGAAATAAACAAGTACACCTGCACTCATCGGGTCTTCCCTTCAATGCCTTTTTTACACATGTGTGAGGACGTTACTTTTAATGGAACAGACCCTGGAGTTCCTCAGAAGACAAGTGGATCACAGGAAGCTCTGCAACCTGCTAACCATTATACTACAATACATACATTTGTGAAGACATGTAATGTGTCCCTTTGATTCCAGAGTAAAGCTTGTACCTATACTAGGTCAAATACTAATACATCACTTGAAAACCATTTCAAAGTTGAACTGATCATTAGATACATAAATATTGTATGCTAACCATAAATGCCATGTGACAAAGGGTACGATATTACCAGAAGGGAAACAGGTGTGTAACTGATAAAAAGACAAATCAATACAGAACATCCTAAATAGAGAGTGTTAACATTGTGACAAGTTTTATTACACTATTAGCTTGTCATCTTTATTATCTGGAAGAGTTTTAAGCCGTCTACCTTTTTGTAATAGAATCACAAACGTCTATCTTCTTCTTCTTTCAGCTGCTCCCGTTAGGGGTCGCCACAGCGGATCATCTTCTTCCATATCTTCCTGTCCTCTGCATCTTGTTCTGTCACACCCATCACCTGCATGTCCTCTCTCACCACATCCATAAACCTTCTCTTAGGCCTTCCTCTTTTCCTCTTCCCTGGCAGCTCTATCCTTAGCATCCTTCTCACAAACATCTATACTATTCAATAATGAAAAAGTACTGTGTTAATGCAGTTTAACAACCATCCCCAAACAAGACACCTACACTATATACTGATCAATACTCAATAAGCCTAATCTTTCTAGCTGGGGTACTTCCAATCTCTTTTTCGTTTTAGACTTTTTGGTAATTGGTAATATAATATGAACAGTGGACAGCATTGCTGCCTCACAACTCCAGCAAGGTTTCAGTATGGTTTTGCTCCCACAGATATGCAAGTTTAATTGACTGATGAGTCTTAATTGACACCCAGTGTTAGCAACTGTGTGTGTGTGTGTGAGTGTGCCCTGCAACTGACACCCTTGTTCCTGCCTTGCACTCATGCTGCTAGGATAAGCATTGACACACCTGTACTCTTAACTGGTTAAACTAGTTAAGAAAATGGACAGAAGAATAGATCGGGGATACGAATGGAGTCAATGCAGTGTTTCCCAGCCTCTGTCCTGTGGCTCCCCTGTGGCTGCAGGTTTTTGTTCCAACCAGCTTCTGTTTTTAATTGGACTCCTGGGCTAATTAAGTGATGTGTTATTTCCCAAGTTCTGTGTTTTGGGAACAATATAGAAATTAGAAAACTAAGTTTGGTAAAAAAATATATATATATATATATGTATATATTAAAATGTACCAAGCAGTTATATGGGAATAATGTATTTTTTTCTTTTTAACAATATTTTCATCTTGATTTTTATTCTACTTTTCTAGGTGTTCTAATTGTTTAATTAATCCATTATTTACTAATTAGTGGGAACATGGGTGTTTTGAATCTCACAAACAGAAGAGAAGCTTGCATACATGATGCTTTATGTGTTATGTGCAATGACAGAATGGAAAAAAGAAAAAAAGGGCCTAAATGGCAGCTGAATTTGCCATACCCCTTCACCAATGTGTGATGAGCATACTGGTACAAAAACAGCCAGTAAATGCTGTACATTAGTGGTGATTCAGGTGGCACCCCACTGTCTATGTGAAGCATTTAAGTATCTAGAAAAGATACTTAAATTTCAGATTCAGATTCAGATTCAGATTTAAATAATAATAGATGTTTAGCTGTCCAGGTTACATTGCTTAATTGATGTTCTATTGCATTAAAATAATGCAAAATGGTCAGATATTCATCTAAAGCCAAATAAAAGAGGATCAATTGACAAGTTCCAGCTATCATGTGATACACTGTGCGCTTCTTGCTCAAAATGCACACAGCTGTGGAAGTGCACCTACTAAAGTACTTGTAGCCTTTGATTAATCAGTGTTGTTTGCCAGCGTGCCTGCTCTGCTCGTTTTAAATTGTCATTAATAAGATACAGCGAAGGGGCAAAACTGCACAGATAAAGAGCAAAATATAATGAAATCAACAAAAGACAATTAAGCATTTAAATCTATAACAAAAGCAGAAATATTTCTAAATGTCTTGTAAATGTAAAAATCATGCTGCTGTGCTTTTTCTGTATGTAGAATAAAAGAAAAATAATACTAGCTAATTAAATGAGATCAGTGCTATCAGGTGTTGTCTCTGATTGGAACCAAAACCTGCAGTCACAGTGTGCCCCAGGAGCAAAGTTGGGAAACACTGGGTCAATGTAATGTAATAAAAATATGTAACAAACTCATTGTACTGTTTTTTACTTTCTAGTATAGTAGTATAGAGAAAGTATAGGAATCATGAAAAAATGTCACCTCATGGTTTTGATGAATCTTGACATTTAGACCTTCCTAAGTCCGAAAATACCATTTTTGAAATTATGTCTGTCTGTGTGTAAACATGATAACTCAAATGTTTTGACCTGGTCAATGAGATTTTGTACACCTGCTTTAAATCAAAAATATGGAATCCTATCAACTTTTGGGCCACTTCCAGCAACCAGAAGTGGTACTTTTACTGAATACCTTCGCGAATTTTCAAGTAAACTATGGTTATAATTACAGATAGATGATTCCAATTTTGTATAGATATTTATAATGATAAAAAGCAAACAGATGTGAAATTTGAGCTAAATTACTCAACTGGAAGTAGTATTTTCTTTAAACAACCATCCAAATTTTTTGTATCATGGAAATATAAATGTGTACACGATATTAAAAAACTGTATTCAATATAACGCATATTCTTTCAATAACTGTTCTTCATTTTATTTTAATTATACATCATCAGTTTAACAATAATGTGTAAACATTGAGCATGCCATGTAACTATAAAGATGTAATGGGAACAATAAGCTGTTACGTCCCCGTCATGCTCCTGGTAATACGTTTAATTTATTTTTTTTTTATTTCCACCATCATTATCATAATTAAATGTAGCTAAATGCAGTTTCACCTATTGCGATTTATTGAAACAAATATTATATAATACTAACACTTTTTCTATGTTTTTAGGTGACTATAACTCTTTTTACTTTACACGTAATCTAGGTAGTGCATATGTAATCGTAAAAAAAAATCCACCATTGTTTTTGTGCAAAAATCTAATTTTAATGTAAAGTTTGATTATAAATAGAGACTGTGTATTAATATTATCAATTAGTTATGATGAGAAACAAAGAGATATGATATTTGAGAAATATTGCGCAACTGGAAGTGGTTCTGATGACCTTTTTCTCTATCTCAGTATACGAGAAAATCAAGGGGAGCTCACTCACAATTTTTTTTTTAAAGCTAACTGAAAATGTAATCTTTAGCATTTTGAATAAATATACAAACAGGCTTGGCTGTTGTATTAAAGAAAATACAATGTATAGGGCAGGATCAGCATCTGGATATAAATGTCCGTTTATGCATGGCACACACACAAATACTGAAAAATTAACCCAATATGCAAATCATTAATAATACAAAAAGTTTTACATCCGAAATATGTGCCAAGTATTACTGGGATAAATGTATCTCATACTGTGTATCCTGTTCACTTGATGTTTTATGGCACTTTATGTTTTAATGTTACATTTTGTGTTTATGTTGCATGCCCCTTAGACATACCACATTTGTACAGCACACTGGGCTCTTAATGCGGAAGTGTGCATGAAAAGAGTAAACTGAAGAAAAATGAACCAGCTGCTGCTCTGAAGGATGCTATATGCTCATCATGACACTCAGGAGTAGCCTCGTAACAAAAGGAAAACAGGTCACACAGTCAGAGTGAAAGGACACGGAATAAAGCAGTAATGGCTGTACATACTGCAAGATAAGGCTGTATTCAGAAATGTGCTTTGGTTAACAGGCAAACAGAACCTACAGTCGCCACATGCAGATTGACAAATTAATTTTCTATGCCAGGAGTACTTTCAGAAATAGGCAACACTCAGGTACAAAGGCTTGTAACAAAGATATAAATGTGGCAAGGTGAGACAAAAGTGCAAAATATGGATGGAGGTCAAAATACAGAAAGTATAGAAGACTATACTCAAACAAGAATTTGATTACAACAACACATAATGACAGAGCCATCCCAGGTACTGAGTGTTTAGCTTAAATGTTCATAACACTCCTGTCATGGGAGTGCACATGGAGGGTGCCGTTTATATTTCATAGCATGGAGAGGTGAGTGTCAGATATTAACCAGGGCTCAGACTCCAGCCCTTTACCCCACACTGCTGACTAGGGTTATATTTAAGTCTGGATTCCTTCCCTGGCTTATGTTTAAATTTCTTTTTTATGGAAGATTGTTTAAACCAGGATATGTGGGGGTAGGGAGTTTAGGACAGGGCAAGTTTAGAACTGTACATGGAGGAACAAACTGTGTAAAAATAAAAATGCATAGTAATGTAAATTCTAACCCATTTAAATGTAAAAGTAGAATGGGTAACACATTAAAAATATCTTGCCTTAATGCTACAAGTATCAAAAATAAAACAAGTGAGTTGAAGTTGTATGTAGCTAAGCATAATTATGATAATTTAACAGTAACAGAAACCTAGCTAAATAACAGAAATGGGGATGAGTATAACATAGAGGATAACACATTTTATAGTAAGGATTGGCAGAACAGAAAAGGAGGTGGGGTTGCTGTTTAAGTCCTAGTCAGTTGAATGACAAGCAGACAGTCATTTTTTAGTAATATTTAAAAAGGCATGTTTACCGGGGAATATTACAGTAATGGGGGGCTTTACCTACCCGAATATTATTTGGAATAATCTTGTAAACAGCACAGCACAGGAGATTTTAGAAGTAATCAGTGACTGTTTTTTAACACAGTATTTTAATGCAGGATGAAGTCTGTATAGATATATTATTTTGTAATAATCAGGATAGAACTGAGGGTGTACAGGTGATTGAATCACTAGGATCAACTGACCATTATATAATATAATTCTCAGTGTTTTGGAAGAGTGTGGATACAAAGACTAAAACTCTTAAGTTCAACATTGGTAGGGCAAATTTTGAGCAGATGCGGAAAAGTCTAAGGAGGACAGACTGGAATAAGCTTTTAAGGGTGGAGACAGTCAAGAAACGGTGGAACAGGTTTAAAAACGTTTTACATATAATGCAGGACAGGTACATACCTTAATTTGGAATTATTAGGAAATTAAAAAAAAACTCTGCAAAGGGTTAATAAAGAGTTAAAAAAAGAGGCTGCAAAGGAAAAACCGCTAAGGTGTATAAGACCAATAACTCCAAAGTGAATTATAGGGTGTATGAGAACATGAGAGCAACCATTAAGAAGGATATTAGGGAGACTAAAAGACAGTCAGAGAGGAATTTAGCAGATAAAGTGAAAGATGACCCAAAAAGATTCTTTCAGTATTTTAGTAGTAAAACAACAGTCAAGGAGGAGGTGAAGTGCATCAGGAATAGTAAAGGGGAATTAAAAAATACTGACGGTGAAATGTTCTAAACTCGCATTTTCTGAGGTCTTTACAAGTGAGAAAGTAGATAACTTCCCAGGGGTAAAATGGTCTACTAAAGAGATACCAAGTAATTTAGAAATTGCAGAAGAAGAACAACTTCTTATATTAAATAGGATGAAATCAAACAAATTTCCAGGACCAGATAATGTTTATCTTCAAGTTCTTAAGGAGGTTAGCGAGTACATACAGTGGAATGCAAAAGTTTGGGCTCCCTTGTTAAAATGTTTGTTACTGTAAATAGTTAAGTAAGCAGAAGATGGACTGATCACTAAAAGATATGAAGTTAAAGATGAAACAATTTCTTTTCAGAATTTTATGCAAGATTAGTGTATTCTTTTTGTGTTTCCCAAGGTCTCAAACCTTAATGAGCTTGTCAAGGCTATGGCTTGTTCACAGTCATCGTTAGGAAAACGCAAGTGATGCAGATTGCAAAGCTATAGAAATTCTCTGACTCCTCAAAACTTGTCCCAACAATCAGCAGCCATGGGCTCATCTAAGCAGCTCTCTAGCACTCTAAAAAAAATAAAATACAGTAAGTGATGCTCACAAAGTTGGAGAAGGCCACAAGAAGATAGCAAAGTGTTTTCAGGTAGCTGTTTCCTCAGTTCATAATGTTATTAAGAAATGGCAGTTAACAGGAATGGTGGAGGTCAAGCTGAGGTCTGGAAGACCGAGACAACTTTCTGAAAGAACTGCTTGTTGAATTGCTACAAAGGCAAATAAAAACCACCGTCTCACTGCAAAAGAAGATTTAGCAAACTCTGGAGTGTTGGTGCACTGTTCTACTGTGCAGTGACACTTGAACAAATATGACCTTCATGGCAAAGCCAGAAGAAGAAAACTTTTCCTGTGTCCTAGCCATAAAATTCAGCACCCATTATATTTTCCCATTGTATAAAAAGGGTGATCAGGCAGATCCAAGCAACTATAAGCCAATAAACTTAATTTGTATCACAGGAAAATTAATGGATGGGATTATCAAGGATTAGACTGAGCAACAAATGGGAAGAATATTTACTGAAGAGTCAACATGAATTTAGAAGAGGGAGGTGATGTTTTATGAACATGCTGTAATTCAACAATGAAGCAACAAAAGGATATGATCAAAGTGGCGCATGTGACACTATTTATCTTGACTTTCAGAAAGCATTTGATAAGGTGCCACATGAGAGGGTGGACACCAAATTAAAAGAAGTGGGAGTTCAGGGTGTAGTGTATAGGTAGGTGCTTAATTGGCTCAGACACAGGAAACAGAAGGTTATGGTGTGAGGAATCTTGTCAGAATTAGATGATGTTAGGAATGGTGTTCCACAGGGGTCAATGCTAGGGCCGCTACTATTTTTAATATATCTATCTAATATATATATATATATAAAATAATATATATATATATATATATATATGTATATGGTAGGCACGGTAGTGCTGCTACCTCGCAGTTAGGAGACCTGGGTTCGCTTCCCGGGTCCTCCCTGTGTGGAGCTTGCATGTTCTCCCTGTGTCTGCGTGGGTTTCCTCCGCGTACTCCGGTTTCCTTCCACAGTCCAAAGACATGCAGGTTAGGTGCATTGGTGATTCTAAATTGTTCCTAGTGTATGATTGGTGTGTGGGGTTGTGTGTGTGTGCCCTGCGGTGGTTTGTTTCCTGCCTTGTGCCCTGTGTTGGCTGGGATTGGCTCCAGCAAACCCCCGTGACCCTGTAGTTAGGATATAGCGGGTTGGATAATGGATGGATAATGTAAATAGTTAGGATAGTAATATAAGTAACAAGCTAGTTAAATTTGCAGATGCTACCAAGATAGGTGGATTGGCAGATAATTTGGAATTTGTTGAACCATTACAGAGAGACTTGAACAGCATACAGGCTTGGGTAGATTTGTGGCAGATTAAATTTAATGTCAGTAAATGTAAAGTATTACACTTAGAAAGTAAAAATATTAGGTTTGAATACAAAATGAGAGGTCTGAAAATCAAAAATACACCTTACGAGAAGGATTTAGGAGTAGCAGTGGACTCTACACTATTAACTTCCAGACAGAGTTCAGAAGCCATTAATAAGGCAAACAGAATGTTAGGTTATATAGTACAATGTGTGGTGTACAAGTCCAAGGAGATTATGCTCAGCCTTTATAATGCACTGGTGAGGCCTCATCTTGAGTACTGTGTACAGTTTTGGTCTCCAGGTCACAAAAAGGACATAGCAGTGCTAGTAAAGGTCCAGAGAAGAGCAATAGGTTGATTCCAGGGCTACAGGGGATGGATTATGAAGAAAGATTAAAAGACTTGATCCGTTTCAATTTAAGCAAAAGTAGATTAAGAGGAGACATGACTGAAGAAAGGGAATCAGTACAGTGGATCGAGACTGTTATTTTAAAATGAGTTCATCAAGAACACCGGGACACAGCTGGAAACTTCTTAAGGGTAAATTTCACACAAACATCTGGAAGGTTTTCTTTGCACAGAGTAACAACAGACACTTGGCATAAACTACCTAAGTGTTGTGGTAAATAGTAGGACTTCAGGGATTTTTAAAACTACACTTGATGTTTTTTAGAAGAGTTAAATACATAGGACTAGCAAGCTTTGGTTGCCTAAATGGCCTGTTCTCATCTACAGCAGATTGTTCTAATGTTCTAATATTTTAAAATGTCTTTTTTGTTCATTTTAAATTCTACAGTTTATGCCATCATTGTAATTAATTGATATTTCTTGTCCAATTATGTTTTCTTATATTCTGTATATTTTGTGTGCACTTTCTAAAGAGGTAGTGCCACTCTTATCTCGCCATTAAGAGATTGCCCCTAGCCAATAAAGGCAGGATGAGAATGGCAGTCCCTTGTGGTTCATTTGAATGTGTTGTAGTGGATTTTGGTGAGTCTTGGAAGTAATTGCATTTTCTTGTTTTTCTTGCTCTGATTATTGACGTATTTTGCTCTGTTTTTTGTATAATTCTAGAGGATTTTGTTTTGGGACTTGTTTGCTTCGGATTACATTTTAAGCAAACCCTTTTTGCTTATTTGTTGTTCATGTTAACTATTTTTGTTGCATTTTTCTTCTCCTCATATAAATCCTTCTTTTATAAACATTTTTTCATTGCCTTGCTCTATACAAGCCAGGGGTTGACGGCAATTATTTCTATAGTGGGTCGTTTTAAAAATATTTTGGGACATTTCAGAGTATTTTTTTATTTGAGAAATAAGTGCATTTTAGCCTGGTGTGGGCCAAATCTAGCCACTAAAGTGGGTGCTAGGCTGCCTTTTGGTGTACCTCCTCTGGGCAGACTGGTAGCAGTCAGGCCTACATCCCTGACTATTTTTCAAGGCCTCACATCTCTTTGGCTGTTTTGTGTGAGCACAAATAACAATTAGGATGTCTTTCAAGGTTAATTATGCAGCAGTCACATAATGGAGGGAGGGACAATATAAGAAAAAAGTGTACCTTTTTATGGATGCTGTCGTATTGAGCCTCATAGCCTATGTACAGCTACTGTGTTTCTACTTTAATGACTCAGCATTTTTGAATTTTTGATGCCCCAGATTAAATGTTGTCTAGTGTTGCTTATCTTTACTCCTCTCAGTTTTTCTAATTCTCTTTTCAAATTATGGATTTTTTGGACTTGTTTCAATACAAGATAAAACATTATAGTGTATATTAAATGTTTCCTTGCACTATCAGGTACATTTGTGATAAGTGAAATTTTGAACAGTTAACTGTGGTGTCATCCTTATTTCTCATTTAACTTTATTTTCAGTTCATGTTCTGCTTTATAAATTAGTCTGAACCCTATATCTACCTAGTTTGTAATCACAAAAGTATATCATATAAAATTATATAGATTTCCAGACTACCTGTATGTAACAAAGTCACAAATTCATATGCTTAAGATATTTAAATTATAGTAAACATAATGAGACTCTTTTGCATGAGAAGTACTGTATTAATCAATTAGTTTAACTAATTATAAACTATAAGCACAAAACTCTCCTGAGCTTGAAAATCTAGACCAGGGATTTGTGGTAAGGGTTGAGCAAGTAAGTGAGTAAGGTGTCCTTGGCAGTGCAAGTTTTTAAAATAAAAACAGTGCAGCTCAGGCTAGTGGGTGTGGGTGTGTGCTTAAGGAGGTGGGCTGACTGCTTGTTAACATACATGCACGATCAGTTCAGCTGTTCCCCACTGGTGCTCCACAGGTCCTTAAGGCACCGCTCCTGCACCCACAAAGGTATGAAAGGAATTAGAGTAGGTAAGAGTGGAGATTCAGAAAAGGAAATATAAAGAAGGGAGAAAAATCGATGAGGAGTGTTTTGTCAGCATAACAGGAAGTATGATCATACAAGCAAGCCAATACAAATGGAAGAGAAACGGTACTCTTGGGGTAGGGTTGCACCTACTGGCCATCTAGGGAGCAAACACGGCCAAAAAGGCTTCCAGAGATCATTCTGTCGATGCCTGAGAGAGAACGTGGTGGGATGATGGAGCCGAACTTTGGGCATTCCAGCAGTGACTGGCTGAAGTGGCTGGGACGCTAGATAGTTTATAGAGTTGACCACGCTAACTGGTGTCTCAGTTCCTGCTGAGTATATCTGATGGGTGAATGGGGATGGAGAAATGGAAGACAGGCACTGAGGCTTTAGTGAGAGAGAAGCATCCAATTTTATTCTAGTTTTTAGAAATGGTTCTTTTGTAAATTATTTATTGGCAACTGATTTTACTCCCAGTTATGAAACAAATGTTTTTTTATCTTGGATTATTTGTTTACTTAAAGCAGAGAACTACACTACACATTATTTATTTATTCAACGGACACAAAAAAATTTAATAAAAATACACTGAGCACTTGTTTTGTACCATTCTTTGTTTTTTTATTTGTCCTCATTGTTCTAGTTATCCCAGTCATAGCTATTGATGTTCGGGTTCAAGGAGAAGGTTATGCCAGCTGCAAGTAACCTGGGCCTCACAGGGTTACTACAAAAACTACAATATCTGAAACACATGAAAAGGAACTTGTCCAAAACTAACTTGTTGTATGAATAATGTAAGCAATGACCACAGATCTAGAGCAGAACACGACCAATTAACATAGTTCAAGTGCTTCCTTTTGCTATGACAGTGCACTAAAAAGTGCAATAAACAAAATTAGAGAAGAGAAAATGTGAATATTTTCTTTAGATAAATTTATAAAAAATAAACAACTTTAAAGTTCTGTTATACCGCTGCAATTAAAATAAACATGACAGGGCAACAGCATAAAGGAAGAAAAGAAGTAAAACACAGATTGCTGACAGATTAAGAATAGCCAAATGAATAATTAAAATAAAGAAAATTGTATGCCCTTAAACAAGTGAAGTGCACAGTTTAATATTTCTCCATTCTTTTTGCTGCTCTTTTTCAAGGCATTGTTTTGAAAATCAGGAGGCTGCCATTTTGTACTTTTTGTCCCTCTGACTTTTTGTCATACAGATAAGTCAATGAATGCCTACTAAATGTGAATAATAAGTCTTGCTAAGCATTAAATATGAAAATATAACAAACAGCCCTATTTGTTACATTATTTTGTTGTAAATGTGCCTTTATTCTTTTTGTGTAGTACTGTAGCTAGTTAGGACACAAAGTGCAGAAACAATGAATGGGTTCATTCAATTTGTGACAATAAGAGACAAAGCATTATCCTTTATTTCAGTTTTCCTCAATTTAAGTCCAATCTCTTTTATTTTTAACACCCAATTCTACTGCATTTGTGCCTTCCCCAGCTATCTCAAGTCAAGACTTTGAATCGTGTACAATATAGACTCATGGTGACTTATAGGAAGCACCCCGCCCGTATATCTTTAGGATGTAGTAGTAGTCATAGTTGTAATAGTAGTATTGTCACGTGTACAGAGTACAATTAAGTATTTACTTGTATGTCTAACCAGTATGCAACATGTCACCACTCTTCATGAGAAACAACTCGTTAACTCAATTCCATGCTACTTATTCAGTGGAGTTCCCAGTATAGGTTTCGGTGTTAAACCATGTATAATGACACTGCAGTCGGCTGGGGGTGCACAATTTATGGGAAATGTTTTCTCTTATGATTGCACCATTTACTAAAGTTAAAACTTTTCTTCCTCTCACTGTAAAGAAAGACGTTAGCAATGGAGAAAATTGCACTTTTCTAATGCTAGCCTACTTTCCAAAATACAAAGAACTATAAAATGCCGATGGATGAAGAAGGAGTACCAGGAGAAGAAGTAGGCAAAATGTGCCAACTACTGTGTGATATGTAACATTCTTTTAATTGTCATAATTTATGGGTCCTTAATGTAAAGTAAGTTTCCCTGAAAACAGCTATTTAACACATAATTTATTATAAAAGTTTTTTTTTCCCATAGATATTTTTTTATTCCACATTATCATGTTTTAAAGGTCATCATTGCACACTTGGGTCCAAAGGAGTTTCCAGACACCATTTCATTTATCTTTATGTTGATCACTATCCTCAAGTGTACTTAAGGTTCCATATAAGAGGTTCAATATAAAAATAAAAATTTACCTCAAAAATATGAAAAAAGATTCATGAAATTTTGCAGAGGTCTAGGGGCGGCACGGTGGCGCAGTGGTAGCACTGCTACCTCGCAGTTAGGAGACCCAGGTTCGCTTCCAGGGTCCTCCCTGCGTGGAGTTTGCATGTTCTCCCCGTGTCTGTGTGGGTTTCCTCCGGGTACTCCGGGGTTTCCTCCCACAGTTCAAAGACATGCAAGTTAGGTGGATTGGCGATTCTAAATTGGCCCTAGTGTGTGCTTGGTGTGTTTGTGTGTGTCCTGCGGTGGGTTGGCACCCTGCCCGGGATTGGTTCCTGCCTTGTGCCCTGTGTTGGCTGGGATTGGCTCCAGCAGACCCCCATGACCCTGTGCTCGGATTCAGTGGGTTGGAAAATGGATGGATGGATGGAAAAGGTCTATAACAAAAGATTGTTTGAGACACAATTTCTGATGACCTTGTTACATTCTCATAATAGGGAATTCCAGTAAAACAAAAAGAAACATTCTTTTAGAAATTCATATATATTTAAAGATAAGGAACAAAATCTTTTGTGTAAAAGGACAATCTGATTTTTCCAATATAGGATTATTAGGTACTTGTGACTATACTGATAGTTTCAGGTGCCAGATAGGAACCAATCCTGAATTCTGCACCAGTTCAAACAGCCAACTCATTCATAGATCCTCACCAATTAATCTAACATTCTTGTCTTTGGAATGTGGGAGGAAACCATTTTACCTGGAAAAAACACACACAAACACAGTCATTCAGTTTAATCTGCACATTTTCAAAATATGCGAGTATAAAGAAAAAAAGATGTGGTGACAGGTAGAATATGCTATAGTGTGAGAAACCCAGCAAGGAATTAAACTCCCTGAATCAATGGGATAGCCACAGCAACCACTGTGCCACTACAGATCATTTGTATTTTTATTAAATATTCCATCACTGCCTTTATCAAATGAAATTGTAAAAGATGTCTTATTTTTAGTAACAAACTACAATCTGCAGCCATGCCCTTACTGCTACTAAACAGAAATAAAACTGAATTAAAATTTTCAGAGAGAAATATGTATATTAGTCTGTACTGACTTTTAAAACATAAAAGACCAGTCTAGAAAATATACCAAAATGTGATACTGGAGAAAATTTCCACATTACATTCAAGGTTCATTTATAGTCTACAGAACTATAACATTCATGCATATTTTAGTCTTGACATATTCAGATCTCTGACTGATGTCCTTTGTTTATCATGAATCCATCCAATCATATGGCAAAACCTCTCATTTCATTCCAGGGCTGTGGTAATCTTGAGCCTATCTAAGCAGCACTGGAGAGGCATTGCAAACATCAACACTAAATGGGATGCCTGTCCATTGCAGGGCACACTAATAAAAACACAAACATGCACAGACTCTAAAAAGGGCAGTTTAGAATCACAAGCCTGCCTACTCACCACATTTCTAATATAAAGGAGGAAACTGGAGTACACAGAAGAAACCAATGCAGTGACGTGAAGAACCTACAAACTCTACAGAGCTAGTTACCATGTGTTGTTTATAGCAGATCCCTATGAGTCAACAACACTAATCCATGCCATATTCATACTTTGGATTACAAATAAATTGAGAAATATAGTTTTTATGGTTCTGCAGAAATGTCTCCAATAAAATGGGGACTCGTACACACCAATATTATAGATTTAGAATAATTTAATAACCAAAAAAAGTAGTCTCTTTGCTAAAGATTCAGTTTCTATGCTTGTATTGTATGATATTTACACTAACAAGCCCAGAGCAGTGAATAGAAAAAATACATAACATGCAAAGAAGCAGAAAGCCACAATGCCGAAGACAAAAATATAACACAAAGTTCAACCAGAATAATATATACATGTCTACAGACAAGAGGTGCATTGATAAGCACTACTGCTTCACATCTCTAGATCTTCTGTACTCAATACTCAAGTTGTTGTTCCCAAGGCCTATAGATTAGTATGTTAAATTAGTTGTTGGCTAGAAATTGACCCTCTAGGAGTGTGAGTGTGTGCTGATATGGACTGGCGCTTTGTCAGCTGGTTCTTGCCTTACACCAAGTTCTGCTAGGCTAAGCTCCATTTCACTGTGAACCTGCAATTGATTATGCAGGGATGGAAATGAATGGAGGTTCTTAATACTTATAATACTGGAATATAAACATCTTAAACTCACTACTTATTATCACTTTAAAATCAAGTCCTATCAGAACCTAGAATAATAAGGTTAAATAACCAAGTAATGAACTTTTAAAGATGACGGCTCACTCCTGAAAAACCTCAATGTTCCATTTAACTACAATGCAGATGTGGCCTATCAAGCTTGTTTTTTTAGCTACTTTTATTTCTTTTTTAAATGAAAGATTAATCTTATACCTATGAATTTTGTTGATTTTAAAATGCATTATTATGTTTTATTTTTATAAAATTCTCAGAAAATATTTAAGCAAACTATTCTCCAGTTTGTTTCTAATCTGTACATTGTGTACCTAGGAATCAAATATATGTTCTGTCCTGTTCAAATTAAAAGAAACGTAAGAAATTTGACAAATGAGAGGAGACCATTCAGTCTATCAATTCCGTTTGTTTTTCTAATGTAGCTAAGCTGTCCCAATGCCTCCTGCAGATTTTTCTTAAAGGTTGTCAAGGTTTCTGCTTCAACTACATGTCTCTCTGTTTTGTTCCAGAGTTACCCTACTCTTTGCATAAAGAAGTGCTTCCTGGCTTCAGTTTTAAATGCACTTCCCCTTAATTTCCACTGAGGTCCTCAAGTAAGTAATTCACCCTTAAGATGAAAGAATGTTGCTGGATTTACTTTATCAATGCCTTTGAGGATTTTAACTAACTGGATTTGGTCCCCATGCAGTCTCCTTCGCTCGAGACTAAACTGTTTAAATTTTTGACTCTGTCACAATAAGACATGTCCTTAAGTCCTGGTAAGGGACTTGGTTGCGCTCGTTTGCACAGTTTCAGGTGTTGATATGTCTTTCTTGTAGCATGTTGAACTAGAACTGCACAATAGGGATACTCTAATCAGAATTTTTTAAGGCCAATAACAATTGCCAATTTTCTGATACAAGATCAGCCGATTCCATTACCGATTTGTTTTTTTTTATTCCTTTGTCCTTTTGAAAAACTTTTTACACAAAGCTAATGCATAACCAGATGCATAGAAGCCTTATGTCTATATTAAAGTGTATTTTTTTAATTAAACTATAGACCACAGGTGTTAACTGTTCATTTCTATTAACAAAATGAATTTCTGTAGACTTATTGCTCAGTGATCATAAAAATAATAAAATACATCAACTATCATTAATATACTTAATATACAAACTAATAAAATCTGTACAAAAATATGTACCCATGATGCATATGGCATAAAAGAAATCGTAATTCTTGAGGTTTTATTATAAACTAGCAAAATACCCGCGCTTCGCAGCGGTGAAGTACTGCCTTAAAATTTTTATTAAGAAGAAAATTAAACCTTTTCAAACTGAGGGAAAATATACCAATAATTATTTGTTAAGGATCTCTTTGTATGCCACGTTGTCAGTTCGGCCCTCCAGTTGCAATATGACCAAGCTCTAGCTGTGCGCTGAGCTTACTCTTGAGCATGCAACGTACAGTTGGCCATGTGAACAGTAATCTTGTTTCAAATCTCACAGCTTGGATTGCTGCTGTCATAATCGGTTTGAGTTTCATGGTTTGTTTCAGTTACGACAGTATTTGTAGGACTTGTGTTGAAGAGACATTCGGCATCTGTCAAGCGTTGTAAGTATACAACCAGTTTCATTGATAACTTCACATCCAGCTTTTGAGAGTTTAAACATTTCTAAACATCAAAGTGTCCACTACTGAAATCGTCACCTGTGAATCTAAGATGTTTAAGAGGCATTGGCGGTTGTCCAAAGGTGTAAAATATTTGGCCATTTTGGTACACTTAAGCATTTCACTCTTCTAGTGCTCCTGTGTAGTATAATTATCTTCTGTACCGTCATCAGTCCACACCTTGAACCTGTCCCAGTCATTCAATACATAAGACACAATGTTCCTCCGGATATCAATAGTGAGCCTGATATGGCCGTGCAATATGTAACAAAGAGAATGGAAAAGGCAGGTGCCATCTCCGGGCATGGAAACCACTTGGTAAGTGACAGTTCTTTGATCGATGGTGATTACCTCGATAGACATGTTAATGGGGGTACGGTTGGAATGATAAAGGAAATGGGTACCTGAACAATGTAAAGTAAGTCTAAAATACCTATACAATAACTATAATCGTAATAAATGAACAATAAAACAGCGGAGAAGCCGTGGATTAAATAAAAAAGGCTGTAGTTATCAGCAGGGAGACGTGAATACCGTGGCGAAGCAAGGAAGGGAATGTAGAGACTGGAGCGACAGACGGCCTTATATAGGCAGGCAGCCAACAACGTGGGAGGCGTTGGGATGGGGGATCCAACGCCGCCTCACACGGTGACCGAGCTGCAGGCTATGGACGTATATATGTACGTAAGTAGGATTCAGTTAGCGTTGGGAACCCGCGTACCAAATTTCTTGAAGATGGGCTCGTAACAAAGACCGTTGAAAAGTTCAATATGGCAGCCGACAGTGGCATCATATCACCGAAATAAGTACCAAATTTCAGCCTTCTACCTATGAATAAGAAAGTTCAACATGGCGGACGTTGTTGACCGTTACGCGTAGAATTTTGAAATGAAACCTGCTTAACTTTTGTAAGTAAGCGGTAAGGAATGAGCCTGCCAAATTTCAGCCTTCTACCTACACGGGAAGTTGGAGAATTAGTGATGTTTGGAAAATTCAATATGGCGGCCGACAGTGGCGTCATACCACCAAAAGAAGTACATACATCGGTTTTGGTTAGCATAGGGAAGCCACCTACCAAATTTCGTGAAGATGGGGTCAGCCATCTATCTACACGGGAAGTTGGAAAATTAGTGACGTTGGAAAGTTCAATATGGCGGCCGACAGTGGCATCATACCATCGAAATAAGTACATACATCAGTTTCGGTTAGCGCAGGGAATCCGCCTACCAAATTTCGTGAAGATGGGGCCATAAATAAGAAAGTTCAACATGGCGGACAATGTGAAAATTAGTGACATTGGAAAGTTCAATATGGCGGCCGACAGTGGCGTCATACCATCGAAATAAGTACATACATCGGTTTCGGTTAGCGCAGGGAATCCGCCTACCAAATTTCGTGAAGATGGGGCCATAAATAAGAAAATTCAACATGGCGGATGTTGTCGACCGTTATCGACCGTTATGACCGTTACGTGTAGAATTTCAAAATGAAACCTGCTTAACTTTTGTAAGTAAGCTGTAAGGAATGAGCCTGCCAAATTTCAGCCTTCTACCTACACGGGAAGTTGGAAAATTAGTGACGTTGGAAAGTTCAATATGGCGGCCGACAGTGGCGTCATACCATCGAAATAAGTACATACATCGGTTTTGGTTAGCGCAGGGAAGCCGCCTACCAAATTTCGTGAAGATGGTGCCATAAATAAGAAAGTTCAACATGGCGGACGTTGTTGACCGTTATCGACCGTTATGACCGTTACGTGTAGAATATCGAAATGAAACCTGCTTAACTTTTGTAAGTGAGCTGTAAGGAATAAGCCTGCCAAATTTCAGCCTTCTACCTACACGGGAAGTTGGAGAATTAGTGATGAGTCAGTCAGTCAGTCAGTCAGTCAGTGAGTGAGTGAGTGAGTGAGTGAGTGAGTGAGTGAGTGAGTGAGTGAGTGAGTGAGGGCTTTGCCTTTTATTAGTATAGATATGGATTACCATTTTAATTACTTGCAGTACTTGTTTCTTACCAAAACTTATGCTGTATGACACACAGCAACAAATAATAAATTCAGTCCACATCTTTAAGGAAAAATGCATATGTATCAAATGTTCATAAGTATAGGTTGGTCCAGATTTAACTATGCAATTTTCATTATGCTGTAACTTATTAAGTTTATTACATAGAAAATCACCTGAAAAATCCCGGACCATCGAGAAGTGTGCGAACTAACGACATGAAGAATCGCCTTTACGCCGAACTAGAATCGTCCCCGCATAAATTTAAGTCATCCAGATAATCTGGATGTGCATAATTAGATCTGGACCACCCTGTAGTTTATCAAGAAGACACAAGACAGGCTTAACAGGTTTATAACTAAAAGATACGTTTGCTGTTAAGCTAACAAGCCTATTATTTACAAAGAAGCAATTTCAAACACTTCTTTATCTAATCTGTTTTCCAGTTCAAGTAACCTGATGCACTTAAAACAAGCACGCTGTCCAAACTGAAACTAAAAAGGTCTGAATTCATTGAAGTAGCTTTTCTTGCACTTGTCTAACTGCACTGGAGGACAACTCCTCCAATTCCTTTTTCTCAGTTGAGTTTATTACTCCAATTTCTTTTAATATAAAGGCTAATATTCCAATTGCCTCTCGCTCTCTGCTGTATAGAAGAATCTGTACTACTAAAACAACCCACAACTTGCTGTTATCCAGGTCATTCTGAATTCTTTTTGCTGCCTCTTCAATGTTCCTCCAATTTTAGTGTCATTTGTAAAGTTTTACAAGTTTACTAACTATACTAGAAACAATGTCATTAATAAAAATCAGAAAATGTATTGGTCCAAGGACATATTCCTGAGGAACTCCACTGAAGACCTTGATCCATGTGGAGCATTTTCCTCTTACAGTATCTGTACTCTTTGTCTCCAACCGATTAGAGATCCAGTTTTGTGAATTACCTCTGATGCCTACAGCTTCTAATTTCAGAACTAATCTTTAGTGTGGGACTGTTTCAAATGCTTTTTGAAAGTCTAGGTAAAAGACAAACACAATTAGTTTTTTATAACATATCCTTTCTTTAAGATAAGGCAGTGACTGGGCAGCAATATGGTTAGTGATGTTGCTCGTAATTCCACACAGCCAATGTTAAAATCAAGTCTTGATCACAGTCTGTGTAGATTCCTCTATGTCAGTAAGTACAGTTTTTTTCTCACAGCACTGAGGATTTACCTCAAGTAAAAAAGACACACATCAGGTTCAGAGTTGCTAAATTGTCTTTTACTGAATGAGTGTGCCCTGTAATGTACTGCTGTTCTATCCAGTTTTGGTTCTACATTATCCATGTTAAAAGTCAGGTTCCGCTACATAAAATCTTTCTAAACAAATATATATATTGGCTGAAGTCACAAGAAACAGAAGAAGCCTCTATATAAAGCATGTCTTCTTTTTTCTCTAATGCAAATAATATTAGACATAAATGGGTGCAGTGCATGTACATAAGTTGTGTACATAAAGTAAGCATATTATGCCAGAAGAAATCTTTACTACGGTTTGTGAGTGGACTTACTTCAGCTTTTGGATTTAGAATAAGTTCTATGTTTGCAACTGAAAAGTTTGTATTTCTTATTTTCAGTTGTCTTTAAAGAATATGTGTTATAGTCCCGAACAGGCGGAGAAAGGCATGTTGACCAGCAACCCAATAAAAGATTTTCATCTGAGTAGAAAAGGATCAGGGAGAAACTTGGAGGTTAGAAGCCACTTTATGATAAGGACATCTGTTAGCTCCAAATCCATTACTCAGAATCTGACTGTTTTTCACAGACATTTACCTGTAACTTTACTGCTTGATTCCAAATCCAAACTGAGGTATTTAAATAAGTGGCACAAAAAATATAAAGTACATGTACATATAAATCTTAGCCTGAAGAAAAATAAGACTAGTTGATACTGGATAAACAAGTACACCCCAAGCTCATTTTAACAAAGTACAAAGTGGTGGCTCCTGCAATACTAAATGCATGACAGGGTTTTCCTCACACTGTGTTCTTTGCATCTGCACCCGTTCTTTTGTTACCTGCCTTTCTCTTCTGCATCATGACTGCACTACATTATTATGTCAGAGTGAGAATGTTCGCCAACACTAAATATACATTTTCTATATTTCAGGTGCTGCTATTATGTTGCTATACTACTAAAATTAGAACAACCAAGAATCAAAATTAAGCTTTGGGTGTTTTTCCAGTTACAGACAATAACACAAAAGAGGCATTAGCTATAAAATTATTACAGTTTACATAAATGATGCATAATTATGGATTATCGGCACAGTAGATATGGAAGAAATTACTGTGTAGCTAGTTGTTCTCTTTGCCATTTTTAGATCTTTCTTCAAGCTTTTATTTTATCATCTTCACTCTTTTATAGTGCAGAAAATGCCACTTTATTCATACTACTTTGAACAATGTCAGTAATTAATTGCATTCATCTAGTGAACTAGTTCTGCGGTGGTTTGGCACCATGCCTGGGGTTTGTTTCCTGCCTTGTGCCCTGTGTTGGCTGGGATTGGCTCCAGCAGACCCCCGTGACCCCGTGGTTAGGATATAGCAGGTTGGATAATAGATGGATGTATGGATAGTGAAATAGTTACTTCATTTTGCATAAAAGACTAGTATCAAACAAAAAGAAACAAATGCAGTCAGCTAATGCAAATGTTTAGGTAAAAGTTTGTGCTCAAGCATTTGATCCACATGACGCACACTGTCACATAATTTCACATTTGGTGCTAGTAACCCTTGGAAAAATATTGATTGGCCAGTACATATCACAACAAGAGTACAATATACTGTGTGAATTTATAAAAATATAAGCAAGATGCCACTGCTGAATTTGAAATTTTTAAGTTTAAAAGCTTGAAACCTCAAGCTTTGGACAAAACTTGAAATTCACAGAAGTCTCTCTTTCAAACGTATAAACTTCAAATTTTCTGAACAACAAAAGAAGTGAAATGGCTATTGGTGCAAAACTAATGATGCAGAATAATATGAATTCATTCAAAATCTAACCAGATCTCAAGACTAACAATTGCAAGTTGTCCACATAATTTTATAATAATTTATCCATTCATTCTCAAGTTATAGTGCCCACAATATTGTTACCACAAACACAAACATACACACTAACAGATGGAAACACTAACACAAATCTTTCTAAAAATGCTAGAAACATATTCCAGGCATACTGAAATGTGTTTTTCAATTGAAAATGGAAGTTAGTATTTTTTTCAAGAAAACAATACTACCTTCAAATATATGAATATTTAGCATATTTGCGTGGAAAATCTGGAGAATCTTGAAGAACCCAATATGAAAGAAGTATTGTCAGAATCTTAACATTTTTCCTGCAATCCGGGTTAAAGACAAAGTCTTTCGCTGTAATTGTTAAACTAAATCATCTCATATGTCAGCAAATTTAAACCCTCTGGTAAATACATTTTACTAGCCAGAATAAATCCACTTGAATTGTCCTTACATCTATATATTTTAAATCGAATATGGAGTTGTGGAAATTTAGAGTTCATCCCAACAACATTAGTCGCAAGGCAAGAATCAACTATAGAAGGTGTGAAAGTCGACTTTAGGTATAATCACTACAACTCAGACATTTTAGTCAGCAGATAACCCAGCTTTGAGATGTGTGATGAAAGTATCAATTGAAAAGTCATGCAAATTCCACACAGACAGTGGCTAAGCTAGGAATCCAAGCAGCAGCGGTGCTAACCGCCATGCACCATAACACACCAAACATATCCCTACCTACATTAGCAAGTTGTATGTAAATTAATAAGTGGCTGGCAAAAGCAAAATTTGCCTTCTGATGCACTTAATGCTCTACATCATAGGTTCTTAAAATATGGGTTTGGGTCGCAAAGAGTTGTGAATCACAATAGTACTCAATGGGAAATGTTAGTGCATAGTTTGAGGAGTGTCTTATGAGTGGTTGCTGCAGGCAGTTTAAGCAAACGCCTTTGCTCCCTTATGACCTGTGTCTGCAATTCTCCAAGGGGGTGATGATACTAGGACTCAAAAACACAAAAAAGGCAAAATTGGGTCATTTGTTGGGACCGATAGTTTAAGAACCTACACTCTAGACAATTCTAGTTCTGACTTGGTTGTCACAGTTCATGTGAGGCATTATGCAGAAATATTGCTGCTGGTATAAAGGAGTTCCAGTTGCACTTCTGCTGAATAATTTGTTGGCTGAAAGTCTTCAATGTTAGTGTGTCAGAGAGAGGATGTGAAGCATTGCTCATAATGGCGCTCGATTCTCTTTTACCGTATATGCTCACAGATAAGTCGGGTCTTGAAACCCAAAAAAAATCGATCATAAAATCAGACCCCGACTTATACGGCCGTTCAAAAATGCAACAACTTAATTTTTTTTTTTACATCTTCTCGCCTCTTCCAATCTTGTGTCAGTTTCTCAGACGCATCGAATTTTGCTGTAGCAGCGCAGTTACCAATTTCTTTCGCTACTTCAACGACGTTTAATTTAAAACCAGCTTCATATTTTCCTCTTATTGAACGCTCCATCGTAGATAAGGGGTGCTTTTCTGATAAAGGTGTATGAGAGTGTGAGACACAAAAAACACAAATCAGTGCAAACGTTGTTTTGGAATAGTTTGGGTATTACTGTGTGGTCAGTAGGCACAATACATAGAAAAAAAAGGCAGTGTGCTCCGTGATTACTCTCTCAGGTGGCCATTAGCCTATCATAATCTCTGGGGCCAATAGCATGAGTTTTCTGCATTTGACTTATACGACAGACATTATAAAATACCAGATGTTATTAAACTCAAGTCCCGACTTATCCGCGTATATACGGTATTATTTTTCTAAGTGTGAAACCTTTAGAAAAATCTCAAACAAAAGCTACTCTATTTAAAAACTATTTAGTGGCTTACAATAGTCTGACATTATAAATATATGAGATAAGACAAACAATTAGACTAATGAAGACATGCTTGAAATGACACCCACAAGGTACTGTAGGTCTCTGCAGATTAGAGAAAGTAACACCATTTACGATAAACATCTGGGGAAAAGAGTTTAACATAGTCTTTAAAAAATTCAAAGCTTTTTTGATCTTGGCCCTTATTAGAAAAATGAAAGCAGAGACAAGTACTATTCTGGACATTCTTAGGATCAGAACACAACAACAGGGATATATTTTTTCAAGGTAAAATGGATGCAACTGGTCCCACAAGGGTGACTTAAACTGTTTCAGCAGATGTTGATTTAAAACACCAGATGTCTTCTTTTATAATTAAAACCTAATTTCCTAATATATATTCTGAATCTTCTCTCTGAATTTCAGAATTTTTAGATTTGTAAATCTACACATCTGTTAAAGTTTTCAAGCTACTGTGGCCTCTGAAGCTTCTTTGCCAGACAAGGAAATAGAAAGTTTTCAAGCCTAAGGACAGTAAGAGAAGCCACCAATTTCTGTTCTATCTGCAGGGTTATGTGAGAATATGTCTTCCACTGAGACAGGCAACATGCAGATCTTAAAGAATAAGTTCAGTATATCTCAAATCAAAATACATTTTTCATAATCATGGTATATATTGTTCTGCCATGGGGAAATTGTGTTCTTAAAAAGACATACTTGTTCTTGTGATATAATGAACCACAAATCCTTGGAACACAATTTCCAATATAAGCAATATAATTTACTACATGAATGTGAAAAAAATAACTTTCACTTGAAAAATACCAATTTATTCCTTTAATGTGTGAATTTTGCCACTACTGGACCAAGCTTACTTTTTTGTGCAAAAACATGTTATACAGCTTACCAGCTTCAGAATCTTTATAAACAGGAGGAATGGAAACTACAGTAGCATCTTTGTTTAAAAAGTACAGCATAGAACATGACATCATTCATTAGACCAAAGCAAAAAATTAAGCCAGAACTAATAATCAAATCAAATTAAATATATCATTTTAAAAAATTCCCATTGACACAAATAAACTACTATCTGTTTAATTTATTGCATTATATACAAGTAAAGTGCTTTAATTGAATCTGTAAATCAGTCTTTATTTTTATACCACATTTCACGGCAAGCTTTAGAAGCACACAAGAATACAAGAAAACGCAACATCCAATAACAAGATATGTTACAAATATTCCAGTGCACAATAAATCATATAAAAAACAAAGAATATGAGAATAAATGCTGAAGTATTAGAGTCAAGTCTGAATGTAAATATAATAAACTGAATTAAAGCTGTACCTAAAGGTTACATAGTGCAATCGTCAATTGGTAGGTACAAAACAGGTTAAAAAATCAGTCACGCAAAATAACCATAATACTTTCAAAACTCCTGGACAGAGTTGCAGGGTCCACTCGAACTGCCACTTAATGTAACTGTATCTTAGCAATGCAACAAGAAAACTAGAGTACTGAAGAAAAACCATGCAAAAATAAACATTTGAAAACGGCATCAAAACATTTTTTTTTTCTGCTGCCAAACCTTCCCTTTAGTTCTCTTCAGCAAAGCACTTTTAGAGGTGTGAGAAGGCAAGAACTGTGACAGATATTACTTAAAAACTGGATTAGATAATGTAAGACAAACACTGGTGGACACATAACTAACAGCCTGAGGTACATAAGCCAAAGTTGCATAAACAAGCAAAAATGGAGTAGGTGAATGCATACTGTAGACAAGAAAAAGAAAAGAAAATCAACAAAAGCCTACAATAAAAACCATAAACAAATGATAAGGCACAAGTCATGAGGGAAAGTGAACCAAAATGTCCAAACACATGGGTAGAAACTATAACAAACAAGAAAAGGCCCAAATAAGCAAAATCAAGTTTTTCGGAGCTTATTTTAATAATGGCCACATTTTGGGCTCAAAAAAGACTTTAGGTTAATGTTTGATGAAAGTTGATCAATTGTAATTACCAAGAAACAGTGAGAAGGAAATTTCTAAGTGAGTGGTTAAGAACAAGCTCATGAACAACAAAATGAATAAAGGTGTTTAAACCTGAATTATGGCTTGTTTTGTTGGTCACATTTATGTACAGGGCCTATTAAAGTATTAACTCCCTTGGAAGTTTTCACATGTTATTGTTATATAACACTGAATCACAGTGAATTTAATTTGGCTTTTCTGACACTGATCAAAAAACTCTTTAATGTCAAAGTAAAAACTGATCCATGCAAAGTAGTCTAAATTAATTCAAAACATAAAGAACAAAATAACTTATTGCTTAAGTAATCTCCCCATATCAACATAACACACTTAAATCTCTGCAAAGTGGTCTAAATGAATTCAAAATATAAAGAACAAAGTAATTAATCGCTTAAATATTCTCCCCTACACCTAAAATGACATGCCTGTATCATCACTGGTGCAGCCAATTAATTTGAGAATTATCACAGAACTACTTCAATGGAGATCATCCACTGTATCTGTAATCAAGGGGTTTCAATTAACTGTTGTATAAATGCACCTCATCTGGAAAGGCCAACTTAAGGTCAGGCAGTATTATGTCCTGACCTGTACAATGAGCACAAAACTAGATTCTTCCAAGCAACTCTGTTGATTGAAGGTCAGGGAATACAAGATAATATCCAAAATCACTGAAGGTCTCTTGGAGGCCAGCTAAATCAACCATTAAAACATGGAAAGAGAATGTCTCAGCCATAAATCTACCTAGAGCTGGCCATCCTCAAAAACTGAGTGATCACACAAAAAGAAGACTAGTTAAGGAGGCCACCAAGGGACCTATGAGAAATCCAAAAAGGTTACAAGCTACATCAGATGAGATTGGAGACACTGTGTCGACTTCTGTTTTCTGGGCGCTTCACAAATTGGACTTGTATGGGTGAGCGGCAAAGAGAAAGAAACTGTGAAAAAAAAAAAAAAAAACACAAGACATCTCGTCTACATTTTTTTGACAATATATGGAGGACTCTGAAGTCAGGGTGCAGAAGGTTCTATAGTCTGATTAGACTAAAATTGAGCTTTTTGGAAATCAATTTAGATCAATGCTGAATGTTATCGAAAAAAAAAAAACACCATCCCTACTGTGAAGTATGTTCTTGCTGAAGGGATACGTATCTGCAGCAGGCCCTAGAAGGCTTGTAAGGGTAGAGGGTGAAGTGAATGCAGCAAAATATAGAGAAATCCTGTAGGAAAACCTGATACAGTTCGCAAGAAACATGCACCTTGAGAAATTTGTTTTGAAACAACACAACAAGCATAAAGGCAAGGCTACACAGGAATGGCATAAACACGACAAAGTCAATGTTCTAGAGTGCCCAAATCAGAGTCCAGATCTCAATTCCAGTAAGAATTACAGTTTGGGCTTGAAAAAGGATGTTTACTAGTGAAGCCCATGCAACCTGACAGTGCTTGAGCAGTTTTCCAAAGAACAATGAGGACAATGGCAGTATCTAGATGGTCAAAGCTGATACAAAGAGAAAGACCTAACCCAAAGACTCAAAGCTGTCATGGCTGCCCAAGGTGCTTCACTTAATACTGACTGGCACGTGGTTGAATACTTATGCAATCACTTATTTTTATCTTAGATTTATAATGTATCATTATGCATGTTATGGTTGTTAACTATCATACATTGCTCTTAGTTGTGTGTGACTTTTGCCTTTATCATTTTATTCTAATGTATTATGTTTTATACTTTTTATTTTATTTCCTGCTGATTCTATTGATGTAAAGTCTTTTGATGTTTTAAAAGTGATATGTAAATTTTCACTTTGACATTAAAGATTCTTTTTCTTATGATCAGTGCCAAAAACACCAAATTAAATCCACTGTGATTCAATGTTTTACAGTATATTAAAATGTGAAAACTTACAAGAGGGTTAATAATTTTATAGGCACTATAATTAAATGTGCATTATTACAAAAAACATAATTTGCCCTATTCTAGGTACGTAAATTTGGTCAACCAAGGCAGGCGTACGGCCAAACATGAACATAGAAAATCTACCTAATTCATTTATAGATTTTTGCAATGTTATTCAGAAGAGCTGTATGCATATGAGATAAGTATCATCTACAAGAGACACCTATTACCTAGTAATTAAGGATTAGGGCAGATGTGAACTGAAAGATAACAAAGCTGCTCCCACCATGCAAATCCTTTATTGAACTGGAAAACGGTTCCAGAGGGAGATGAAAAACCATCTCTCTCCCTCCCTTCCCCCAGCAAGAGTCATCTGCTTCACTTGGACAAGGTAAAAGAGTGAAGATTGAAAGGCCTTATTCTGTGTGCAGGAACAGAGAGGCTAGTAAATACACATTAATGTCTTTCTGTCCTTTCATGCACTAATTACGATGCAACATACAGTATACTGTACTTTTAGTCAAAGTAACCATTTCTCTGATTAAACTGATTTACTTTAAAATGTGCAGTCAGTAGTAATCAACAATTCTTACTTATATCCTGTGTACTTTTTCTCCAAATTAGTAAAAGCTTACGGGGGCCATGTTAAGTTAAATACAGGACCTGCTGATAAAAACATCCTACTTAATTCATTACACTTGAATAAGCAATTAGCACAGACATTCTGCTAAAAGTTAATACAAGTACATAATAAAAAGGCATGATAAATGTATTTTAAGACGGTTAAAAACAATTAGGGAAAGATTTGTGAAGCACTATTTCTTTTGATAAAATATTCCCAATACATGGATTGTGATACCACTAGTTTCTAACTGCCAATGTAATTTTGCTTGCTTGTGTTGGCTGTTGATTGCTTTCCAAAGCTGAACTTTAACAGAGTCATCTTTACAGAGCATTGGTTATGTACCTACTAGAAATGTCCTTAATTAAGCACAAAACCTTTTTTTAAACAACTGAACCTTTTAGGCAAAGCATAATGCAGACAAAAAACAGACAAGAATCATCAGATGCATTTTTTGTTTTATACATTACATTACATTAATGTCTCTCAAAAGAATAACACAGTACAGGAATCTTCAATATATAAGGTTTAATGAAAAAATAAGTAAAACCTAGCATCAATCAAACTCAAATCAATTGAAAAATGTCCAGCCTATGAAAACTATTCCTATACCATTAGAAGCTGAAGGCTACTTTACACCGTTGTCCGGATGACACATTCAAGATTAAACCATCGGTTTTCACATGTACAGCTCCCAGGCTAAAAATCGGACCTTAGTCTCAATGAGCTGTGAGAAATCAAAGCTACCCTCTGCATCACTTATGCCAATATTAAATTTAATATACAATAGGATAGAAAAATCACACTACACTACATAAGAAACACTAATTTCATAGCACATAACACACTATCTCTCTGCTAGACATACAGTATAACCTTTGATAAACCTTTCTTTTTTTTTGTTAATCATTCGTGTTCTTAAAGTCGACTTATTTCTGCATCAGGCAGGCATTTTCTAAGTTATACAGAATTCCATTAAATACCTGGCCCTTTAAATGATCCCAAGGTTCTGTACATTTGAAATTCTTACGAAGCAGGCATGCAGTTGCATGGTGACTTGAGAGGAAAGATACAAGAACATGCCTGCTGTAAAATGAAACCTTAGGGGGAAAAATCAACTACCACTTAAAGATATTTATATCAGTTATTATTTTAATACTACACATCATTTCTCTATACTACTTTACACATGGGTATTTAAGCTAATTAGGTCACTGTATAACCGTTCATGTGAGTAAACTAAACAAGTTACTAAAATATACATGCCATTTTTAACAAAGCCTGTCATGACATTTTACTAAAAACTACCCATTTTTAACTATGACTATGACTATGACATTGTGGCCCCATTAAAGTTATAATTCATGATCTTGCACTGAATAAGAGGATAGAGAGAGAACAGCAAGGCATCTTTTTTGAAAATACTGAAAGTTCATGAGCTGCTGTTTTATCATCTTGTTTAGTATGTTCACATTGAAATCTTCCATTCTTTTGCCCTTTTAGTAATTTCAGTTTATACAATTTTAGAACCTGCCGAGAACAAAAAAAAGCATATCCCAACAACATCAAGTGGAAAACAGAAACCATTTCTCTGCAGGTTGGCCAGTCAACAAACAAATATACAGGACCACTCACCCCCATTTCCTCAAACTGGTTGCATTTAAAAGCATTTAATTAATTTGTAATAAACCTGCATTTACTTTTACCAACTAACATTTAAACTGCTGAAGACATTCTGCAGCTTGAGAGCTTAGAAGTAACCAGCCACATTCTGAACTCAATTTCAATTCAAACCAAATTCTGGGGAAGCTGCAGCCTCTCTTGGAGATGCTGAGAAAGAAACCATTTCTGAATGAGGTACCAGTCCACCCCAAGACACATTCACACATTTAGAAACATGTGGACAGTTTAGAGTCGCCGCCAATTACCCTAAAAGACCTGGCTTGGTACAGGAGTAGAAAATACCCATACAGTCATGAGAAAAACATGTAATTTACACACAGATATGTCCAGGCTGGTATTAAAACACTACTTTAATGTCTTCTTGTTTTCCTTGCTAACCTCAATTTTTTTTCATTTACTGTTTAATTGGTTTCATATAATGAACATTTTCCTTGTATTATAAATAACAGGTACATTAATAAGCTGCTAAATCAAAAACCCAAGACAAACAAACAGACTTGCATGTGGATTGTCTTGCATTTACCACAATACTATATTTTCTAGAGAGCTGCTATAAACAGCATTAGATGAGTGAAAAATAATTAAAGCTAACCAAAATATAATTCAGCATATGCAGAAATGATATATGTCGATGATAGCACTTCTTCTTTCGGCTGCTCCCGTTAGGGGCTGCCACAGTGGATCATCTTCTTCCATATCTTTCTGTCCTCTGCATCTTGTTCTGTTAAGTTGATGATAGCACACTTTCTTTAAATCACACATTATTTAAAAGAGAAAAGTTGCGGCTTTATCTAACTCATTTAGCTCCCTATTAATGTGTGTACGTGTCAATCCTGTCCTCTCCATGGATCATAAACATTCAGCCATCATTTAGTGGAGCTTTTGACTCCAGAATCTCATTTGTAGCACTATCACAGGAAATGCCTACCAAAATGGGATTTAAAAAAAAGAAGAAGCAGACATTTATGTTGGCTGCATAACAAAATAATCTTTACGAAATCATTTGGAGTTCAAGATATATTCAATATGAAGATAATTTACAATAATAATTTTATAATTTAAATCTTGTTGAGTCTCATTAAATATCCGACAGGTTTTTACTAAGAACCCCAGAAATTTGGTTATCTCAGACACATCAAATGTTGCCAAAACTGACTAATTCAGACCTGAGTCACCTTCTGAAAAAGAACATTTTAATCCAGATGATGACTTTTTACACAACATACGCCATGTATTTGAGTTAAATGCTACAATTAGGGGTGTGGACAAAAGCCTTTTCTTAAGTACATTGCAAATCTCCCTTGAATGAATTCTGCATCAATACATAATATCCTATAATTGGACTTACATGCAGGCTTATGACTGAACTGGAAATCACTCACACAACAAAACATTTCAGATACTAAAACAGTATATTGTGAACAAAATAATAAACAGAACCAATAAGAAGAGCATTTTCAATACACCGGACTACAAAACTATGGATTTTAGGAACAATGGACAAAATAATTTGGAATATATGTATAGAATTTGTATATATTATATATATATAATATATATATTATATATTTATATAT
>JANRMT010062841.1:49838477-49851909 GCA_026402145.1 Polypterus bichir lapradei | reverse complement strand
GGGGGGGTTGGCGAGTGAAGCAAGCAGGGGGCGCACCCCCTAATATATATAAATATAATTTTTTTTTTTGAAAAAACAAAACTGAAACATTAAGAAACATCAAAATACACAAAATAGGCATTGGGAAAAATAAAAAAGTACTGTATATATAAACATATATGAATGTATCACATTTCACGTAACACAGCTAGAATAAATACCAATCAATCAAAGCACGCCTGTTACGTAACTCATAATCAGACATTAACAAAACATGTAAATTCACTTATGACCAGATTAATCAAACCACATACAGTGGTTGTGATAAACTAATAGCAGTGCCCTGTGCTTAGCTAATAAAAGCGCCCGACGATGAAACCAACTAATCTTACAGGGCGCAGATAGGGACGTCCTCTGAATGCGTTCTCTCTTTAGGCATATTGTGGACACTAGAGGTGCATATTGATTTATATATGTTTTCCAACTAAATTATGTCCTACAAGCATATCAGAAAATCAAACACCAGATGAAAAATAAACTTTATTTCCATACCACCATACTTTGAGTCTAATTCTACCTTCAAGCAATCAATATTCATTTATACAGCCCCTTTTACAAAGTGTGCAATTACACAGAAAACATTTGTATTTTTATGATAATAAAGATAATCATCAAAATGATCTTTCTGTTTAGTTCGTCAGATTTAACAATGCCTTTTCTAGAATCCTAAAGTGGATTCTGCTGACAGATGTGCTCAACCGACCACTTCACCATTTCTGACTGATAGAGTAGAAGTGATGCCCTTGAGTGCTTATGGCAAAAACAAACATGATTATTTGTGGGCTGCTTTCTAAAGGTCTCAGTGACTTTCATAGGAAAACAGAAGCAAATACATTTCTACACTTGTTATTTCAAATCTTTACTATCATGCTTGTAAATACATACTGTATTAGTTAGAAACCCACTATGTTTTAACTCAGACACATTTTCTAGAATAGGTATTCATCTATGTCAATTAATACATGATTATCCCTCATTTTTAGCACAGCTTTAAAAACATATTTCTTTTTTTCAGTTTATCTTTGTTTTACTTATGCTGTGACAAGATATCACATCAAAATTGCTTCAGTTCATAATTAGCAGATCTACTGAAGAACAACTCATCTCATCGAAGTTCCACCTGTGTGTGATCATTCTTATGAAATATGTGACAGACAGACAGACAGACAGACAGACAGACAGACAGACAGATAGATAGATAGATAGATAGATAGATAGATAGATAGATAGACAGATAATTTTATCAGACATGCAAAACACTGGTTATCAATTTTATATTTCTTTAAAATGGAAAATAGTTAAGGTTACAATCTCTAACTTGACAAATTTTCAGCAGCCTATCGATTCAATGTAGAAGTCTTCATCTGACAACAAAACTGAGCACAAACACCTGCACCCACAGAGTATATTTGGTATTGCAAAGGTTGTTGAGATTACAGGGACAAACAGTAAATTAAAGCATGAAGTGCCAACTTTACTTGACTAAAATTACTAAAAGGCTAATGTAGAACAATACCATCATAGTTCCCAGAATTGGAGCTGCTTGGGATAGCTTTGCTGAAAGATGACGAAGCAGGAGAGCAAACTAAAAACGTCACTGGAGAACAATGAAGGTACACGTGAGTCTGGGCAGCTGTCTAAGACAGAGCCTTTACCTCGATAATCACTGTATTTTAAACATTCATCTTCTTGTCACAAACTTACTTCTACGTTGCAATAATACTGTTACCTTGTATTTGTACCATGCACCATATTTTGTATTTGTGAAAATTAAGTTCAAAAGGCATTGCTAGTGCAATATAGATAGTACAGTATATACAAATAATGATTCAGCTGTTTGTAATTCACTCATGACTGGATATATCTAACTATTTGATATCTTCTCGCAGTCTGCTTACATAAGGCTGTATATTGACAAATGCCTTAAAACCATTTTACAAATATTAAAAATGATTTATACTTAAATACTGACAAAGACGTTTTTAAGACTTTTATCCATTATCTACAAACAGTGCCTAATATTGTTGATGTTAATGGAGTGCATCAATCAGTAGGGACTCTAGTCAAGACCAACACAAGTCTGCAATTAGCTTGAGAGGTTTTACAGTGAACAGTGGAATTTAAAGTTTGTTTGTTTTACAACATTAGTCATTTCAAAGGTTATCTAGATAGTGGATGGACAATGAAGTAAGGAAGCTTCTCTCCATCCATACCAAACAGGAAACTATTAACATACATTGGGATATGGTTAATGATTCTTTAGCATATATTCATATTTAAAAAGTCCAAGATTTTCATGATCCTGCACACTAAGACAAAAGGCTCATATTATAAATGAACTGACACCTTTTTGTACATCTGTGGTCCTTAACCACTCATGTCATTCTGCAAAAATTCCCCATCTCCCGAATGAATCCCACCAAGGGACGTCCATGTATGAGAACCTGTAAAATTAATGGGTCATCCTCAGAAGGATGATTTAATTCTACTTAATTCCTAGGAGATTTGACCATGTAATGTCACAGGTGTATAAGCATGAAAAGTGACTTATGACAAAGAATGTTCTTAAAAATGATTTATTATTTCTTTAGGACAAATTGTAATAGGAGATGCCTTACCCTAAACCTGCCATAACTGTACACTTTAAATTGAAATTTAGAAGTACCTGAATAAGAAGTGCTATGAACATAAGACAGCTGTGACCATAACTAGTGAAATAATATACAGCGTAAATTGTGCTCCTATTAGTTCATAAAAAACCTCTATCCAATGTAATTCCATGATATTAACATGTTGTCATATCTGTATTTTTGAACTTTTCTTGTCTTTTTTCACAAAGGATTCAGTTTCTGTGGTTCATTTTTTATCTTGTCTTGACTACGTTTATTTTTGTTTGCATCTATGCCATTTGGAGACATTATGTGACTGTGACAGTCACACTGATGAAGTCACAGAAGTAACGATTTATAAATCCACCAGTTCACTTCATGCACTATCTCCCGGTGAATACAATAATTGACAATGTCTTCTTTACTGTAGATAGTTAACCAAAGACGAGACATGGTCAAAACTATGAAATCAGAAATAACTATAAACCAAAACTAAAGGGATAAGATGTTGATCAGAAGTCAGGAGCAAAATAGAAGTTGGATCCTGATGCACAAAGCCAGCACTAGAGCCCATTTGCATTAAGAAACTATCTCCTGTTCAATTGTAATCTCACAATAATCCTCAGACACATCTTGTGTTCCTGCACATTACACTTGTCTACATTTACTTTTATAATTGAAGCACTGGCAGGTTAAGTGACACGCATAAACTCACAAAGTGAATCAGAAGTAAAGATCAAATGAGTAACCAAAAAGAGCCCATACACTAGTCACTAAGCCAAAGTGTCTGAGCCTTAAAGCAGAGAGTGGAAAACTTGGTCCTTGACAGCTGTGGTGGTTGCTGTGTCTCGTTCAGCCAATTTAATTATCAATGCCAGCTTACACTTGTAAATGTATCCCTTATACACTGTGATTCTTGTGCTAATAACAATTACTTACAAATGCTTTGAAATCACTTCAGATTTTGTGTCTGGCGCATCCTCACTCACCAGTATAAGAAAACCCCAACATATGATATAATATATAACTTGTCTTCAAGTCTAGTTATGCAAAATATTGAGCTTTGTGGGTTTACCTCTAATTTTGACTCTCTAGACCCCAAAAACACTAATTTTAGGGCATTTTATGCAACATGCTGTGCAGGAAATTACACCTTGAGAATAAAGAGTAAACCAACGGATATCTTCAGCAAAAAACAGCCAGAGGGACTTGAAGCTGGGCATCACAACTGACCCCAAAGGCCCACCTGCTAATGGGACACAAGGAGTCAAAGTTACTCCTTTTCACAAAACTGAAAAAATGTGACTGGTAACATAGACATGTGTGGTGTTGTTTAATTTTATTTTAAGGTTGCTAATCACGAATATAATACTTTTAATACTTGATTCTTTACCTGTGGTTGTAGCTCTCTAAGAGTCACTCCTAATGATTACATATGATAAATTTCAAACATGAGCATGTGGGTTATTGTTTTAAAATATTTCAATGTCATCGATTACGAAAATGTTATTTTTGATCCTTTACTAAGGATCCAGTCATCTATGGAGGCCTATCAGAGGATTAAAATGAATTATTTCTATTACAATCGAAAGACTTTGAAAATTTTACTTGAAGTACACATTTTAATAGTTCAATCATCTGATGCAACTTTACTTGTTTGTTTTGTACTTCTAACTCATGAAGTAAATCATTATATTTCTTATAAACGCTCTAAATTAGGGTGGTTTATGCTAATACAGACTTTTTGTTTTTGTCTTCTACCTTATATTTCCTATTGCTTTTAATCTGCTCAGTTTGAATACAACTACTTCTTTCTGTGAAGTTACTATTAAATAGTAAATCACTGATGAGTGTACACAATAACTGCTAATTAGTTGCCCTCATTCACACTGATGTCTGCACAAGAGCCTAATTTTTAGGAATCCAGATGGTACCAAATAACTTCAATGTCTGTGTCACAGGGAGTCGGATCCTTTCTTATTAGCAATGTGGGCAAGGCAGGTGACAGGCACTGTCATGACACCAATCCATCACAGAATAAAAACAGCATGTGATTTCAAATACAACATAGATTTCTCCAAATAATAACACATTAGTCTCAAATTCACTTCATCTAATTCATGTTTGCGTGGACCAGAAGCCTAAGCCAGCGGCACTGGGTACAAGGCAATCTACATAAACAAGGACTTAAATTTGTCCAGCGTTTTCATTATAGGCCCGAAGTCACTTCTGGACTTCAGAATTTCATGAACACACACAAACTCTCTCTGCTGCTATATGGGACAGAATTTGTCTGCACAGGTTAAAGGCAGGGTTTATAATTGGGCAAGACTTCTGTTGCCCCCTTTCATATTTATTTTTTCATATTCAGTAGCTTTTAAGTCACATCACTTTATCCACTACTTACCAGAAAAGCATGTGAGTAGAATTTTTTGAACTACAAAATCCCCACCATTCAGCAGATACCGTTAAATTTTTATATAGCACCTTTCTATAGTGAACAGAGTCATTTTGCACAACAGATGCATAATGCAATTCTTTGCATTTATTTTTAACACCTACATTGTACACTCTACATCCATCCATCCATCCATTATCCAACCCGCTACATCCTAACTACAGGGTCACGGGGGTCTGCTGGAGCCAATCCCAGACAACACAGGGCGCAAGGCAGGAAACAAACCCTGGGCAGGGTGCTAGCCCACCGCAGACACTCTACATTTAGGATCTACATCAACATTTAACTGGTAGATAAAGTGACTTATTTAGGGTCACACTGTGAGTCAATGGCAGGAGCTTAACTGATTTCACATCTAATCCCTTAACCTGGGGACCACACTGTCTAAGGTTAAACAACCTGACCACATCTCACCCCTGCCAGCACGCAATTTCTCAGTCTTTTAAATGCACACAACATTGTACAACTATTAAACACCATTGTTAATTTGGGGTTATTCATCCTCCTCACATTTTAAGCGTATTTGGTGCTGTACATTCGACGGCCACTTCTACTGATGTGATCGTTATCTGGTCTCACTGCACCCACTACTCCATCTCGGACACAGAGGACCTCTACGATGCCTGTCCCATAACTTAATTTTGAAGGGCACCGAAATATGTCCCTTCACGCCACTCAGCTCACTCGTAAATGGGAAACGCCCATGCTCGTCCCTGAAACGCTGCGTGTCTGTCACCATAAGCTCGTTCTTCTCAGCAGCATTGCAGGACGAAGCGGAGACGTGCAGTCAGCGTTAGGCACACCCATTGGTCACACTGTATTTACATAGAGAAATGTCAAAGTATTACATAGGAATAAAAAACTTAAACGCGCCTGCAGAACACATCCAGCGCCCCACAATCGCCAGTCCAAAGTGCTGCCCGTTAGCGGAACCGTACACGCATCTGTTGCTTCCCGTCCCACACGGAGATCCGCGGAAACCTCGGCTCGCCACCCCCTCCTTTACCCGGTTACATTCTCGCGCCTCGCTCGCATCAACCCCCCCCCCCCACCCTAACCCAAAGCCTGGACGGCGTGCGCCCGCCCGCAGCCGCTGCAGGCAACGCTCGCCCTGCAAAAAAGGGGCCTAGCTGATGACAGCCGCTTCGCTGGGCGATCAGCGCAGTCGTTTCCTCCAGTCAGCGGCGCAGCGCATGGCAGCCAACGGCACCTCCCTCTACACCCAACTCCCCAGTGCCGCTGGCACGTGCGAGTACTCCGATCGGTGAAACTCCCCGGGGCGACTGTAAGGTCTCCCGAAACGAGGCGCCCAGCCAGCCGAGTGCCCCCATCCTCACCACACCTAGCAACGGCGCTGACAGGACGCAGGAAGAGAATGGCTGCCACAGCTCGATCGCCCCCCTCTAACGCCGCCTGCCATTGCGCCGCGAAGAGCTGCAGGGCTCCGAGTTGCGTTTGCACGGCTATTTACCGATGTGGTTGTCCTCGATGTGCTCGATGAGCTCGGCCAAGGTGGAGAAGTGAAGTCCGCAGCCCCCGAACCTGCAGGCGTTGGAGAAGAAGGAGGCAGCGGCGATGCCTGTCATGGTGTTACATTAAATATCATGCAGTATGGGGAATAGGAAAGAGACAGGCACCGGCAGCCAGGCAGCGGCGGCAGCAGCTGGAGCGCAGCGCAGCGGCTTGGGAGGAGGGACCGCAGCAGGAGGACGGAGGCGTGACGTCGCGCCTACCTGTTGCAGTCAGAGCCGGCCGCAAGCTAAACCAACTTGGCCGGCACCTCGCCACTTCAGAGATATACAAAGGCCTAAAATTAATTTCAGTTCTGATTAATAGAGTTCCAGGCCGCATTTCCACCTTTCACATCAAACACAAAAATCGGGCATATTTCTTCAAGGTTAAGCAGCGGTACAACTGGGGGGCACAACAGCAGTTTGGGAGCCTCTGTTTTATGGGACACTCGGGGATTACACTCTTTCTCATTTAACTGTGCTCATCTACGAAAAATCATTAAGGGGCTTACGTTATCCTGATCTTTAATTTGCACTGCGTTTAAGTAATTCAGCCTCACGTATTAAGTACAAGACTATCATTCGTTGGGTCAAAATGGATGAGCAGTAATTTCTTAAATCTGAATAAGAATAAATAAGAAAAAAATGAAATCATAGTCTGTAGTACAAATGAAAATAATTAGGATTAAAAGTTAAGGCGAAAGTAAAGAATTTAGGTGTAATCATAATACTCTGACCTGAACTTTAAATCACTCCTCAGCCAGATTACTAAAACTGCATTTTTTCATTTTGGGAACATTGCAAAAGTCAACCGTCTCCTAAGATTGCAAGATGCTGAGAAATTAATTCATGTTATATTTAGTCGGTTAGATTTCTGTAATGCGTTTCTAATTGATCTACCTAAGGAAGACATCAATTGGTTGCAATTAGTCCAAAATGCAGCAGCAAGAATCCTAGCCAGAAAAAGAAAATCTGAGTACATCTCACAGTTTTACCACAATTACATTGGTTATTGTGTCATTTATACCTGACTTTAAAATATTACTAATAGTATGTAAAGCTTTAAATAATCTTGCTCCTTCCTATATTTTTGAGTGCCTATCCCCCTACATTCAAGTTATAATTTTTGATCTTCTGATAAGGTTGTCTCATAATTCCAAGAGCCACGCATAAAAGAAATTGTGTGGTAGCCTTTTGCTGTTATGCACCAAAAACGAGGAAAACTTTACCGATAGAGATAAGCCAGACCAACGCTATAGATTGTTTTAAAACACTTCTAAAAATACACTTTTTGAATTTGGCGTTTTCATAACTACAGTTACCCTTAATAAATCAGATATGAATAGAATTATCATACTCTTCAATGTATCTGCAATCTTTAATAATCCTTACTTTTCACCATTTTCTTTTCCAGTTTTCCTGATCAAAGTCCTATGCAGCCACCTGTGATGTCTGAATCTTTGAATGAAAGCAGATACCCCAGCCTGCCACGAGACCCAATGCATCAACTCCTTTAAGGCAAAGCTATAAAAAAAAAACCTGCTTAAGGGCATTGGTTAAGCAGAATGCCCAGTGGGGGCTGGTCAGCCTTTCGACCTGGAACCCCATAACCATTTTTTTCTCCAGTTTAACAGGAGTCTTTTTTATTTTTTATGTTCACCCTGGCCATCTGACCTTATCATCAGTCCATCATTTAGAGGGGAGGCAGGTTAGGCCCTTGCGCTGATACACCCACTATACGACAGTCCAACTCAGGATCCCAAATTAGGACCCGAGTGCAGCTGTGCAATGGGTGACACCTCAACACCACTCTAGTTCAAATGGAGTGGCACAGTGAGAGTTTTTTTACAGAGGCTGGAGTGCCAATCCTGCCACCAACCCCTGAATTTTCCCTGCAAGTTGGAGGACCTGCTTGCAGGGCTGGATAGAGGTTAATGTCATATCATATCCAGGGTGGAGCAATTACAGGTAAGCTTAAGGGCCCAATGGAGTGGAATCACTTCTGGCATTTATGGAATTCAAACGAGCAAACCTTCCGATTGCCAGTGGAAATCCGTAGCCTCACAGCCACCACTCCGCCCTGTCATCATTTAGAGACTTAAAAAAAATTCTGTATTTCTCTTAATTATATATCTATCTTATGTACAGTAGGTGCATTATTTATTTTTTGTATACTATTTATGCATTACTTTTCTTATCTAATTTTAATTTGTTTTTTTTTTTTTTTTTTGCATGTAACTATTTCTTTGACATCTTGTAAAACACTATTAGCTACATTATTTTATGAAAATGTGCTATAGAAATACTGTAAATATTGTGGTTATTGTTGAGTGGGTGAGTCCACGCATGTGCCCTGTGATTAACCAGACACAGTCCAGGGCTGTTTTTTGCCGTACTACCAGTGTTACTGGCTATGGCTCTCTATGATCCTGAACAGGAAGACTGTTAAAAATAAATTGATACAAGTTACTCCTGAAACAGTTTATGTTCTCATATATAAAAATGTGTTAATACACTTCACTTAGATGAAAATAAATGAGTCTGGCTCTGGCCACAATCTTCTTACACTTGGACCCTGATCAAAATCAGAAATGTTCTCTTCTACACTGTAAACTGATTTACATCCATCAGTATTAGGACTAATGGATTTTATTGCATACAGTGGTGCATTTACAGAATTACAATAATTGATTATTTAAGAGAGGAATAAAATTGGCCATGCCTAAAAAAAGACAACCTTGGCACCTCTAAGCTTGAGCTAGACTTAATGGGGGCCTTAAAGTGTAAGATCAAATCAACAAGAACTTTATGGCATTGTACCATACATTGCATTCATTAAAAATGTTGCATTGCTACAATACAGAGATCCTTGCTAATACAGGCATAAGAAAAAGTAAGTCCTATAAAATGTGCTTTATTTTTTAACATATGCAGAATATCAAGATTTGATCTTCATTCAGTATCTATAAATAAAAATGATATGATATGATATTGGAAATATCATGCCACATTTTATTCTGTTGTATAATTTAAATAAACATAAGAGCAAATTTCACATATAGAAAAATTAAATACACCACTACATTTATCACTACCTCAGATACCTACAAATTAGAATCAGGTGTGCCAGATAAGGTGCAAATGATTAGAACATCACTAGAGAAGATCTTGCTGAATCCTGCCTTTCTTAAACCTCAGACATTTAGTTTGGTTTGCTGTTTGTTGTTGAAGTGTGTGTTACCACCATGCTAAGACTGAAAAAACCTTCTGAGGCCTACAGAAAGAAGAATTGTTCATGCCTTTGAGTCTAGAAAGGGATTTAAAAAGATATCTAAACATTTGGAAGTCAACCAATCCACTGTCCAGAAGATCATCTCAAGTGGAGAAGATTTCAAATAACTGCCAACTTGTCCAGGTCAGCCTCTCCACCAATTTTGGCCTAAAAGCAGAAAGCAAGGTGTTGAAAGAAGTCTCTAAGAACCCCAGAATGTTATTACAGGACCTATATAGGCAGTTTTTGCCACTGTTGATGTTAAAGTACTTGAGTCTACGATTAGAAAAATACATCTAAATGGAGGTGTGTCTGGTGGAAACCTTTCTTGGCCAGAAGGAACAACAGGGCAAGATTAAAATTTTCCCAAGAGCACCTAGGCAAAGACTAGGACTTCTGGAGCAATTTGCTCTGGACAGACAAGGCAAAGTTTAAGTTTTTGGCCATAAGCACCTGACACAAGCTGTAAAGCATGATACTAGGAATGCTATGGTTTAAGGCTGTACTTTGCTTTATCAGAGTCTGGGCAGATCATCATTACAGAATCCATTATGAGCTCTTTATTGTGTAGCCTTCTCACTGTTGACTTCATGCAAAAGGAACTAAGAACCTCTGCTGTCCTTTTGAACTGGAAGGACTACCAATGAATGGTCTAAAGACTGGGTGGCGCTTAAAAACTTACCCTAGGTGGCATAAGAATTTTTAGTATTCCACCCGCTTTCTCATGCATATAAAAGAATGAAATGTGCCCTAACTTCAGTACATCTACCTTTACTTGTAACATGTAACTTAATCAATAAACAAAAAAATGCAAGCTTGTCATTCATTATTTATCTGGTATCCCATTCATAACTGCAAACCCAAACTGTGATATACTGAAATTTAACATAACTCTTTAACTAGAGAGAGAGAGGTTGGGAGCAGGCACTGATAATGCATTGTCGCACCCACCATACGTTGAATCACCTGGATTGGGACTCTAGTGCAGTGGGTGACATCGCAGCACCATACTGGAACAGGGTGAGGTTTTTACAGTGGCTGGAGTGAGAAGCCTGCCACCAACCCCCAAATTCTTCCTGTAAGTTGGAGGATCTGCTTGCAAGGCTGGATGCAGATTAACGTCATACCCAGGACGGAGCAATTGCAGGTTAAGGGCTTTGCTCAAGGGCCCAATGGAGCAGAGTCTCTTCTTATGACTAGAGAGAGAGAGAAAAAGAATACATACATACATACATACATATATATGAGAGAAAATAACATATTTATATATATATAATATACATATATATACAAGTAGCACTTTTTATATAGCATCAAGTCAATGAAACTTCTGGGATGTTGAACTGGTCAGTTAAGTAGCAGAGGGGGTTGTTAATCAGTTTCATCTGCTTTGGTGTTAATGAAATTAACAACAGGTACACTACATTCCAATATAGGAATGGTTTAACAGGTGCAGGCCATTAACATTTTTCTATCTTCATCTTTTCTGACTTTTTTTTCACTAGTTTTGCATTTGGCTATGGTCAGTGTCACTACTGGTAGCATGAGGCGATACTTGGACCCTACAGAGGCTATACAGGTATTCCAACATCTCCAGGATGGCACATCAATACGTGCCTTTGCCAGAAGGTTTACTGTATCTCCCAGCACAGTCTCAAGAGCATGGAGGAGATTCCAGGAGACAGGCAGTTACTCTAGGAGAGCTGGACAGGGCCATAGAAGGTCCTTAACCTATCAGTAGGACCGGTATCTGCTCCTTTGGGCAAGAAGGAACAGGATGAGCACTGCCAGAGCCCTACAAAATGACCTCCAGCAGGCCACTGGTGTTGATTTCTCAGACCAAACAATCAGAAACAGACTTCATGAGTGTGGCCTGAAGGCCTGACGTCCTCTAGTGGGCCCTGTGCTCACTGCCTGGCACCGTGGAGCTTGATTGGAATTTGCCATAGAATACCAGAATTGGCAGGCCCACCGCTGGCACCCTGTGCTTTTCACAGATGAGAGCAGGTTCACCCTGAGCATATGTGACAGATGTAAATGGGTCTGGAGAAGCCGTGGAGAATGTTATGCTGCCTGTAACAGTATGACCGGTTTGGTGGTGGGTCAGTGATGGTCTGGGGAGACATATCCATGGAGGGACTCACAGACCTCTACAGGCTAGACAACGGCACCTTGACTGCCATTAGGTATTGGGATGAAATCCTTGGACCCATTGTCAGACTCTATGCTGCTCCAGTGGGTCCCAGGTTCCTCCTGGTGCACGATAATGCCCAGCCTCATGTGGCGAGAGTATGCAGGTAATTCCTGGAGGATGAAGTAATTGATACCATTGACTGGTCCCCAATGCTCTCCTGACCTAAATCCAATTGAACACCTCTGGGAAAATATGTTTTATGGTCCATCCAACGCCACCAGGTTGCACCTCAGACTGTCCAGGAGCTCAGTGATGCCCTGGCTCAGATCTGGGAGGTGATCCCCCATCAGGACACTATCTGTGGTCTCATTAGGAGCATTACCCCCATGTTGTCAGGAATGCATACAAGCACGTGGGGGCCATACAAACTACAGAGTACGATTTTTGAGTTGCTGCAATGAAATTTCACCAAAATGGACTAATCTGCCGCATCATTTTTTCACTTTGATTTCCGGGGTGTCTTTGAATTCAGCCCTGTGTAGGTTGATAATTTTCATTTCCATCAAACGATGTGGCATCCTTTCGTTCCAAACACATTGCCCAGTCCATATCAGTATCCAGCAGGATTTTTTTCCTATTGAGATCTGATGTGTTTTCAAAGTGTTCCTTTAATTTTTTGGGGAATATATATATATATTATAATAGTACAATGTATTGAGTCTTTAAAGTCTCTTTTAGCCGTCTGTCGTTGGTGCGCGTTGAAGCTCAGAATAAATAATGTTTTTTAAAAATCCCCTACTTACAGTCACATTGTTGCCAACTAACTGCATCTAGACCAAGAAAATAAAGATGCACTATTTTTTGTAACACTTTAAATTCCGTAAAGCGCAGATATGAATATTCCCGTTTTGTTCTTTCCTTTTTTTAAACTCTAAAGGAGCATGCCAACCGCCACTTCGTTGTCGTAGTTTCCGTTAGCTCGTGACGATGCCAAATTCAGAATCCGTCTTCAAATCGGTTCACCACACACAAAATTACCACGTCCTTCTGACGGCCTGCATCTGTCGTTTTTTTTTCCTTAATCACTTTTTAGTATGATTCTTCGTCTAGTTCTTTTACAGTCACCCCGAACTCGGAATTATGACATGACGCAGACGCCTGTAAACGCCCGTAAGCCACGCCTCCTCCTCCTCGTTCCCCATTCCGTTCTTTTCCAGCTTTTCCTTCTCTTTCTGCCTTATCAACCAACTGATCCATGCATAACTGTCTCAAGGATCAGAAATCAATCTACTGATAATCCCGTTTTAATCCTAACTCAGTTTCCTCGAAGCTAATGCAAATATAAATCAGGAAAGCTATCTATCTATCTATCTATCTATCTATCTATCTATCTATCTATCTATCTATCTA
>JANRMT010062841.1:49736091-49838467 GCA_026402145.1 Polypterus bichir lapradei | reverse complement strand
CTATCTATCTATCTATCTATCTATCTATCTATCTATCTATCTATCTACGTTTGAACCAAATACTGTTATTTCTTTTCATAGCAAAGATTCAAATAATCTTCTAAGGTGCTACAATTGTATCAGAGGGTGGGTGCTTCAAGTCAATATGTGAGACCATGGGTTAGATGACTGAAACTCAACTGAAAGTGGACCTTGTGACATTACAATAATGCTAAACATCCCAGTAAGTCCATCAAGGAATGGCTGAAACAAGAAATGGTGGGTTCTGAAATGGCCAAGTCAAAACCTGAATCTAAATGCAATCAAGATACTGTGGGGGGAATCTGGAACAAGCTGTGCATACAGGAATCCCCTTAGAGCTTACAGTTTTTCCCAGTCAATGCCAGAGACCAGCAGACAGTTAATGGGATCACCTACCTGAAGAGGTAGTGCTGAGGATGTACTTACATTTTCCATACATCAGAAAAGATACAGTACATCTGTTCATTTTTTCTTGCTGTGATGCATCTAATTTTCATTGCTTTTCTCTTCTTTTTTCCATTCACATTACCTTTATCCAAAGATACTGTTTAAATGAGGATCAAATCATGATATATCCGCTTATGTTTAAAAGACAAAACATTTCATAAAGCGTACTTACCTTTTCACATAACTCTCTGAGTGTGTGTTTATACATAGTGAGGTTCCATTTGCAGCTGCTATATCCTAATTGAACCTGCTGCCTACTCTGACATTTGAAAACAGCTAATTCCTCTTCCATGAATATTAAACAAACAAGGTATCATACAAAAGGATTAATAGGACTTTTTATTTTTTTAGTTTCCTCTTATAATAAATGTCTACTCAGGATTTTGACTCGAAGTGCCTAGTTCTTACAGGAAGCAAGCTAAAGTAAAGATAGCAGACATACTGTATATGTCAATGCTGCCTGAATAATATGAGACCAATCAGCTGTGGCAGATACAGAGGTGAACTGAATGTGGTTGAGGTTAGACGTTACTGACTTTCAGACTCAACTAGTCTTTATCCAAGTGTGGCCTTGAGGCTAAAACATTCAGAGAGCAGTAGAACCTGGACTGACTGGAGCAGTTCTGCTAGAAACGGGCCTTGTCAGTCTATCTGGGTTTGAATTTTATTATGGTTTTCTGAAGACTATTCAGTTCCAACAGGCACAAGGCCGAAAGTAAAATGTTGAACACCTGCATAATGAAAACACTATGACAATGACAATATTGTCACTATTGTCCTTATTAAGGTACTGCCTTACAAACATGATCCAATCAGTACAATGCAAAATGTGGAGTTTACAAGGAAAAGTCATCTCTTCTGAAATAATCATTTTTGAATTTTTTAGGATCTCAAAAATAAGAAATAGTGACAGTTTTTTAGTATAATATACACTGTATATGAAAAGTATTCACCTCCTTGGACATTTTCACATTTTATCATTAAACAACATTGAATCACAGTGGATTTACTTTGGCTTTTTTGACACTGATCAAGAGAGAAAGACTCTTTAATGTCAAAGCGAACACAGATCTCTGATAAGTGATCTAAATTAATTAAAACTATAAAGTACAAAATAAATGACTGGATGAGTATTCACTCTGTTTAATATGACACACCTACATCCTCACTGGTGTAGCCAACTGGTTTGAAAAGTCACATCATTAGTTCAATGGACATCACTTAAGTGGTGTTTCAGTTGATTATGGTATACTAGCACTTAACTGGAAGGTCCAGCTTGTGGTGAGTCAGTATGGTGGCCTAAACTACACAATGAAGGTACAAGAACACTCTAAGCAACTCAGAAAACACAAATCAGGAGATGGATGGAAGAAAGCATCCAAGTCATTCAATATCCCTTAAAGTCCAGTTAAATTGATAATTAAGAAATGAAAAGAGTACGGGGCAGCTGTACATCTGCCTAGAGCAGGTCATCCACAACATTGAGGTGATTGTGCAAGATGAAAACTAGTCAGGGAGGCCATCAAGAGACCCATGAAAATTCTGAAGGAGTTAAAAGCTACAGTAGGTCAGAGTGGAGAGACTGGGTAGACAACAGCTGTTGCAAGGGTACTTCACCAGCCACACCTTTATGGAAGAATGGCAAAGAGAAAGCTACTCTTAAAAAAATAAAAAAAACACACATACATGACAGCTCAGGAGGCACGGTGGCGCAGTGATAGCGCTGCTTCCCGGGTCCTCCCTGCGTGGAGTTTTCATGTTCTCCACATGTCTGCGTGGGTTTCCTCCAGTTTCCTCCCACAGTCCAAAGACATGCAGGTTAGGTGTATTGGCAATCCTACATTGTTCCTAGTGTGTGCTTGGTGTGTGTGTGCCCTGCAGTGGGCTGGCACCCTGCCCGGGTTTTGTTTCCTGCCTTGCGCCCTGTGTTGGCTGGGATTGGTTCCAGCAGACCCCCGTGACCCTGTAGTTAGGATATAGCGGGTTGGATAATGGATGGATGGATAACAGCTCAGCAGAATGCACATGGGAGAGTATGAAGTCAGCTGAAGAAGATTCCATGGTCTGATAAGAGGAAGCCACTGTTAAAAAAAACTCCCATGACAGCTTGGCTTGAGTTTGCCATAAGACATGTGGGAGACTCTGAAGTTTCCTAGAGGAAAAGCTGATTAAGTCTGCAAAAAATCTATGCCTTGGGAAATGATTTGTTTTGCAACAAGACAATGATCCGGAGTGCCAGAGTTAGAGTCCAGCTTCCATTCCAATTGAGAATTTGTGGCCGGACTTGAAAAATGCTGTTCACTCTGTAATACGTGTATAAGTTTAATATGTCACTGTGCTCTGTGCAAGTATATTTTATGAATCTACCTTTTTCTACTCACATGCACAGTTGACACAGAACAGGATTTAGCACAGGGGTTAACTGCTAGGCAAGCATTATAAGACAAGACAGATAGACAACTGGGAACTGGGCAGTCAGACTGAGGACCATTGAATACTATTTTTGTGTGTCAAAGTCAGCATGAAACTGTATCCTCTTTTGCCTTGTTTGGAATGTCATGATTGACCTAAGTGGTGGCCTGCACATGAAGAACATTTCCCGGCACACCTTTGAAGCCAACGGACAGATAGGAGATAACGTCATTCGATCCTGAAAATCCTTCCACTGCACGGCGAAAATGGCAGACTCTACACATTGGGCCCCCACTCCCAAACTGGGTTCTTGCCATTGGCTTCCTTCATCTGTTATGCAGCGTAAGCTGTTATTAAACAAAGCTAAGTTAATTCTCCTATGTGATTTCTTACCTCCGTATCACTAAGGGAGGGGTATTGCCTTTTTACATTATATTTGTATAGATTCGGGTTATGTAAAATGCCGCAATTACAAAAGAACTCCTTCCCAGGGAGCTAACGCCCCCTGCTGGATCCCAATGCCACCTGACAGAACTTGAGCAGTTTTGAAAAAAAGAATGTAGAAAAAGGGCAGTGTCCAGACATGCAAAGATGACAGAGACCTGTGCACACAGACTCAAGGCTGACATGGCGGCCAAAAGTGCAACTACTAAGTACTAGCTTGAAGGGGGTAAATATTTATGTGATCAATTATTTTCTATTGTATATTTATAATTAATTTAAATCGCTTTGTAGAGATCTGTTTTCACTTTGACAAAAAAGTGTCATAAACCCAGATTAAATCCACTGTGACTAAATGTTATATAACAATAAAATGGGAAAATGTTCAAGGGGGTGAATACATTTTAGAGTCACTGTAACTAAGGTTAAAATTAAACATAGAAATAAATTATATTTTTACATAATGTGACAAGTGAAACAAGTTGATGCTACTATACCCTTTTTCTGAAACAGTCCCTCTGTAAAACTTACCAGCCTGCAGTGGGCCAAACAGATTGAGGTGTTCACCAACAATAAAAAAGCAGGGTGTGTGTTGTACAGAACTGCACAGCTCTTCTGATCTCTGAAACTGAGATACACTTAATCCAAGGAGTTCTAGTAGATAGATAGATAGATAGATAGATAGATAGATAGATAGATACTTTATTAATCCCAAGGGGAAATTCACATAATCCAGCAGCAGTATACTGATACAAAGAAACAATATTAAATTAAATAGTAATAAAAATGAAAAATGAAAAAAATTAAAAAAAAATAAATAAATGTTAGCATTTACTCCCCCGGGTGGAATTGAAGAGTCGCATAGTGTGGGGGAGGAACGATCTCCTCAGTCTGTCAGTGGAGCAGGACAGTGACAGTAGTTTGTCGCTGAAGCTGCTCCTCTGTCTGGAGATGACACTGTTCAGTGGATGCAGTGGATTCTTCATGATTGACAGGAGTTTGCTTAATGCCCGTTGCTCTGCCACAGATGTTAAACTGTCCAACTTTACTCCTACAATAGAGCCTGCCTTCTTAACAAATTTGTCCAGGCGTGAGGCGTCTTTCATCTTTATGCTGCCTCCCCAGCACACCACCGCGTAGAAGAGGGCACTCGCCACAACCGTCTGGTAGAACATCTGCAGCATCTTACTGCAGATGTTGAAGGATGCCAACCTTCTCAGAAAGTATAGTCGGCTCTGACCTTTCTTACATAGAGCATCAGTATTGGCAGTCCAGTCCAATTTGTCATCCAGCTGCACTCCCAGATATTTATAGGTCTGCACCCTCTGCACACAGTCACCTCTGATGATCACAGGGTCCATGAGGGGCCTGGACCTCCTAAAATCCACCACCAGCTCCTTGGTTTTGCTGGTGTTAAGATGTAAGTGGTTTGAGTTGCACCATTTAACAAACTCTTTGATTAGCTTCCTGTACTCCTCCTCCTGCCCACTCCTGATGCAGCCCACAATAGCAGTGTCATCAGCAAACTTTTGCACGTGGCAGGACTCTGAGTCATATTGGAAGTCTGATGTATATAGGCTGAACAGGACCGGAGAAAGTACAGTCCCCTGTGGCGCCCCTGTATTGCTGAACACAATGTCAGACCTGCAGTTCCCAAGACGCACATATTGAGGTCTGTCTGTAAGATAGTTCACAATCCATGCCACCAGGTGTGAGTCTACTCCCATCTCAGTCAGCTTGTCCCTAAGGAGCAGGGGTTGGATGGTGTTGAAGGCGCTAGAGAAGTCCAAAAACATAATTCTTACAGCACCACTGCCTCTGTCCAGGTGGGAGAGGGATCGGTGTAGCATATATTTTGCTTTGCCATGCAAAATATTAAAAAAAATCATTAGGGCAAAAGAAGGATAAACATCACAATAGCATATCACATAAAAGGCCTTATTGTAAAACAAATACAGGGAGATGTGTAACTAAACAAAGAAGCAAAATCACATATTAGCAGCACTATTGAGGAAAGCATACTACTTGGAACATGCTTTTCTCATTGTACTGTGTATGGAAAATAACATTTGAGTGATGAAAGGGATGTGGACAATATAATTAGTGATCTCTCAAATAATACATAGAGGAGAGACAACAAATGTCAGGGCATGATTCACACCCTGTTTCAGGATTAAATCGTTAACTTTTAAAAAACACAACTGCTTTACATTGCTTTACTTGGCAAACCTTCACAGCCTCCTGAGAAAGTTGTTGACAATATTACCCTTTAAAACATAATACATTTATGTTATTTTGGCAGCCTTTTCTTCTATAAAGAAGGTATTGACTCAGAAATATACCGCCTTATAAACAATGTCTGCTGACCTTTTACTAGACAGTTTCTAAAGATTGCAATATACAATTCATTTCTACAAAAGAATAAATAGTGCTTACCATTCTGCTCTTCAGGGCCAAAATATAGACCACCAACAGCAGGCACCCTGAAGCACCTAAAAATATTACCAAGAATCTATGCAAAAGGTCCTGAGGATCAATTTTGAAGACAGACTTGTAAACACCAGTCTCAGAAGAAAACCCAACATAGCATCACCACTACCATAATTCATCACCACCTCAAGAAGATTTCCTAGCTTTCCTACTTTCTTCCTTTGTCAAAGTGGGCTTTTCTAAACGTACTCCAGTTGTTCATCCACATCTCCAATTGTTAGATTAACTGGCTCGTCTAAAACTGACACTATTAAAATGAAGATCTGAAATATTGACATGGCCACATACGTTAAAAACAAAAAAACATTTTATGTTGTGTTTATAGTTGTTCACATGACTATAGCTGTCTTTTTGTATTTTTCTTTGAGTATTATACTATGTAAAACTCTGCCATTTCTAAGCTAAGACACAGAATTTCCTGAGGCTAGTCTTCATGTTACATTCCTAGAGTTTATTTTGTCCACCAGACCTCCTTCAGTTGAAAATAAATATGTCATGCCGTCTCATACGTGGAAAGTTGGGCAAAGAATGACAACTCCAGTGCAGCAGACAAGGCCCATCCATTTATCTCAGTTCAAATGCACAGAATGAGCTGCAGGTATAGATGTGTATACATTACCATTATGAAGTTGTCTTTTTAGGCTTCGTTTAGAAGAGTCTCCATTCTTCTGCTTTGTAATCTCTGCCAAGTTTCTGCAACAATCCATTTTCTTAAAATATGCTGCAAACTTTTCTTCTCTACTTCAGTACCAAGAAAATGCTGAAATTGGGTGTAATAGATTTTTATCTTTTGAACGAGACCTCACAAGCTCTGGAGCATCTTTGGGAAGATCTATATCTTTTACGAAATCATAATCAAGTTCCTCTTGCATCAATGGTTGTCACTCATTGCTTGAATATGCTGGATCAAATTCTTCATTGTCACCTGAAGAACATTCTCTCTATGAGAGTTTCTACAGATTCAGGATTGTCAGGTGGTGTAGGGATTGGAATATCAGGTTCACTGGTGTAGCTTGTACAGTATATTGGGGGCCTGTGGAAGAAAATAGATAATGTTAAGGAAAAGTAATATAAAGACTTCAAAAAAAATATAATAAAATGTTGGTATATTTATTTGAATGTAGAGTTTCTTTGAAATAAGCTTTTGCGTGGTGACGCTGTAAGTACATTATCTCAGAAACATGAACAGGCTACTTAAACCTGACATACTGCGTAAAAATATTACTATTTTATACAGAAAATATTGTATGTGTTTGATTTTTACTAAAGACACACAGTCCACCCATGTTCCCTTGCAGGCAGCAATGAACAGCGACTGCCCGACTGTGAATGTGTCTTCATGGGCTGATTTTATGTTGCATTAAGTACTGTATGTATTATACATACTCATTTTGTTTATTTTAATAATAATAATTAATAATAATTTATTTTATTTATAGGCACCTTTCAAGGCACACAAGGACATTTTATAGAGCACATTAATATTACAGTACAATAAAACCAGAATAAATAAAATAATAAAATAAAATTTAAATTTATCAGCTAAAACTATCAGGCAGAATAAGACAGCTTAAAAAGATGTGTTTTGAGATGAGATTTAAAGGAAGGAAGACAGTCGATATTATTTTATTGCAGATAACTTTATATAATTACAAATAAATGATTAACTCACTTCAGTTAAAACAAAAAATAGTACCTACGCAACACAGAGCTGGCCGGTGAAAATACTCAGACAGAATTTATCTGGCTTTGTATATACACTTTCAGTTACTAGAACCAATATATGCATACAGACTTACCCATACAGTAGATCCACTTCATTCTGAGCTTTACTGCCTTTTGTCAATAATACACATGGATCCACCTTGTTCAGAACTTGAATTGCTGTCTTCCAGCAATGCTATTATGTTCCATGAATGCACTTTCCATAACATGTGTTATATGTCATGTGTTAGGTAACAAATACAATAACATTCAAATCATATTGCAGAAGGGAGGCCTCAGTGCAAGAGAAAATTCACTGCTGTTTTATATTCTGCACTAGTTGTGCTTCCCATCTAAGATGGGTTGAAATCTGTTATCAAAGTAGACCTCAGCATCAACCTTTTCAGTGCATATGTCCCTGCCTTATGCCATTTGGTATGGGATTTTTTAAAGCAGTGTTAATGTTTGTGATGAGCCATCTAATGGAATGAGAAAATGCAATTCATTTTACAAAAATGTTTGTGATTTGCAATCTTTTGGAATGACAGAGACAAAGCAACCGGATGGACATACAGACAGACACACAGGCAGATACACAGACACTTACTTTTTTATTAAGGTGGATTGCACATGCATGTGTTTGACTTGTCAACCATATTTTTGCATTATATCACAGTGTGTTGCTGTTTGACTCGCAGTCCAGTCAATTCAATTGCAAATCGTTTGAAGGCCAGGTTTGCAATCAGCAGTATGAAAGTGTATGGGTTCCGGACGTAAACCCAATAACAGCTGCTGTTAGAACTTGTAAGTGGAGTGGTCATTGATCTAATGGTTTGAAACTGTATCATGTACGTTTTCAAAATGCTGGTAGCAATCCTGATCATATATGCTTGCTGCATGGATTGGTAAATGTGAAACTGTGAGAATTTTTGGAAAAAAAGGAAAACGTAGGTGACCCCAAGGCTCGGGGGTCATGGTATTTCCCACATGGTTGCTATGCTGCTGATCAGGTCCATGTGGCACAGGTCCTATTGCTAATGGAAGTTAGGATAAATAATTTCTTTCTGGCTGTTTTGTTATATGCTAGAATTTTGCAGGAAGAGAAATAAAAATGTCACTATGATTTTAGGTTTCCCACAATGCCATCGGAATACTTAAAGCAAATGCTTTCTTCTCTTTTCTTGCTTCTCTATTGTCTTAGTTCCTCAAAATATCGAGCAAGACACCACTGTTTGTCCTGGTTACCAAATTTTACTCTCAAGTAGGCATAATAAGATTTTTTTCACAAAAGCTGTTATGCTCTGTCTCCATTTTATTCTTACTACAAACTTTATGCAAACAGCAAAACACTTCAGGACCGTTCACACCACATCCAGGGGGCATAGTATAAATTAACAGTACTAAAAAAGAATGAAACTTATCACCAATCATTTACAAGGGCACTCATGAACTGACTGAGTCACGCTGATGGATTTTGGTGACACTCCAGTGAAGTGGGAAGGACAGGACAGGCCAGATATGTTGCCACCTACTGTTGGTACTCATCACCGGGTTCAATTTTAGCTATATTCTGACCTTATTATCAAATAAAATAACTGTTTTGTTTAAAACTTAGACCTTAATATTATAACATATTATATTAAAACAACTTATCACTAAAATAAAATATTCAATTAATTATAGCGAGAAAACAATAAAAAAAATATATAATTAATTGCTAAAAATGTTTTTTGTGAAAAAATTTTACATGATGGAGAAAAATGACTTTCATTTTTTAATTAGGGCTCACAAATATATAAAAATCACCAAAAATAATCAAAGCAATTTTTTCAGTGTATACATGTGTTATGTAAGAAAACCATTTCCCACATATTCTTGATATTCCCGTAAGCCCAGGTTATTAATATAAAGTACGATACAGTAATTACACTACACCCCTGTGAACAGTTCAGCATGGGCCTGTCGACAGACATCATATCATTTAAGTTGTGAGGAAGAAACTTCCTTCATATGTTCAGAAAACTCTTCTTCATACTGTAAGCTAACTTTCTTTTTATGAAATGCCATACTCATTGCTGACAACTCTTCCTTTATCCCTCTCTTTGTTTTCACATGAGAAATACTTGCTTTAACCTTTTACATTTATTTTCCAAATTAGCTTTCCCATTGACCATTTATGGAGCTGGAGGCCTTCAGCAGTCGGTACTCAGCAGGAGGCATAATTGGACAAAGCATCTTTTTACCATTCCTCATTATCATCACAGAATAAAGTATTTTTATTAGTTTCTGTTATTTCACAAATTATTTTGGGCAGAGAGTAGAAGACCTCATTAACCTGATACACTGATAGTCACTTTACTATTTAACTCACGTAGAAGTGTCTGATGCCAAAATAAACAAAACTTTATTTGAAAAACCTTGGCTGATTATTTGTTTGTCTCTTCCTTCTCTTCTTCTTTCAGGCTCATAGCATGGGATTCAAAGGAGCTGTGCGCTGACAGGAGACAAGCGTAAGGATCACTCATTAACTAATAATAATAATAATAATGTTTATTATTCAGCAATTTATCATGGGATTATTCATATTTGATATTCCAGTTTTAGTAATTTAGTAAAACTAACTTAGTTTCCATTGGCTCTTTGGAAATTCATTCATTTATTTACTTTTTATATTTGTGATTTTTTATATTTATGATTAATTTAGACCATGTCACTTTGACATTGAAGATTCTTTTTTGTTGATCAGTGTCAAAAAATCCAAATTAAACCCACTGTGATTCAATGTGATGACTTCCAATGGGTGAATACTTTCTATGCACTGCACATGCAAATATTTATTGTATATAATTCCACCTATATATTATACTGTACAACTAAAAAGAATGAAAGATGCTATCTGTTCCATCTGTTTACATCAAACAGCTACTCCTAAACATTTATCAAGCAATGCTTACACTGGAGACGTCCCAGACCTCAGCAAACAATTGCCACCAACCCAATCTCCCATTCTACCTGGTACAGTCTTCCTTGTCACTTTGATGTATCAGAAACCACAGTGCACATCCTCTCCAGGTCAGACATAAAAGTAGCACACAAAACACTCTGCAGACAGTTCTTTTTAACGCCAAGGGCAAGGAATCTGTGGCAGGGACAAGAAACTCAGTATAAAGTATATCATGCAGCTTCTGCCCAGCTGTGTACATGGAAAAAACATCTAAAACACTTGCAACACGTATACAAGAACATCGCAGTCTTGTCAGAAGGATATATACACATATCAGTTCAACCGGACACAAGTTTAACTGGGATGCAGTGCAAGTAAGATTCAGGGCAAATACTAAGAGTGCCAGAGAGCTGGCTGAATTGTGACTATCAAATGAAAACGCCATTAACAGACACTTGGACAGGAACCCAGCATATACAGCCTTAAAAAGAAGAACATCCAAATAATAAAAAAGACTTTAAGACCAACCTCCAGACCCCACCTTACTAATCCACCCCACTTACACCCACCTACCTCACCTTCCTCATTTCCTGTATGTCTAATCATTTACCTCTGAAGATGACACCTGATAGGTGGTGAAAGCTCAGGAATAAAAAACTATTTTAAGATATGTGATTCATTTTCTCCCTTTGTGGATTTCTAGCTATAAATATGCAAACCGTACTGTAAGGTGAAAAAAGTACAGCTAGGCAGAGAAAGGGTTAGTGTACTAACCACTTCACTCCATGGGTGCAAAAATGGCATATAGCCAGCTAAAGAAAATAATCATTAAGGTTTTGTTCTGTCCTCCTCAAGCAGTGGTCATTTAAAGAACAACCAATTCCGGTAGCTCCAAGACTTTTATATCTCCAACCCGGAAAGGATGGGCCTTTGTGGAAGTAACTGGGTCACTCATTCTCCAATCACTGAGCCTCTGAACTGCAGAATGAAAAAGAGGTGAGTTAGTGACAGTGACAGTGGTTCCTCTCTTCTCAGGGTGGTATTGCTAACCTCATCAGAGTTCTGAGGATGACCCTTAAGTGCACATGCTTGTCAGTGTGTGTATATATGTATCACTTGCTATTATTACTGCACAAGCTATTTGTTATTATTGCACGTAATAAAAGCACATTTTCTGTGGTTTAGTGGACTCAGAAGAGCCAGAGGGCAATATGGTGGTCTTGATGACGACACTGCTATCGTGGACTGCATCAGGAGTGGGCAGGAGGAGGAGTATAGGAACCTAATCAAGGACTTTGTTAAATGGTGTGATTCAAACCACCTACCACTGAACACCAGCAAAACCAAGGAGCTGGTGGTGGATTTTAGGAGGACCAGGCCCCTCATGGACCCCGTGATCATCAGAGGTGACTGTGTGCAGACCTATAAATACCTGGGAGTGCAGCTGGATGATAAATTAGACTGGGCTGCCAATACTAATGCTCTGTGCAAGAGAGGACAGAGCCGACTATACTTCCTTAGAAGGCTGGTGTCCTCCAACATCTGCAATAAGATGCTGCAGATGTTCTATCAGACAGTTGTGGCGAGTGCCCTCTTCTATGTGGTGGTGTGCTGGGGAGGCAGCATAAAGAAGAGGGACGCCTCACGCCTGGACAAACTGATGAGGAAGGCAGGTTCTGTTGTAGACATGGAGCTGGACAGTTTGACATCCGTGGCAGAGTGACGGGCGCTGAGCAGGCTCCTGTCAATCATGGAGAATCCACTACATCCACTGAACAGGATCATCTCCAGACAGAGGAGCAGCTTCAGCAACAGACTGCTGTCACTGTCCTGCTCCACTGACAGACTGAGGAGATCGTTCCTCCCCCACACTATATGACTCTTCAATTCCAGGGGGTAAACGTTAACACTACACAAGATTATAGACTGTTATACCTGCCTTGCACTCTCCAACTTGCATTTTTTAACTTGAACTGCGCTTTTATTGCTCTTTAATTAATATTGTTTTTGTCAGTATACTGCTGCTGGAGTATGTGAATTTCCCCTAGGGGATTAATAAAGTATCTACCTACTTTACCTACCTACCTACCTACAGTTCTCTGTAAAGTAGGTAAGTGAAAAGACTAGCTGCCTCTAAAATGTGCAGCACTGTAGTGAGTTCATAATTGTAATTCTCATTCATCTCCTGTGACATTTGTAGAAATGTGGAATATCAAATTCTGTTAAACAAACTAATGGCTTATCAACCATTCATTCAGAAAGGGCTCCTGCACCTGGAAAAAACAGAGACAGGGTGTGTTTGTATGTCGGTCAACATAATGCATTGTTAAAGCACAGTAATTACAACAAGCACTTGTTCACTGGGTTAGAAGTTTCAATAGCAAAATACTGGCATACTGGCCTTCCTACCTGCTCAGAGAATTGCCTGTAATGTCAATTGTCATTGTCTAATTTCTCAACATACCGTTTTAATATTAATGACCTATTCAAACTGCTGTCTTGGGGCTATTGACAAACACAAATCTGCACATCGAAAGGGCGATATGACCATTGTGAGAAATTTAAATCAAACAAATCCTACAACACTTCTCCCAAAGTTGCAATATAATGTGTTCTGCTCAACAGGACAGGTGAACACTTTGGGTAAGTTTTATACAAACATCTGGGATTCTTTAAAGGGTAAAACCCACACTTACTTTGGAGAGCCAGGGCAATTCTCTTTATTACTGTTTCTTGAATACAAACAACTGCAGGAAGGTGGAGCCGAAGCAATGCACTGCCTGGGATATCTGCAGAACAGCCTACAATGAGTAGACATAAACTAACGTAAAACAAATATGCATCAGTCACATGTAAGTTTTATGCAACTGACATGGTTATGCAGTAAAATAAAACAATACCACAAAGAAAAGTATTGTAATTATCAATAACTGGCTACATTAGGAAATAACTGTTGATCTGTTAATCATAATATACATAATTTCTACAAAACCAGATACTTTGGACTCACATCAGTTTACCTGTTGCAGAGAAAGAACCAGTGAGGATGCAATTTCCATCGCTTTCCACATAACATTAAACTTCTATGAAAAGGAACGCTTATGTGAGAATGACATTTATTGGCTTTAACTTGGCATTCAACACCATCATTCCCCTAAAATTAGTTCAGGAACCTTACAAGAAATATAACCATGTGTAAGAAGATCCAGGATTTCCTGACTGCTACACCGTGTTCACTTGCAATCAGACAGACAATAAATATGTTGGAAATTTCATGTGAACCTAATGTGATTTAGTATGACAATTGCACTATTGCATAAGGCAGGGTCCAGTAATGAAGGTTTAACATGATCTACAAATTGGGCAACATTCCTGTCAATACAGGATATTTTTGATAAGCAATAATGGAACAAAGCAGGTACCAGCACCTGTGTGCTGCTTATTCGTCTAAGCTGCATTGTATGCATTGTACTTTTCGCTGAGCACTGATTGGTTGTCAGCTCTTGCATATAGACAGGTTCCTTTCTATAACTTAGGATGAAATAAAAAGTTTGATTTTGTCACAGGGAGTTGCAAACTAGTTGGACTTAGTCACTGTGTGTGTCAGACTATCATAAGAGTTCATCCTGACTGCCTCTGGCTCGCTAAGGTTATGTAAATGAAGTTTGCAGCCAAAAATTGCTGGAAAAATCGTGTAATATGGCATGGCCTTAAAGTAGTAAAGGTAACAACTACTGCACTGTGGGAAACGACACATTTAAAACTGGAACCTCTTCACATCTGTTGCCAAGCAAGAATGAAAAGATTAAATGTTCTGTTTTGTGTATTTACAGACTGTCTGGAAAAAGGGGGGGGGGTGTCAATTTATATAATCAAAGTATAATTTGGATACAGAAAGAAGAAATTGAAAGGCTCACAACAAAGCAGTGTATTAACTCAGTTACAGTGGACATGTTAGAACATGAGGATGTTGGTCTCAGGATCTAATGAGGCATGAGGAAGTTAGTCAACATCTGTTCTCCACTGAAAGAAATGACATTGAAATGTTGTGGCTTTTCTACCAAAAGAATTCACATGACATTGCTTGAAAGTGTTACTGAAGCTGAAGAAACAAATCGCAAGGGGAGCCACTACTTAAGTGTGATGCTGAAAGAGCTACAACATGGGCTACAACAAATAACATACTGTATGCTTTAAGTGGAATCTAGTTTATGCCTTCAACAGGCCAAATCTCAACGCTTGTGCAGTCAGCCCGGCCTCAGAATGGATGCACCTATGATTTACCTGAGAGATGTAAGAGAAAACAGAAACATCCTGGCACCTGGCATCAGTGTTTGCTGCAAAGGATGTGCTCTTACTGAGCCTTAACTTGATTATACATGAAACGTCAATAGATTACACAAAAGCACTCTCAGGTTTAGTGGGCAGTTTGGAAAGTAGTGTGTTTGCAAGAACACAATTTGCAAGTATTATATCATTGAGAATGACTAAAGTCCATTTGGGAAATCTTAGAAATAAGAAAATGTAAAATAAACATTTCTATTTATTGGCTTTGAAAAAAGTCCATAAGCTGCTATGTCAATATGGTAATTAGTGATTTTATATTCTTAGTTTTTACTAATTCAAGTAAACACTAACTGGCTAAAGGCTTCCACTAGAATGCACTCAAGAAGTGCAGGATTAGCCTTTGATTGGGGACTGCGATCCCCCTTATATGTGACACGGATCATAAAACCTGTCATCCAATAGTCTCTGATGTATCTGGAGTGCAAATAAGCACCAGCCTCAAATTTAGGGGAGCCTTATTCTTATATTTTGGCTAACGCTTTACCATGAGATCTTAGAGTCTTACATGCATTTTCATTTCTCCTTAAATTTGCTCTTTATTTTCTTGTGATAAAACTGATATGTCTTGGTACAAATGTATGGCATCTTGGTGAGAGTAGGTTAGCACAGAGAGTATGTGCTTTAGACAAAGATAACACTACATGACAGCCATGGCCGCTTGAGATGATCCCTGGTGCTTGGATACTGTTTAAACCACCTTCCTGCTTAAACAGTGTACACATCTGAAATGGCAAGCAGTGCCCAGAAAGATCTATTAGACTGGCCACAAGAAAAAGAAGTATATGAAGTACGATTGGCATCTGCCTCACCTGCTGTTTAGAAGTGCATCCCCTTGTATGTTTATACAGTACTAGCTCTGTAAGCCCGTGCTGTAAAAAGCACAGTGTCCTAGAAACTATTGAAATCGTCAGAAAAAACATTGAAATGTAGAGATGTCAGGTAATTGAAAGGAACGACTCTGGGCATCTCTCTCCTAGGAAGTTTCATTTTGCCGATGTGCTTGCTTCTCTTGTGCATTAGCGGCAGGAGGAAAAGTAAAAGGGATACCGTCTTGCTGATGTTAGCGGCTAAGCGACTTTGTCTTTCTTCTGAGGTTTCGTTTTGCTGACATGCTGGCCTCGCTTATGTAATTAGCGGCTAAGCGAGTTTTCCATTTCCTCTGAAGTGGAGCCCTTACTCCAACTCTACCTCTCACTTCCGAGCCAGACAGTCACACACACTTCCACGCGTAGACGTTTATACAGTATATAAGATAATGTATTCAGGTACTTGTTATTTTGTGTATTGTGCTTCTCCTTCTTGTACCTATAAAATGTGTTACAAAGAGATCCTTAATTTCACAAATAACGTCCTAATAGTAAATTGGTGGCCTAGTAGATAACACATTGTGCTTTGTATCACAATGTTGTTTGTTCAATCTTTGTCTCTGGCTCAGGTGTAATTGCTTAAAAAGTATGCAAACAATCAGATGACAGTTCTTTTTAAAGCATCTTGAGATGGTCCTCAATATGGAAAGAAAGGCACTACAGAAAACAATGCTGTTTTTATTAACATTCCCTTCCTTATTATTTAATTTTAGGTACTTTGTAATTCTGCTGTGTGCCCATAGACCTTACTGTATTCACGCCAAATATTTATCAGCATATTCAACAAGTATCGAAAACATCCTGATTATTTGTTATCATGCTGCCCAACCTTAATAAAAATAAACATGTTAGTGGGAGTTGAGTCCCTGTGCTGGCAAATCAGGCAGAAATGGACTTGAAATATTTAAAGTGGAAACAGACAAGGCAGGCATCTTAATTCAGTCCTATTCCTATTCCTTGCTGGCCTGTGGGTATGAAAAATACACCAAGGGGGCAGAAAGATATATTAATTAAAAGGCTTTTGCGGTGGTTGCTTGTTTTGTTATTTTTCAACAGACCACGGAAGCCTCAGGAGAACAGACTGTGTATGTTGCATTACTTAGAAGTACTATTATATTGCCATCATTTTACAGTATCAGTAAGTTTTGTTTGTCATGCATCTGGGTGTTATGCATAAAATAACTTTTGCTATCATTATTTTATAACTTGCATCACAGGCGGCGTAAGTGTAAATGTTTCTTGACCACAGGAAGCCTGGTGACAAGCAGTGTCATTTTGGTTAGCCAAACATTATATTTAACATCCAGTAGTGAAATGTGTGGGCTATATAAAATATGAATTTAATTAACTCAGTATATTTATTCAAGACATATTTTAACACCATATTTTTGTGCAATTTTTGGAAAATAACTTAGTAATTTAATATTACAAAAATACATTTTGTTACAAAAATTGCTTCATTTTAAATGACTAAACTATCAGAATGTCATTTAATGTACAAGTTAGGTTTAGATCAATGTAAACAATTACAAACATCACTTTATATGATACGTCAGGAATGGATTGGACATTGGTGCAAGGATTGGGGTACCAGCTCTATAATCGTCTTTTGACAGGCAAACAAAAACCAGGTTTTAAATAGAAAAAACACAGCTACAGTCACCTTCTCTCAAAATGTCTCTGAAGAAAATGGAACGGTCCTTCTCCTTCAGAGGGATTCTTTGGAACAAACATCTGCTTTCCGCCAGTGGGTCGAATTTATAGTGAACATCCCGGAAAGAGCAGTGCTTCAGAAACCCAGCAGAGACACGTTCGGGTTCAAGCATTTGCCCTTTGGAGCTGCAGAAGAAAAGGAAAGAAGTGGTTAGTGACAACTCCCTCTCATCTCTGGAATGGATTATTTCAACAGAGCCTTGAAGGTATTCCCTAAGCTCACGTGTCTTTAAATTGAACATTAACAAAAACAGCAGAAGCAAAAGTAGAACAGTTTTCTTACTTCTTCTAATGACAAAAAATTATTTATTAATCTTGTATTATAATGGGAGAATGAGAAATGAAAATTTCAAGGACACATAGTATGCACTCTCATTTAAGATGTGGTGCAGCAACCCTGAAACTTCCAAAGTAGTGGATGATTTCTGCAGGACAGTCAATGGTCTCTTTGTCTATTACCCCAGTATCAATGGTTTTAAATTCTCTAGAAACACTGGAATAATTTTTTGATACCAGTCAACAGAAAAAGAATCTTATATGTCAAAGTAAAAACAGATCACTGCAAAGTGGTCTAAATTAAATTGAGTTCATAAATATGAATCCCCTCAAAGTCAGTATTTAGTGGATACAACTTTGGCAACCATGACAGCCATCAGTCTATCTGCACAGGCGTCTTTTTGTCTCTCTCTATTAGCTTTGCACAACTGGACACTGCTATTTCTTTCCATTCTGATTTGCAAAACTGCTCAGGCTCTGTCAGGTTTCATGGCGATTGTGAGTGAACAACATTTTTCATGCCCAGACATAAATTCTCAGTTGGATTGAGATCTGGACTCTGACTCAACCACTCCAGAGCATTAACATTATTGTTATTAAGCTATTCTCATGTAGCTTTGCCTTTATTCTTGGAGTAGTTGACTTGATGAAAAACAAATATCTCAAGACAGAGGTTTCTTGCAGACAGCATCAGGTTTTCTTCCGGGATTTCCAAGTATTTTGCAGCATTCCTTTTACCTTCTACCTCACAATCCTTCTAGGGCCTGCTGCAGAGTTAGTATCCCCATAGTATGATGCTACCATCATCATTGTTCACTGTGGGAATGTTGTGTTTTTATAATGTGCTGTGTTCGGCTTACACCTAACGTGGTTAAGTTTGATGGCCAAAAAGCTTGATTTTGGTCTTGTCAGAAACCTTCCTGTGAACTTCATAGTCTCTCATGTACCTTCTGCTGAGATATCATGTACATTTTTTTAAGACTTTCCCTTTGCCCTTCCTCCATAACGCTATGACTGATGAAGTACCTTGGAAGTAGTTGTTGTATGCAAAGTTTCCCCAATCTCTGCCACTGTAATTCATAACTCCTTCAGACATATCTTCATCTCACATGGTCACTCAGTTTTTGTGGATGGCCTGCTTTAGGCAGATTTACAATTTTGCCAAACTCTTTCCATTTCCTAATGATTGATTTAACTGGATTCCAAGGGAGTTGTTTGGAGTTTTCATTGGTCTCCATTAAGTAGCTTATGCCATAATACTGACACACCACAAGATGGACCTTCCACATACAGAAGCATTTATACAACTATCACTTGAAACTCCATGACTACAGACAGGGGATCTCCACTGAACTAATTATGTGACTTCTAAAACAAGTTGGTTATTTATTTTGTGTCTTATATCTCTAATTAATTTAGACCATTTTCCAGTGATCTGTTTTCACTTTGATATTAAAGAGTCCTTTTCTGTTGTTTAGTGTCAGTATAGCCAAATGAAATCATCTGAAGTTGTTTGGATAACAATAAAATGTGAAAATGACCAAAATGGTGAATACCTTTATGGATACTGTAGGATATTAACATAATACATTCATATATGAGATGTTCAAAACTTAAGATGCAATAATACAAAATTGAAACAAGATGAGCTGGAAATATATTTGGTATGAAAAAATAATGTTTTTATTGACAATTCATATTTTAAGGAATAAACAAATTCAAAATTAAAGTTCACTATTTTCTAAATTAATTATTGCAGAAATACCCACTGCTGCCTAGATATATTAATAAACTTCAAATTTCTCGTATAAGGTGGGCTGGCGCTCTGCCCGGGGTTTGTTTCCTGCCTTGCGCTCTGTGTTGGCTAGGATTGGCTCCAGCAGATCCCCGTGACCCTGTAGTTAGGATATAGTGGGTTGGATAATGGATGGATGGATATAAGGTGGTGTTTCTTTGGATATACCCATCTGAACTTATCAAACACTCTGAAAGTCTTATCTTTGGCAACATTTGGATGACTTGTTCTTTTTTGGATATGCCTATTTTTTCAAACATCACACTGCTCTGCTTATAGTCTTTTGGAATACAGCCACCACATTTGAAATCAACTTCTTCACTAGTTTCTGAGTTAGCAGTGCTGCAGACACACAGACAGTCTCTTCTATTTATAAGCTATACAGCACGCACATTAGAGCTGCCTTTGGTCTGATTTTTAATCCCGCTTCCCAGATATTCTGATTGGTCACGTCTACTGCACCTTAGTTTGCAATCTGCTAGCAGAATTTTAACATAGGCACGCACTTTTGACATGAACACACCTCTCTATTCAGTTAAAGTGCTCATTTGGCGTCACATGCCAAGTTTGATTTTTGTTTACATTGGGTTGGTATGGAAACTGCGTCCCAAGCAGTAAGACCATGTTGACGATGAATGTGCATTGTCAGAAACTCCACACAGCGTCATAGCAGGGTTTGGGGCAGCCACCCGTATATTTGTATCCAGGATGCAAAGTCGCAAAATGTTATACAGCACTGATGTGCATAAAAATGAGTCCAAAACAGAACTGAGGCAATAAGGAAAAGGTGGCTTTTAAAGGGGAAGACAGGAAGTGAAGTCAGAGGGGTCGGGCTCATAAGTTTCTTCAGCGATTGGCTAGGTCTCAGATATTACATTAAAGGGGCCTGTGCCGACAAGGTCTTCCTCCATAGGCTCGGACCTGGAAGTGATGTCAACAGGGCCAGGTGGAATCTCCCGTGGATGGTCTGCAGGAAAGCGAGAAAAAGAATCAGTGAACTCTGCCACGTCCCGGGCTGACTCGGAATTGCCCTTACTCAAGCCCTTTAGCTGCCTCCCATGCACACGTGTGACAACATATATCAAAGACATATCACAGTGTCCCTTATATGGTAACGTCTACATTTTAGAGCTGGTCAAAATTAAATGATTTATTTTCCATTGGTTTCTCGTGCCCCATTAGCCTCTATTGTAAAGCACCAGTGCGGGCAAGATATTTTTTTTAATTTATAACAAAAACACTTAACGATAGAACACAATTTTGCATGGTAAATGCATGTATACCATGTCTGAGAAGAAATAATTTTGACTTGAAAAATACTAACCTTATTCTTTAAAATAGCTGTAATCCCAGTGCAGTTCAGTACAGACAAACACTAAATGGATATAAAATACAAAAACATGTAAATGAAATCGTATGGTATAATGCAATATACTGTATAGTCAAACATAATGCCCAATCCTTCAGAAAAGGTTTAAATACAGCCATGTCCATATCTTGATATTACCTGTTGTAGGCAGTGATTAAGCTAGACATATCTAATTTGGATGCCTCTAGTTTGCCAGTCAACATTTTTGCAATCTCTTAAAAAGCAGTGGACATTCCATCACAAGACACAAATCTTAAAGCTAATAATATTTCAATGTGTAGTTGAACATTTTTGTAGGTTATGGTAACCATCCACTACATTTAATTCACCATGTGTATTTTTCCTATGCACGTTTGCCACCATGCCCTTATGTTGGCATGCATTTTCCCAACATGCTTTTGTTAACACTGTGTTTTATTCCTATAGACTAAATATCGCCTAAGAGATGAACTTGACACATGGAAATCCTAAACAGAAAGAGACCAAATCAAGTAGACTGTCCTGTTTAAAACAATCAAAGGAATAATCCTAATTGAACTGTTTTTCTTAAGTTACCTAAAATGAACACTAAATTGTGACATGAAACATGGGTTTCTCTCTGACTCCTCATTATGCTGTAAGTGGTAAATAGATGAATGAATTTGCAGCATTCATGGTCACTTTTCTTTTCTATTTTTTAATTAATTTTGTTTAGAAACAAAATGTTTTAACAGATCACAACTCAATCAAACAAATGACATAGTAAGTACAATAGTATCCTTCGAAAGCAGTCCATTAAAGTCCACACTCAGCCCCAACCAAACAAGAGAGCTGAGCCCTGTCTAAAATAGTTCTTAGTATAGGATAAAACAGAAAGTAAAAGGAAAGGATTTAGCACAGGCCTGCCATGTTTACTTTAGAATTAAATTAATGAGTTCTTGTCAAGCTCTGAAAAAATTCTTAACAGATCCTTATAAACAGAAATTGATTTTTTTCTAATTTGAAGTAATACAGACCATTGCTTTTCCACCGAGACAGAGGTACATTTGGGATTCTTCAATTTGAGCAAAATAAGTCTTTGTCAAGCCAAACTGTATAAGATAACACAACTGATTTTTTTCAGAACATAGTTTCATCCCATAATGGCTTGAAGTGGGCCATTATGCATTGGTACAGCATAACCAGTAATCCATTTTTCATTGCAGCATAATGACAGTAAACAGTTGCATTACTAGTATCTTTACATTTACTAATTTGGCTGATGCGTTTACCCAAGGTGACTTACAACATTTATGATACAACCAGTTATATTTCTTTTGGTTTTCCAATTGGGGTAAAGGCAGGTCACTCATTGTCAGTAGTGCGATTTGAACCCACAATCTCAGCAGTTGCAGTCCAAAGCCTTAGCCACTACACCATACTGCTTGCCTGTATCAGCCACTCTGACCTGCAAAGGGAACCCACTGTTGTATCAACTGTATAAATAAGATCCAGTTTGAACCTCTAAGGGGAACCCCCCCCAGCCAACACTAGTTGATTAAGAAATTTTCAAGGCACTGGGAGAAGGACCAAGATGCTGACAAAAACAGAGAGTTCTGGCACACATGTGTATCCACTTCAGGCACTCATTGAGAGTGATTTTAAATCCAAGGCTATTCGAGAGATACTCAAATGTTTTTGCTCCAAATGATTTAAGTGTAGAACATTCCGAAAACATGCAAGTTAGTGGTGTAGGATCTTTAAGATATTGGTCAAAGGTTAGATCTTCTCTTGGTTAGACATATTTATATACAGTATACTGTACAGCATGTGTAATCAAAGAGCAATTTTTTAGGTGAATTAGGGTGCACTTAGCACATATTGAACTAGAGTGTATTTTATGTATTCCATTTCTTCCCTGAATTTTTAAATAAGAAATTCTTACCTCCTTACACTCTAAGACCATTAAGGGGTAAGTTCCATAAAATTTTTTGATAAACCTCAGGGATGCATGTAGGTGAAAGATAAGGGAAGTTGGGCAGGCTGCTTTTAAGGAAGTCACTAATTTGAATATAGAAGAAAATGGGTCACTGGAAGGTTAAATTTGGAACTTAATAGAACAAAAGATGCAAATACCTTATCAGCCTAGAGATCTCAAAATGCCACTGGTCTTTTCAAAAGCCACAGAAAACATGAAAATCTTAATTGTACATCAGATGTGGACAAAGATATCAATTACTGTAGCCCTCAGAGGTGAGGAGTTAAATTGGAGTGGATTTATGAGATTAACTGAGATTCTGTCCACTCGGGAATTGAAAGGCTCAGCAGAGACTTTTTACAAAGACACACTGGCTAACGAGAACTGTGAAAGTGACATAACCTGCCAAGAGGTCTATCCCACACCATGAGCCCACGCACTTGTCCATCCATCAGTCAGTCAGTTAGTCCATCACCTTATATTTTATGCTACATTGTCACAAACTGATGTTGTAGAATATTGGCTTGCATAACTAAAGGAAACAAATAATATTTGTAATATTGAGAGGACAAATGCTTACTTAGATGGATTTCAAAATACAATGTTGTTCTATATATTACTATTTTAATAACCCATTATTAGAAAGACTGGCTTCAGAAAATGAGTAGACAAAGGCCAGGTGATTTATAAAAATAAATGACAGCTATGCACGTATTTGGCCTCAACCCACACTAAGATTAGAGACAAGATGTGCAACAAAAGATCTTTAGAAAATACAAACATTGTTTTCATTTTCTTAGGGTATCCTAGATTTCTTTTTTTAAATGCACTGGGATCTATTCTAACTTTATATATTTACAGTACCTGGACCATAGTTTAATTTAGAATATTACTACAATTACTATTTTGTAAATGTTTGGAATACTGTAAGCGGAAGAGAATCCAAATCAGCTATTGTCATGTCAAGGGCAGTCAAGAAAAATTAACAAGTGACTGTAGCCACAAAATATCAAGCGGGATGAAGCCTAATTTTCTTGCCACATTCTTATTAATAATCTGAAGAAGGACTTTGTCCCTGAAGAGCTCCGATGATGTTAAATAAATTAAAGCAACTAAAGCAGACAGTTAGATCTAATTAAAATGCTATTCTCTGATTAATATGTAACTAGAAATGCTTTTTTTATTGTGCCCCCAGCTAATTGACAGGCTCTGGTATTCTTCAAAGACAAATTTTACAAATGAAAAGTGGAGCTGTTGACTGCAGACACACTGTAGCTCCTCAAAACATTCGGCTGAACATTATAATTCTTTATTTAGCAGACATCTTTACTCAAGGAGACTTCCAAAATAGTTTTACATACAATAATTGATTGATTATAAAATACAAAATTAACAAAACGAAGAGTGGAACACAAGTATAGCACTGAAATTACTTCCACAGCCAGATTCAACCAAGCTCTCTAACAAAACCAAAGTTGCTTAATGGGTGAATTGGGTCAGTACATTTGCAGAACAGCAGAAGGGCAAAATCCAAACCAGTCTAATGGTATTTAGTAAAGAGTTGTGTTTTCAAGAGGTGCCTGAACATTAATAATAATAATGATATTAATAATGATCTGCTATGCTGATGATACTCAGGTTTATATTCCCTCTGCAACAAATCAACTCCACAACTGTCTGTCTGAACTAAGATCCTGGATGGCTAATAATTTTCTTGATCTAAATCAAAATAAAACAGAGGTGCTTATAGTGGGTCCACCAGCTAAAGCCCAAATTGGTCTTGGACTTCTCGGCTCTTTCTCTGTCTTTTCCAAACCTCAAGTCCGCAATCTTGGTGTTACCTTTGATAGTAACCTCTCTTTTGAGAAACAAGTAAATTCTGTAGTCAAGAGTTGCTTTTTCCAACTTCGTCTATTAGGTAAGATAAAGCCTTTTTTATCTTCTAAAGATCTTGAGAAAGCTACTCATGCTTTTATTTTTTCTCACCTCGATTATTGCAATTCGCTGTATTCTGGGATTAACAAATCTCTGATACACAGGTTACAGCTGGTCCAAAATGCTGCCGCTCACTTTCTGGTTGGGGCAAGGAAGTATGACTCTGTTTCTCCTATTTTAGCTTCTTTAACACTGTCTGCCTGTCAGTTTTCGAATTGATTTTAAAATCTTGCTGCTAGTTTTTAAATCTTTACATGGGTTTGCTCCTGCCTATTTATCTGAACTGTGTGTTTTACACCAGCCATCCAGAGTGCTTAGATCTTCTGGTCAGTTGTCTCTTGTTGTCCCTAGTGCCAAGTGTAAAACCAAGGGGGACAAGGCCTTTGCAGATGCTGCTCCTCGCCTGTGGAACTCTTTACCTCATCATATAAAGGAGTCGTCTACAATTGAACTGTTCAAAACAAGATTAAAACTCACTTCTTTTCACTTGCATTCAGTGACCTTCAGTAATACTGATGTTTTCCTCTTTGTGATCATAGAACATTATTTCTATTTATTATTAATTTATTATTACTATTTATGTTTTATTGTTTATGTTTTTTTTCTTTTATTCTATTATTGTAAAGCACTTTGGCCGCAGCATTACTATGTTGTTTTAAATGTGCTATATAAATAAATTGACATAGACATTGATGATAATAATAATAATAGTAATTCTTTACATTTATATAGTGCTTTTCTCACTACTCAAAGCCCTTCAGTGAGTTTGGAGCCACTTCAACCACCACTAATGCGTAGCTTCCACCTGGATGATGCGACAGCAGCGATTTTTGCCCCAGTACGCTCACCACACATGAGCTGTTAGGTGGCAAAGTGGTGAGAGGGATAGACAATTTAGCTTGGGCATCAGAATACACCCTACTCGTCACAAAGGATGCCCAGGGATCTCTTATGTCCACAGAGAGTCATGATCTCAGTTTTACGTCTCAGCTGAAGGACCATGCCATTTTTATGGCACAGTGTCGCCATCACTGCACTGAGGCATTGGGATCCACATTCAGACCACAAGGTAAGAGTCCCTTATTGGCCTCACCAACACCTCCTCCAGCAGCAACCCAAGTTTTTCCTAGATGGTTCCCCATCCAAGATTTGGCCAGGCCCAAACACGCTTAGCTTTAGGTGGAAGACCTGTTCTGAAGTGCATGTGGTATAGGAACAGTTTGCAAAGTCAGTGGACACCACATGTCATAGTTTGGTAGAGAGGACTGGGAAAGAAAATAAATTTATACTCTCTGTGGCAGGCTGGAAAAACACACACTTCTCTGAGGAACACATGAGAAGAACAGAGACTGGGGAAGCTGAGAAGGGGGGCAGCATTGGAAGGAGTAGTTCAGGACCAGAGCTATGAATCTCATTACAGCAGTTCCAATGGAAGTGGAAGAATAAAAACAGAGGAGTGGTGTGGGTGTTGTGATTGACAGAACACAGTAGTCAGACAGCAAAATTGTATAAGCATTTATTAGTGGGTGATCACTAAAACATCACCTTTGTATGTTGCTACATTGTTTGCTTGAAATTAGTCGTTAATGATAAAAGATCCATTGTTCCCAGGGATTTGTTCCTGCCTTGCGCCCTGTGTTAGCTGAGATTGGTTCCAGCAGAGCCCCGTGACCCTATGTTAGGATATAGCGGGTTGGACAATGGATGGATGGATGTTTCAAGTCTATTACGGTGCGTACAGGTATTTGGCATCATATTTTATAGTATAAATTGTTCATTTTAGACTATGGTGAAACACATTTAAACATATGATGACACACATAGTTAATTTTGTTTGATCAAAATGTCATCTTTTTTCCAGACAGATGTGCTGGATAAACATGATTTTGCTTTTGGACCATACATAAAAGATCATGTCAGGCTAGTTTGTATATACAGCACACTGCAAATAATAATTACTGACAAATACTGATTTGCTTTTTGTTTTTACAAATTATGGATAGGTTTTCCTTATTTTATTAAAGTTTAATCAGTCACAATAATATGGCAAATAATGAGATTACAATGCAAGAATAAATAAACTTTAATAAAGATGATATAAATTAATCAAAGGTATTCAATAGTAAATAGGTATTCAGTTATGCCCATTACCTTCTTTATATGTACTGTCTTGGATTTATCATGCTACTTGTCTTGAAACGTGCCTGTCTTAGAAAGATGCTGAATGACTTTGATTTACAGGCAGCTACAATATGTGATGAATTGTCTGTGCTCTGCATTTTTTACGCAGGGTTAAGCCAAGCTTTAACCATTTTTCTTCTAGCCTTCAACAGAAGCATTGTGTCTGAGCTGACTTGCTTTTGAGTGTTTTCATTTTTGGATTTGTAATTTTTTGCTCGTCTCTTGATCCTGCTTCTATATCCGTCTGTTCAGTATCAAGTCAAGTGGCTTTACTGTCATATCATCCATACACAATATTGCTGCATACAGTGGCACAAAATGACATTCCCCAGGACTGCAGTGCAACATATACATAAACACAGGGCAAGTGCAAGACAGGTAAAGAATTATATTATACTGTAAATAGATAAATAAATAATAAATACTATATAAGTGAATAGACAGTAATAATTTGAAAAAGATGGTGATAAATTAATAAATAATAATAACAATTAATAATAAAAATAACAAAGCGGTAACAAGTGCAACTTACATAAATAAGCTACTAGGAGCAGATCTGAGGACAGGGAGGATCAGCACAGAATTAAGAGTCCAGGTAGCCAAGGGGTAGAAGCTGTTGGAAAACCTGATAGAACTGGTTTGAATGCTACAGTACCTTCTGCCAGATGGAAGTGTGACTAAGAGACCATGGGAGTGCTGGGAGCAGTCCGTCACAATAACATAGGCTTTGCAGATGCAAACAGACTTTGCAGTGATGCCGCTGGGCAGAAGGCTATCAGTGGTTCCCTGCTCCTATAGAATGTGGTGAGAATGGGAGGAGGTAGACTTGTCTTTTTCAGAACTGCCTAAGCAAGTGGAGACCCTGCTTGGCCTTCTTGGCTATGTAGGTGGTGTTAATTGACCAAGTAAGGTCAGTTGCTAGGTGCACACCAAGGAATTTGGTGCTTTGCTTTTGACCAATGCCACCACAGAGCACTTGATGTTTACTGGGGTGTTGACAGCATGGGCTTTCTTGAAGTCAACACTCATCCGTTTTGTCTTATCCTGATTCAAATATATATTGTTGCACTTGCACCACATTCAGTAAGTTGACACTCATACCTATTGCTGACACTGTTGTGTCATCTGCAAAATTAATGATGGTGCTAGAGTTGTATGCAGTCATACAATGGTGAGTCAGCAAAATGAACAGAAGTGGTCTGAGCAACAAACCCCTGAGGGGTGACAGTGCTCATCATAATGGTACTGAAGATAGTACTTCTGACACAGACTGGATGGGGTCTCATTGTCAGGAATTTCAGGATCAAATTGTATAGGGAAGCGTTGTGGCCAAGTAGACCTAACTTCCCTATGAGATTCTGAGGGATAATGGCATTGAAAGTTAAGAACTGAAGTAAATGAAAAGCATTCTAGCATAACTGTTGATGACTACCTGCCTCAGAGAAATGTTGATGATGTCTGTTAAAATATTCATTAGTTAGCTTGTAAATTTTCTGAACACTTGGCCAGGTGTGTTGTCTAGTCCAGCAGTTTTGTGTGAGTTTACATTCACCAAAGTTCTTCTCACATCAGCAGTGGACAAGCACAGTACCTGTTCTTCCTGAAGAAGGATGGACTTCCTCACAGGTATATTGTTCAGGGCACCAAACTGCACGTAGCAGTCATTTAGAGCATCTGTAAGGGAGGCATCATCACTACAGACAGGTGATGTGTCCTTAGAGTCTGTGATGACTGAGCTTCCCTGTCACATGTGCTATGTGTCTCAGCCATCTGCCTTTATTATTTATACTTTTGTATTGATTATGCCTTTTGGAATAAAACTACTTTTTTTACTTACTGCTTTTTGAATGCCTATTTTGAACTTCGGTTGCAAAAGTATCCAACTGCCCAAGTCCTCTCTTAATATTTCTCATCAGCTGCTCTTGCTTGCTATAGTACTGGGGGGGACCTTCAGCACATGTGTACCCTCAAGCATAATGGAGGGCCATGTTAAAGACAAGCCATGCCCAGAAATATGGTGGAAGAGATGCCACAACAGTAAGCAAGAACACATGTCTAGACATTCTGGTTTTATTTTCCCGCATCCCAAAGACATGGAGAGTTTTGTTAACTAGAGGAGTCTTTTATGTCTAAGAGAGAGATGCTGACAGCTGGTAAGTGCAACACCCTCAAAACCTACATTTATAATTTCCTTTTTCTTTTACACCTCTCAGACCAAAGCAATCAAGCTCATCTCACAAAAAGCAGACCTACCGCATATGGCTGCATAATCGAATCCTGCAATTAATATCACAGTGAACATATATAACAGAGTCTACATACAATCAAGTAAACAGTAGTAAAAAATGAATTGGCCTGCAGGATGGCCTAAGATCATAATAAATAGAAATTTAAACTATAAGCAAATGACTGCTTTGTGATTGAGGCAGCAAAATGAGTAAGTTACAAACTACAACATAGACATATTTTTAATGTCCAGTTGGGTGGCAGGTGTTATATATCTTACTTTGAATTCTTCCTGGATTCATCGATTCTTGATATTGTTGTGGTGTCCTTGACATCATTTGAGAGTCTGCTGTAATGTTACACAGCATCTAACATTGCACAGTCCAGAGCTCACTTACAAATAGAGACATGAATCTCAGTGAGAATTTCTTAGTCAATAAAAGATAAATAAGTTAGAAAAAATACACATGGTGTAACATTCTGGTGTACTTGGGGACTTGTTAACTGATTTGAAAGTTGTAGCATTTTCAGTTTTTTTAGTTGCTCCATCAAAGTGTTAGGTATAACATTTTTGGTTTTTTTTAAGTTTTTATTATAGTGAGACATCAACACAAATAGCTCTTGTTACAGAATGCAATTTCATGTGTTAGTCAACTACATTAAATGCATTCTTTTTAACAGTACTTTACACTGTTATGTAGTTAAAAGCATAGACCACATAGGCTTGTGGTGACTCTATATTCTCCTAAGTGATATGAAAATGACATCTATTGGTGTTCTCTTGTTATTTCTTGCTTGTGGGGAGGTGTGTGACTAACTGTAGTTAAAATTTCTTAAACCTTAATTTTTGAAAGAATTACCTAATGGAGAGTTAAAAGTTCAGTCAAAATCTCAAGGTAAAATTGTTGGCTGCTTTGAACCACACCATGGAGCAGTTTGGAGCTTTGTTTATAAATTAGAGTGGCAAAGAAATCTTGAATCCTTATAATGTGCACATAATGCAGGCATGAGGCTGTTTTTAGTGTAATGTAGATACTGAGTAAATATTTGTTCACTCTATGCTTACAGAGTAACGTTTACACAATTCCATTCCTCATACTCCTCTTAATTTCTAGATATGCAACATTTTTTTTTGTTTTACTTTTACAGTAAACTTACCTCAAGCAGCAGTTGAAGTGAGCTGGTGGACCAGAGGTTTGCACATCATTCCCGGGTTTGACTAACTTCTGTTGGGGATCTCTTTTGCCATCAGGAACAGCTGTCAAATGAGTAAAAGAGGAAAATATACAAAATAAACAAGATGAAGAGACCACTCTCAAGGTAAAATTGAAACAGTAAATAAATTTGTAATTGAATTTGCACAGAATGTTTCTCTGTTTAAAGTTTACGAATTTTCCAACACTTTCCAAAGAGAGATTTTGAAATTTCAAAAATGTGAACAGTCTGCTCTGTTTGAGATGTCTTAATGAAAATTTAACTTTCTTGACAAATCTCCTCAAAGAATTACAGTAATTGTGTCAAACCTCAACAAAATCAGTCCATTGGGAGTTGTGTTATGCGGACAGACAGACAAACAGACATGACAATGGCAGTAGGTGCTTCTCCCTTTATGTGTATACACTCTTAAAAATGAATGAATTCATTGGTTACTGGTGTTCAGATTCAGTTTAGGTACATTTAGAAAATCGCAGGGTTATGGTGACCCATACTAGGACTATTTTAAGACAGTTATGTACCAGTCTTAGCTCTTATAAATGTATTAACAGAACAGCTTACTCAAACAGCCATACAATAAAATCAAAAATAATTCAAATATAAATAAGAGAAAATGTAAATAATTTCTGAAGACTTTATAAGCTCAGCTAAAATACTGATGACATCTGCTTTTCAATCTACTGCTCTAACTACTGCAGCCATTAGCCTTAACACTGACCTTAGTGAAATGGTCATTCATAAGTGATTTTAAATTCACTTAAGTTATAGGAAGCTCTTTTGATTCTTTTTTTGTCTCACTGGCCAGGTGAACCTTTCACACTGAAGGCTTCGCTATATTGTGCAATGTGCTGCTTAGGGACATTACGATCGAGCAGGTAGATGACAGGAAATTATCTTCAGATGTCTACTTTGAGGTGCATTACTTAAAATGTGATTTCTGCTGTCCCTTGAACACCTCATGCGGGTAAAGCCGGCTTTTACTTAAGGTGTACAATAAAAAAATAACTGTGTCACTGCCCCACTGTTCTGAATCCATTATTCACGTCTCACTCAGATTTTAGAATGTACCTTCTTAGAGAAGAAACTAAAGGGCACATGCTGCCTGATTATGTTTCAGCCAGCAGACGACATCTTGTTACAAAAAACTCAAAGTAAATACTCTGTCATTTCGGCGTATGTCTCATTTCACTCTTCAATTACGTCACTGTTTAAAGTTTTGAAAGTTAGAAGGCCCCAGTCTTTTTCCTTGAGCAGGAAATTAATGGGAAAATACATCCCATATTTTTACTTCTGGGTTCCACTGTCTACATTTGTAGTAAATGTAGGATCATATTCACTCTTATTAAAGGCAGTTGTTGAGACATAATAATATATTTTTGTAGACTTTTAAAACGCAACAAAATGAGATGGAAAGACCAGATTCATTTTAATATGGCGATCTACTTGATAGCTACCAGAAAAGAAGGCAATTATGAGTGCCACTCAACTCTGCAAAATAGCTAATAATAACAATGCTAAACTCAGAAACCTTCTTACTTGGTTTTGGAGCAGACAGAAGTGAGCCATGGTGATACACTTTCTTTCTTTCTTTCTTTCTTTCTTTCTTTATTCTTTCTTTCTTTCTTTCTTTCTTTCTTTCTTTCTTTCTTTCTTTCAACTACTCCCAGGAACAGTGGATGGCTTGGGTTACCCATATACTGTAAGACACAATGGTTTAAAAGAAACAGTTTGGATATTTTGCTCGATTTTACTGAAGTCTTTAAAAATTAATATTAGTGAACATATGTTAGCCTGTCTGCACTGGCATTATAATCTAAATCTTTTGTTGGTGCCAGGGTTGTGAGACACCCCCACTTTGGTCATCACGAGACAGTGACCAATTGAAAATTCTGGCACCTGCGGGGTAGTTTCTCTTGTAGATGATAATGGCATGAGGCTTTGCACTTACTAAGAGTTTTTAACCAGCCTTGTGTCCTAGTGGATATCAGTTAAGGCTTTATTACATTAGGCTGCTAGTTAAATTCCCACCTCCAACCCACTGTGTGACCCTGAACAAGTCGTATAAACTTCTAGTGCTCCAATTATAAAAACGATACAGTACATAAATAGCCTAAATGGTTGCACAATGCATCTTTATCTGTGCCTTCGAATGGTGTTTTCTATAAAAAGGTACTGAATGTTGACAGCTGAAATGATTGCCAGTCTTGGGACTCCCATTAACTCTGCCAGGAATACAACTTCTGCCAGCTGAGACATGTTGTTCATTTCTTTAGAAAATCTGCACTGCAAAATTAATCTCAAGATGTGGCTTGTCATTTTTGTCCTCTGGCAGAGACACTACTTTGCTTTCACGCAGTTGTGGCACACTGCAGGAGATACAGCTTCATCCTTCTTCAAGTGTGGTGCACAGTTCTTATACAGAGCATATACAAAATATTTACGCCTGTGTAAGTTTTCACATTTTATTGTTGAATCGCAGAGGATTTCGTTTGTCTTTTTGACACTGATCAACAGAAAAAGAAAATATTCTTTAATGTCAAAATGAAAACAGATTTTTTAAAAGTGGACTAGATTAATTAGGAATAAATATAAAGCACAAAATAATAGAACATATAAGTATTCACCTCTTTAATATAACACACCTAAATTAACCAACTGGTTTAGAAGTCACAGAATTAGTTCAGTGGAAATCACCAATTTGAGGTTTCAGTAGATTGTAGTCTAAATATACTTAAACTAGAATATCCAGCTGATGGTGAGTCAGTATGGTGGCCTAAACTACACAATTAAAATACAAGAATATTCCATGCAATTCAGTAAAAAAGTGATGGAAAAGCACAAGTCAGGGGATTGATACAAGAAAATATCTAAATTACTAAGCATCCAATTAAAGTTCATTTAAATCAGCCATTTAGAAATGGAAAGAGTATGGCAAAGCTGTAAACCTGCCTGGAGTAGGTCATCCACAAAAACTGAGTAAGAGACCTCTGAGCTCTGAAGGAGTAACAGATTACAGTGGCTGAGACTGGAGACCACTGCACATTATCAAAAACATACCCTTTCCCACCATGAAGCATTATGGAGGCAGTATTATTCTGTGGTGATGATTTGCTGCAGCAGACCCTGGAAGGCTTATAAGGGTAGAAGAGTGTAAAGCTGACAGCAATTGAGCAGTTGTGTAAAGTAGAATGCAGAAAAATTCCAGTGTCCAGATGTTCACAGCTGATAGAGACCGATCTACGCAGACGCAAGGTTGTCATGGCTGCCAAATACTAAATACTGACTTGAATGGGGTGAAGCAATTAATTATTTTGTGTTCTATATTTGTAATTAATTTGCAGGGATCTGTTATCATTAAGATAGATCACGTTAAAGGTCACTTTTTCTTTTGATTAATGTAAAAAAATAATTAAAGCCACTCTGATTCGATATTATATAATAAAATGAGAAAACTTCCAAGAGGGTGAATACTATTTATGGGCACTGTATTCACTATGAAGTGCAGTCTCCTGTTCCATCAACTGTAGCATGCTGCCCTCTGCCTTTGTTAGAGGTCACTGCTTTATTTTATCTTAGTTGCATGGCAGTGTTTTTCTTTTCTCCTAGTACAAGTTCACAGTTGCTCAACTACAAACAAATAGGATGCTTCTTTGAATGAGGTGTGTGACGCTCCCAGCTCTTCTGCCTAGGGGCTGAATATGGTTTCCATCTACTCCTTCATCCATCAATTTTCTAAACCTGCATATCCTGAATAGGCCTATCCCAGCAAGCATTGGGTGCAAGGCAGGAACAATCCCAGCACAGGGCACCAGTCCATTGCAGGGTGAACACACTCACACACAAACACACACTACAGCCAGTTTAGCATTTTCAATACACCTAACCATCAGCTTACATGGTCAATGTAAACACCAGCAATGTCGACAGTAGAAATGCACACATGGTAGCTTGCAAACATTGGACTTTCCCACAACATCCTCAGTGGTGATGGCCTCTGTGTGTTTGCTATCCTTTGTGTTCTCCATTTTATGTTGTGGTATATGGTCGGCCATTCATCCCGGCCAATACCCCCAGGCCGCCAGATGGAGCCCTCCCTGTAGCATGGAGGTGCCCCGAATTCCAGCAGAGCATCATGGACATTGGAGTTTTCCTTCACAGCCCTGCTGGATACCATGGGGGCCACCAGAGGACGCTGCAGGGAGGATCAAGGATTATTTGCCCTACAGCCTGGAAGTTCGTCCCAGTCACGTGGACAGAGGAAATTACATACTTCCGCGTTGAAGAAAAGGAGTTTTAATCTGACCCAGAAGTGATAAGAATCACATGAACTAGGGGGATAGGAAGCACTTCCGGGTCAGGGAATATAAAAGACTGTGAGATATCCCAGACGAGCGAGCTGAGTTGGGAGGAGGGGAACAACACGTCTGGGAGAGGAGGATTGATTATTGTATTGATTATAAGTGTAGATTTATGAGTATTGTCGAGTGGAGGGTGATTTGTGCACTGTATTGTCTAAATAAATTCATAATTTTGACTTTTATCTGGTGTCTGGTCTGAGGGTTCAAGCCGACGACAGCGCCCCCTATCTGTCACAATCTTCTCTCTTTGTTTGCTTTATTCATAACAAATACATCACTTCTAATACCATTTGTCCTAAATGATCTCACATTATGTTTTCAGGATTTCTGTTAGAGTATTTGTTATTGTTACAGTATGTTTTGGGCCTTTAACAATTCATGCCTGTACCATTGTCCCATTCATTTCCTTCATTCAACAACTTCTTCATGTACTTTTTCCAGGTATCCTTAATGCCATTACTATCAACCATGATGTCTCTTTCAAACCTTTTTAAATCAATTCACATCTGGTACATTTCATCTTTTATTTGCTATTGGCTTTCTGATCTTGAACACATTCCTGTTTCCTTGCTCTTTCTGCAGCTCACTTAAAAATTTTTACCTCTTGGCTTTTCACACCTGCGTAACATCTTTTCCAGCATTCTCACCATCTACTATCATTTTCTGCAAATTTGTGTATTATCTCCAATTGTCATCTGCACCTCAGCTTTCTGCAACCACATTTCATTGCCTCTCAGTATTCCTTTTGTTCAACTGCAGACCATTTCCATTGTTATCAAGCAGATATTCATCACATCCTACTTCACACCTTATGCATCTGAAACCTTACTCTCACTTTCTGTCAACATCTCAGCAATTTTACTTATCACAAGCTCAAATACTTTCTCTTATTCTAACAAATGCCACTGACTTAAAGATCTCCTAAAACTAAGTAAGTTTTTGATACACACTCTTCTCCGGGGATAACTTTCACATTGTTCATCATGCCTTAATCGCATCTCTTCACCAACAAAAAGTCTATCATTCTCCTGATACTGCCAGATTCAAAGGTCACAACTTTGTTTTCTTCTTTAACACAGTGTTCTACATAAACACTTCATTGTTTTAACAAATTCCAGAATCTTCTTAATCTCAGTGTTCCTAAAGTCCCCAGGGGCTCCTTCATAGCATGGACTCCCACACCCCTATCAACCTGACCCACAACTCAGTTTACACTTTTGTGTTCCTGCCAACTTGTGATGAGACATTATTCAGAAGCCTTATGTGCCAACAATCATCGTAACTATAATATTCACATTTATCCAACCCTACTACTTTGTCTGCCCATTCTGCTGACACAAGTATACCGATTCCAGCATTTTAAGCTTGTAACCTTCCTCTACTGCTCCCCTAAACATTCAAACAGCTTTTCCTTTCTATCTTGTACCATGTATGTACAAGATATACATCGATTCTCGTTTTCTTCAGCACTTACACCTTCTACTACACTCCTAAAATACCAAGTTCCAATCCCTATACTCTCTCCTTTACACCTCTAACTCAATATATATACTACATCTTCCTTGCCACAAAACCAGCATCAGGTCTTGCAGGGTTCCCCCACTGGCTGGATTTCTCAAATTTCTGTTTAACACTGTTAGGAGCAGATGGGATCATAACAATTTGGGTGTGGTGAACTAGAAATGTTTAATACTGATTGACCTCCCTGACACTAACCTCCTTTACTTGTTGTTTAAAACATGTCAGAGGGACACTGATCTTATTCTCTTTCTAACCCCTGGTCTGAAAAAGATCAAGATAGGTACAATGACAGGCCCAGTTGTAATTGAAACTTCTGAAAACAGCAGATGTTCTTGGAGATGAATGGTTGATATACCTGTACAACATGGTTATATATAAAAAGAGGATTCCTGAAGACTGAAAATGATGTATTCACTCCAAAATACAAAGGAAAGGGTAGCAATGCTTTCCCTGATAGTGACAGAGAATGGGATCAGAGAATCGCGTAAACCACTCCAATGGGAGCACTTGTATACTGATGATCATTACATTAATGGTAAGAAATGAACCAGAATTCAAGGTGAAGATACTGAAATGGAGAGGACAGACCCATGGAAAGGCCACATAGATAATTAGAAGCAAAGAGATAGAAGATGTGGAAGAGATGGGTGTGTGGCCATGTGGTGTGGGGAAAGGAGGTGTTAGGAGAAACTCAGTTCAATGCAAGGCAAAAGAAGTGGACCATAAAACATAGTGGTTTGAAGACAGTGAGTATGATCTTTGTTTGCAGAAAGTGTGTGAGATGGATGCAAGGTGCTGATGTAGCAAATCTAAATCTAATGAAGTTGTTTTGGACAAAACAGTTCTGTTACTTAGGTAATATGTTGAGGGCAGACAGAAGTGCAGCTATAGCATTGATAATAAGGGTAAGAAGTGTATTGAAGGAATTATGGGACTTGTCAATCACTCTGACATTTAATGACATTGAAAGGAAAGGTTTATGAAAGCTCTGTGATAATTAATGCGGTGTATGGGCCCATGAAGCCACAACATAAAGAAAAGCCGGAAAGAACAGGGATGAGAATAATCAGCTGGACAAATACTATGTTAAAAGGAAGACTTGGTGTTAAGGTCACAGGATAGGTGTTGTGCTGACGTAAAATGGACTAGTGAGGTTTGAGCATGTGGAGAAAATGCTGATTATAACTGTGTAATGAAGGAGACCAAGATGCAGATGGAGGGGGGGGGGTTGTTGAGGGCCAGAGGGAAGTAGAAGAGCACGTTTTTAGAGAGGGTGTCTGGTGACATAAATAGAATGGGTCTCACCACAAAGGAAGTTATTGTCCATTGAGAGTGGATGAAAAGATCTGACCAGGAAAACAGCCGTTAAAGCAGTGATGATGATGATAATGTGATGATGATGATAATTTGTTAAACTTCTCTTTTGTTTCTTTTGTTGGTAACTTCTTCTTCTTCTTCTTTTAGCTATTCACGTCAGGGGTTGCCACAGCGGATCATCTTCTTCCATATCATCCTGTCTTCTGCATCTTGTTCTGTTACACCCATCACCTGCATGTCCTTTTTCACCAAATCCATAAACCTTCTCTTAGGCCTTCCTCTTTTCCTCTTCCATGGCAGCTCTATCTTTAGCATCCTTCTCTTATTGGTAGAGAATTGTGATGTGCAAGACAGAGAAGCAACTCTTTTTTTGATGTGCACAATGGTGCTTGATAGTGCAGACTACCAGTTTTTAAAGTAATTTAGAGAAATTGGAACAGACACCATTGAAAACACAGGGAGGATGTTGAAACCGTGGAAGGGCTAGAATCTATCCCCAGCCTTTGGGGCATTAGGCAGCAGTAGCACAAACCATGGTAGCTCCCAGTCCAAGGATTTAATAATCAGTATGAGAGAATTAGTTTTTGTCCCTACTCTTGAGCCAATACAAAGGGATCTAGCAATGAATCTGGGCAAAGATCAGCCATAATAGATCATCACCTATGTATCTGTGAGATTTTCCCTTCCAACAGATATAAAAGCATTTTCTTGCAAACGTTAATGGGATATACTTAAATTATAATCAGAGTTTATGATTAGACATGGGGTAACACAAGTTTGCTTCGTACAGTACAAACTGTGTAACATAAGCAGATAAACAAAGTTTTAGCTCAACGCACTGATCAGCAAGTTCAAGAACAACTTTCTTTTAGATGTAGTTTCTCTGCCTTACTAGCATGGGCACCAGTCAAATAGACTTTAGCCTTAAAAGCTCCCTTCTGATCTCTGTCTGGTTAGGCTTTTTGTAACCTCAGAGGAATCACTGATTGAAGGTAAAAATGCAACAATCTTGATTGTCTCAGTTCACTGCTCATGAGCTTTTTTAATTCTCAAAGTGCAAGAGCTCAGCTCATTTTTTCAATTGTCTCATCATGCCATTTGAGTCTGTAATCTATGTGGTAATTTTGATTGTCACAGTGCATTATACAGATTTAATTTATCCTCCTTGGATTTACAATCAACGGCCATATATCTAAGCATTCAGTCTGCCGCTTTAAAAGCAGGCAGTCAATCATTTTCTATGCACCTTGTATTATGTTAGTTCCCTTCACATCATCATTTTATTAACTGGCCTCTGTCCAACCAGTAATGCCTAGTATTTATTAAGATGATAGGTGATATACCACCAAGTACAGGGCTACATTAGCATGCTTTTCTGAGTTTTCTGTCATCTTAAGTTTTGATTATAAATTGGTATGGCTTGTATGCCTTAGAGAGCTTTATGGAGTGCAGGTGTCCAGGTAGTTAGACAACCTGCAGATTTTAAACAGTACGCAGGATAGGACAGTAAATGGAAAAGCACCAGTGAAACAGTTAGGCCCTCAATATCAGGGCTCCTCAATCCTGGAGTTCTGCAGTGGCTGTAGGTTTTCGCTTTAATCAATTTCTTTATTTGCTGCCACCCTTAATTTCCTATTTTAATTGTAAACAGCTGTATTAAGGTTTTAATTTTTGCCTATTTTCTTAACCAGCCATCAGTTAATAATGAAGAACAAATGACAAAGGAACCACCTCTAGCTAACATTCTTCCATTTAAGCCTGTGTGCATACATCATGAAGTGTCTGTGTTAATGCAATGTTTTAAAATAAATGAGAGAGAAGGAAAGGACCAAAAAGTACAAATCTGTTCTGGACCACAAAAATTATGAATAATACTCTCAGAAAATGAAAAATCTACAATGTGATGAAGGTTTGTCTTGAAAGAATGAAAACACTAACAAGCCATATACAGGATTTAAATACCAATTTTATTATCTGCTAGGGCTGGCTTCAAATTATGAAACTAGTTGGAATGAAAACCTGTACTCACTGTTGCCCTCCAGGACCGTAATTGAGGACTCCTGCTTTATATATTGTAAAGAAGATTGGAGTCCATCAGGTGGTCATGTGTCAGAAATATGCTGTATATTAGAGGGAATGCACAGATTTAAGGTTCACTTCAAAACATAGCATTAAATAATAATTATTTTCATAGTGCATTTCATAAGGAGAAAATCCTGTTTAATGCACATTTTTACAGGGTGTCACAGTTTATTCTCCTCCTCATAATGTCCCAGCTGAGAGCAAAAGAGGGCCAGGGAATGTCTACCGATAGATTAATCATTAATGTCCATTGAGGACACCATAAGTTCAAGGAGAACAGGGCTGAGGTCAAGAATGACTCTAAGAGCACATCTACCTCTGGTATTTAAAACATTGGTTACAAGCTATAACTATTTATTATCTGTAACAGACTTTGTGAGGAGAGACTAAGGCCGGGTTTATACTTCATGCGATGCGACGCATGCTCCAGCGGACGCTACTGCTATGCAAGCGTTGTACTGCTTATACTTGCGCATGTACTTTACGTAAATCTGGAGGAATCCACCAGGTGGCAGTGCGAGATATTATCACGGTGAGAACAGGTTCTGCTTAGCTGTGTTGTGAATTGCCTGGAACACCCATTAAACGTTGATGACACCTTACCGCAATATCTCTGAAAAGGATGTTTAATGATTAAATCCATCAATCCAGGGATGTGCCAATTCCAGCTAGCATTGGGCATGAGGCAGAAACAATCCCTAGACGGGGCATCAGCTCATCGCAAGGTGAATACAAACACTCACATACACTAGCGTCATTTTAGTGCCACCAAATCTGCATATCTTTGGAAGGAAACCGGAGCACAGTGTGGAAACACAGCAGGAAAACATGTAAACTCCAGGCAGGGAATATCAACGACGTGACCCCTGCAAGACAGCAGCACTACTGCTCTGCCACCTTCTCACCTGCATGTGTGTAATTATTAACAGTATTTATTATTTAAACGAAATTAACGATTTATGGGTAAAATGTAACATACATACTTCAATGCATTTCATCATGAAAGTGATATCAAGTATAAGTCTTAGGATTCTAAATATGCAGAGAGTTGGAATACCATAAATTTAATGTGTTTTGTGTGGAGATCGCTGCTGTCAGGTCAGGAGAAGCCCCAGAAAAAAAGACAGCACAAAAGGTGGTATGTGAGCCTTTTAAAATGTATTGTGTCATTACGATTGGGAATATGCCACGAATATGCGATTGAATATAAAAGCACCACTTTTTTCATTTGTATGTCGGCATTTTGCTTCACCATATCGAACCATTCATCAAACATCGAAGCACGCTCATCGATCTGGTAGGATCCGCAAAGCGACTTTCTGTCATAAGTAGATAGTAACCAGATTCTCTGACGTCACATTCCAACTTTTAGCACACTGTGCCCCCCAACTTTTTGATGGTTCATGCAACTTGTGTACGCATCATGTTAATTTCTGAGAACCTGCTCAAAGGATGCATTAAATGAACGCTGAGAACGCGTGGCAGCCATGATGCGTGCACATACGCATTCTGAGCGTGAAGTATAAACGAGCCCTAACATTTATAAGAGCCTAGTCCAGTTTAGCGAGCAAAATGAATGCCTTAGTAATGGAAACTGGTACTGTTAAAAGTCTGGTGTCTCTTGCCTTAAAAGTTTGTCTGAATTCGATCTGTTTTGAAATAAACCTTTTACATTCATCGTGGAAAATTTATTCCATTAGCTTGTCCTCTTTAATCAATCACTTTCAAAAGTGTACAACAGCAAGATATGTTTGCAGTGCCTTAACCTCTGTCAAAAGTTTTGCTTTAATGAACTTTTTTATATGCAGTATATTACCAGGAGGCCATGCTGATTTTCATTAAAGATTCTCACCAAACAGATATAAGGCTCTGCTCCAAATGTACGTAAAAAGAGATGTAAATAGGAGAACATAAGACCCTTATTCCTTGTCGCAGGTAGAGAAACACCTAGGTCTGATCAGGCATGTTAAATAATGTCACTTGAGGTCCCCTACTTTCTTCAACTTTTGTGCCCCTGTCACATCCTCAGTATGTATCCTTACTAGGTATGAGCCAATACTGTCAATCCACATGTGACATGTATTGCAATACACAATCCAAAATACAATTCTCCCATGATACAGTACATCCTCAGAACAAAAGGCAAAATGATCAATAAATAATATTATTTCTGGAAAGAAATTAAAAGGATTAGCTTACAATCAATATATCACACCAAACAGGCATTATAAACAATAAATGTATTGAAATTCTTCACCACTTCTATTTGGCACAAATACATATATTTTTTATAGAAATTTAATGTGAAATGAAACTTGGCTGTTCCTCTCATCTCTCATGCTTCTCTAAATACCTTGGTAACTTCAAACTCCATCCTGCAAGAATGAAACATGTACTTAAGAGAAACAAGAGTCATTTAATAGAAATTGTACATGTGACTAAAATCTTGATAATGTTCTAAAAATTAACATTTTACAGCAATATAAGTTAAGACATGCAGCTTTGAAATGCGCATGTGCTGTTTTAATGCTCAGACGCTCACATTGTGGAGAAGCAATGTAAACTTCAGTTCTAAGATATTGAAAGTTTTAAATGAAACAAAAATTCTTACGATTTTGCAAACATAGTTTGTAAATTAGGCACTTGTTATGTATAAAACTACCATGGTTCAAATTTAACTCTTACTTTGTGTATTGTTATTTTGTAGTATAAAAAAAATAACTCTTGTATGAAAATGCTGTCCTGAAAAAAGTGCTGCCGGAGGCAATCAGCACGTCACCTAAACTTTCACACTGGCTCTGGTCTGGGTGTAAACTGTGATGAAGAAAAGTTCACACTGCCTCCAGAGGCAATTGGGTGTTTCACTTCACTGTGTAACTTTGGAGATTTCTTAAGATCCTACTTTAATTATTGTAGCTAGCCTTCCTTACTATAGAAGAGAAGTAAAAGAGAAACACTTCTTTTTTAACCCTCTGTTATAGGTCAGTTTGTAAAGCACTGGAGGCAAGTCATTGTCATTCTACTGTAATGCATTTGAATATACAATCTATGTTTTAATAAACAATTCTAACACTACTTATTAATTAACATAAGGATGTGCAGAAGGATGATATCAAAACAAAAAAGTTGTCGCATAAATAAAAAATAAAATCAAGTAACTAAAGCATAACATATTGGAATACTATAGTGCTTACAGCTTATATATAATATCTTCATCCATTTATGTACTTATTCAATCACCCATTTTTTGAAATTGCTTTATCGATCACATGGGGAACAGAAAACAGTCTATCCCAGCACACAGTCAGCACACTTCTGGGTACAAACCAAAAACAGACACTGAAGGAGCTGACAAACAATGACAAAGCACACTCTCATGTATTCACTCAAGGCCACAATTTTTTGGGATGTTGGTGAAAACTACAGTAATCAGATCAAACCCATAAGGACACGGGAAGAATACACAAACTCCACACAGGGAGTAAACAAGACTTGATTTGAACCCAAACCTTGGTAATGCATATTAATATTTACAAAATTACTAGAGGTTTTTTTATTTCTATGTCAAACATGAGAACAAAAAGACATGAACAAAATAAAGAGAACAGCCTACATTTGTAAGTCTATGAAAGTGAGCTTTGTTTGGTAAAGTCAGAGGAAGAAATGCCAGCCTGATTTGAGCAATTTAAAGTTATCATTAAATCAATGGGATACTTCATTGTGCTTGAGTCTCTAATCTAAACCTTGAGCAGGGATGCCTTCTATATTCTTCTTAAACACACATGGATCATTCTTGGAGATTCTAGTTTCTTTCTACAGCAGAAAGACATATGTCTCGGGGTCAGTATTAATGTCCTGTGTGTGTTTGTGTCTATGACGTAATTATGAATGGAACTCAAGGTGTGGTCGTACCTTAAGGACCTTATGTTAGATTTCCTTTGTGTAAATGTGACTCCTAGAATGACATGTTGCAACCTACATAGGCATGTCATTTCACAGTGTTGACAACTGTAAATAACATACTATGCAAAGTATACTGTAAATAAGCACCATCTGTTGGAATGACAAATCCAATTATGTTATGATGACATACATTTTGAAGAGTATTTTTTTCATTTATGTTATTCTTATTTGTTTAATTGAGATGTGTTCTTTTGTAATGTTGTGCCTTAAGATAAAAGTAACACAAACAAACACAAAAATAGCATTTTTATTAAAAATAGACAACCTCAAAATTTAGATTACTTGGGAAGACAAAAGTAAATGAATGAGAAATGGCTCATTGAGTTTATAGTTTGGAGGTAAGTTTGGACAGGGGTTCACTAGCAGAAACAACGGTGGCCAAAACATGGAAACAGAGTGTTGTGAATATGTCTTGTTATTAATTTTTTTACTTTTTTTTGGAAAGAATTCTTTTAAAGAAATATTTGGCTAGTATGTTTTTGAGGCTGCTAAACTAATTTCTGATAGTAGTTTTGTTTTAGTTTTGGTTTCATTTTACTATGCTTAAAAATATTTCTTTTTCTTAGTGCATTTCGTTTATTGTGGACACCATTTTGTGGTGCATTTGCCAATATATCATCATGACAGTTAACACTACTCACTCATGTAAGATTATAGATAGATCTTCTGAGTATTGTGAGTGTGTTCTGATTAATATTTCGTAATTAAAGAGTTATTAAAGAGCTTTGAATTTTTGGCAATGAATTTAGGGTTTTTGGTTTTGGTTTCAAAATAGATCGAAATGAATTTTTTGTTTAAAGAAACCTGGATTGTCTTCTGACAAATGTTTCATCTTCTGGTCCATATTTAAATCATATGTGCTGTTTACTCTAGAAGAACACTGAAAATGAGATACACAAAAAGTGGGAAAAAGATATTAGACATGGGAGTTGCTTTATTGTACTTTCAGGTAAGCAATGCCATGAAACCACATTATGTGACTGTTCAGTCTGGCCCTGAGAAGTGTTGTTTTCAGATAGTTATGAATTGCCTGCATCTTATTTCGATGCCATCTTGATATCCATGTGCGGTGCCATTTTATGAGTCCTGTTGCTCAAACGCACTCCACTGAAGTGCTTCTTAACCTCAAAGGTTGTTGCACATGACGTCATTTTCATGATTTTAAAAAGTCACCTGTGATGACCCTTCCTCATTGAAGTTTGCAGATAATTCAAAGAATTCTCTGTGGTTATTGCTTTGCTCTTTATTAGTGTTATTAGGCCATTTTTTGGCTTCAAATTTTATTTGTAAATTATGATTTGGCTTTGAGAACAGGTACAACAGATTCTCTATTACAATATTTTTGGTTGTATTTACTTAATGTTTTTTTTCCTGGTCACCTGCATTATTCAAAGTTTGCCACTTTTTTATGGCAAACATAACATTTTGGTTTATTACCTGTGTGTTATTTAATGTTTTTTATTTAATATTTTAATTTTCTATTTAATATTTTATTTATCAACAAATATCCGGGCGGTTGCTCCTGCCTTATTCCCAATTCTTGCTGGGATAGGATCCATCATCCCCAAAACAATGCTCAGAATAAGCAGTGTGAGGGACAGCCATTGTCCTTACCCAGTTCTTTTTGTTTTCTAGGTGTAGACTGAGAAACAGATTTACACCTCTGCCTTACTCTTCCCATTAATTAAAGGCTGATTTAACTGGACACCAATGGATATTCAGTGACTTGGACATGTTCTTGTCGCCATCCCCTGACTTGTGCTTTTCAGTCACCATTTTAGAGAGTTGCTTGGAGTGTCATTTTGTCTTCATTGTATAGGTAAAGTAACGATACTACCTCACCACAAGTTGGACCTTCCACATAGCGGGGCATTTATGCTATAATCAACTGAAATACCTTGACTTTGACTACAGATACTGTAGGTGAACTAATTACAGTATGTGACTTCTAAAACTATCTGGCTGATACAGTGATGATTTAGGTGTGTCATATTAGAAGGGGTCAATACTTAAGTGAACACTTACTTTCTGCTTAATATTTGTAATTCATTTAAACTAGCTTGCAGAGATCTACTTTCACTTTAACATTAAAAATTCTGTTAACCAGTGTCAAAAAATCCAAAATACATAAAAATAAATCCACTGTGTTGTATAACAATAAAATGCGAAAACTTCTGAAGAGGTGAATACTTTTCATAGGCACTGTAGAGTGGGAGTTGGGGCCAACTCCAGACAATAATCATGCCCAGCACAACAACAGCATCAAAACATTGGTTTCTTTAACAGATCTACCCACACAAACCCCCTGCCAGTTACCTTTACTCCAAATAAATGAGCACTGTAAGGAAGCTGCTGTTTATTCACATTAAGTATCATTTGCAGCCGCTTGTCAATCTTAATGCAGTAGAACATCCCATAGTCAAAACATGAAATCTTCTTTGCTAAATACAAACCCTTTTGTATAGATATCTAGCATACATTGCATTGCATGCAAGCATTTTGATAAGTTAAATACTTCTTTTTGTTAGCTGCTTCAAAATTACTTTTGAAAATATGACACTTCTGTGAAAAATAAGGAACTTATTACTGTAAAGCTGCAATCTCTGCACCCATTTGGTGAATAATACAAATTAAAAACATTCAGCCCAAGGCCTGATGATTGAAATAACTTCCAACAGTCTTCTTTTTGGAAATAATGTGCTATATAGATACTCCGAATGTTGCTAAAGTAATTGATGAAAAGATGTCCCAGAATACAGAGAAACACTGACTTTTTTAACAGCACCCAATTTACTCGGTCAACATGACAGCCTGTCTGCAGCTGGGGCTCGTTCATCCCTGAGATTTTTTTCATACTAAAAGCAAACAACATTAGCAAAATACTCAGTGGGTCTTCTGGCTTTCTTTTCAGTCAGGCTGTCACAGGCCGTGCTTGATTAATTTAAATGTTTGATTGATTGGAAAAATGTCACCAATTATATGTAACCCCCAAATATTTTTATAGTAAGTGTATCTTAATCATGAAATGCAGAAGGCAGGGACACAAATGGCAAAGTATATGGAGAAGAAGACATAATTAGATTGGTGAACTTAACTGAGAGGTTAAGTTGTAATGAAATCCAGAAGGTAGTGAGCCTCTTGAGAACCCAGGCTAGGCTCCTTTACTTTTCACTCTACTGACGTTAATCCTAGAGGACCATAATTGCTTGGTCTAGCTTGTTGAATTTCTTTTCTGGAACATTTTACACCCCTTAAATGATGCTTATTTTTCTGTACAATATGACGAGTAGTCCAGTTCACAGGGGTAAAAGAGCATTGGACTTGCACATGTCAGGAGGGATGACCATATTTCAGAAAAGGAATCCAAAGTTTTAACTGGACAGCCCCTTGAAATTCTGGTGTGGAGAAACAGATGCCATGAGCTGTATTTCGTAATTAATTGTGTTTATATAAAGATTTTCCAGCCATCTCAAAGCGCTTCACATAGATATTGGGGAACCACTTCAGCAATCACCAATATGTAGCATCCACCTGAATTATGTGACGACAGCCATTCTTGCTCAAGTGTGCTCTCCATACATTAGCTATTAGGTGGTGAAAGGGTGAGAGAAGCCAGCCAGTAACATACTCAATGTAATCACTTACTTAATGTTTGCTGCACAACTTATTACTTTGGGCATTAAAGTGAGAAAGGGCTAATGGAGGACTGCCAGAATAAATCCTTCAAACAAGCTGGTGATGGGAATTCTCTCGTTGTACAATTTACAGAGACAGGCAGCATGGCAGGTGCCAAGGATGCCTGGCCCTTTCGTATGGAATTAGCAAGTCGGGTTACCTGTAACCACCACAGGGAACTTGGATAGCACAGAGGACTACAGGAATATATTTTAAGTATAAGGCAGGGGTTTCCGTCTCCGGTCCTGGAGCAATACTGTGGCACCAGGTTTTCATTCTAATACATTTCTTAATTAGTGACCCATTTTTGCTGCTAATTAATTCTTTTGCCTTAATTTAATTGACTTTCTACTTAAAACTCAGACCTCTTAATTAATTCTTTTTTCCTTAATTAGCAGACAAACAATAATGAGATACAAAATGAGCCAACACATAACCAGCATCCTGTGTCCGTCATTCAGTAATGGAAAATAAAGAAAGGTGAATGTCACAGTAATGTCACTCTGCTCAGGACCATACCATTTTGACGGTATTGTTAGAGTAACGAGTAATGGAGCAAAGAGGATTAGAAATGAGCATATTAAATGGACAACAAAAGTACAACAGTTTGGTGACCAAGTGAGACAGGCTAGGTTGACATGGTTTGGGCATGTGCAGAGGATAGATGAGGAGTACATCAGGAAAACAATTCTGAGGATGAAACCGCCTGGCAAAAGGAAAAGAGGAAGGACAAAGAGGAGGTTTATGGATGTGGTAAGGGAGGACATGAAAGCAGTCGGTGTGGCCGAAAATGATGTAAAAGACAGGGCTAGATGGAGATGGATGATCCGCTGTGGCGACCCCATAATGGGAGAAGCCGAAAGAAGAAGTAGAAGAAGTTTGATAAAAGAAAATTAACAGTTTTGGAAATGTTTGTTGTAGCAGATTGAGAGCACCAACAAACTACAGAATTAAATAATGGCTTTAATTAACAGTAAGAACTAGCTTCTAATTAAGAAACTGGTTACAGTGAAATTGGTTGGAGTTTGAAGCTCCAACTTAGCTGGTCACCTGTTGGCTCTGCTTACATCTTATTTCAATTTGGGTGCCGTTTAAGGAAAAAATGAAGCAATTCACATGACTGAATCTTAAAAAACATAGTAATTAAAATGAAGAGAAGTTAATTAGCAGCAAAACTGACCGGTCACTAATTAAGAAAATGATTAGAAGGAAAACCTGCTGCCACAGTAGTGCTCCAGGATCATTGCTGGAGACCTTCTGTCTAAGGGAGGGGTGTTGAACTCCCGGCCTGGAGGCCCGCAGGTTTTCATTCTAATTCTTTTCCTAATCAGTGACCAGTTTTCACTGCTAATTCATTTCTTTTCCCTTCATTTTAATAGGCCTGTTTTTAAGGATTCAGTTCTCTGAATTTATTCCTTTCTTCATTAAATGACAGCCAAACAGAAATGTGATGTGAAACAAGCCATCAGATGACCAGCTAAACTGGGATTTCAAACTCCAACCAATTTCACTCCAACCAATCTCTTAATGAGAAGCCGATTCTTGCTGTTAATTAAACTCGTTATTTAATTCCATGGCTTTTTGCTGCTCTCATTTTGCCATAGCATACATTTCCAAAACTGTTTTTGGATTGGATTTTTGGAAACTGATTTTTCTGTTTTTTCTAAGAACACCGTCAAAATGTTTTGGTGACCTGAGAGATCAGATTTACCAAGACCTTCACCTTTCTTTATTTTCAGATATTGTGAGATGGGCACAGGTGAGCTGGTCATGTGTTGGTGTGTTTTGTGTCTCATTATTGTTTGGCAGCTAATTAAGGAAAAAGAAACAACAAGGGGCCTGAGTCACGTTAATTAAAATTAAGGCAAAAGAAGTTAATTAGCAGCAAAAACTGGTCACTAATGAAGAAGATGGTTAGAATGAAAACCTGCAGCCATTGCGGTCCTCCAGGTCTGGTGCTCAACACCCGTGATCTAAGGTCTTCTGAAGACATTGTATACTTCAGATGTACCTTGGTGATGGGGCATAAAGCCTGTTCCTTTATAGTGGACCAGTCAGAAGGCAGGGAGCCAATGTGGCTGGAGTGTTGTGATGTAATGAACAAGAGAATCTAAGAGAAAGTAAGAGAGTACATGAAGCTTGAAGCAAACTATTTAATGTATAGTGCAAATTCATTTTAAATAATACATCAAAATCCTATGTATCAGCAGATATGTGTATGCCTGCTTTACAATATGTTTTCAGGATTTTGCAGTGTTCAACTTTTTCTCAGTCCTCCCTTTAAAATGCTGTAATTTTTGCACAAATCGGGTCATTTTCAGTTTTAGTTTTTAGTCATACCATAATTATGATCAGTTTTTAAACTTAATTATATCTTATGATGCAGAATAGAAAATCTCTTTTCTTTGACTACCACAAGGTCATAGGTTATGCAATATCAAAAACATTAAATGAACATAAAAATTATGTTCCAACTATTCTTATATTTACTGTAAAATATGGGAGATACCCCGTACATGAGAAACTCGTTAGAAATGAAACCTGAGCCTTATAAAAAAAAAAATTTAGATTCTGTGCTGGACCTTTCTTTTCAAGGAATAAAGCTACAAAGACATCCACACTATAGAACTCCTCAGCACCAGCTACAAACATGTCCAAACATTTCAATATTGAAAAAGATGAAAGATTTAGTCCTGCTAATTATACTGTGTAATGGGAAAATGTGGCTGGTACCTTCCCTTCCATAGCTTCACTTTCCCCCAACTATAGATATGACTAATGAGATTGTTGAAATATTCTCACTTTTCAGACATTTTTCTTGATTGAATATAGTCATGGTAGTGAAGTTTTTTTTAATGTTTTACTTTGATAAATGTGTTGTACAAAGTCAAATTCAATAGAATTCTGTTTAACCTTTGTTTAGTCAATACCTGACAGTCTGACTAGCATCATTCACATTATATATACAGTATATATGTATATGCTATATTCATGCATATATATACATATATAATTTACAGTGGATTCATAAAGTATTTGGTCCCCTTCAATTTAATTTTAAATGAATAAATTTGTCATTTTTTCCCTCAATCTACACTCAATAACCCAAAATGACAAAGTGAAAACTTTTTTCAGAAAGGTTTGCATATGTTTTAAAAATCAAAAACTGAAATCTCTCATCTCTTTGTCATTATGGGTAATTGGCTTTAGAGCAATAGCCAAAAAAGATCATGTAAAATTAAATCTACAACACAATTAAATGTTCAGAAAGTGAAGGGGTATCAATACTTTCTGAATCCACTGTATATTCACTATATATGCATACATATGCATAGTACTATAGAAGTCATTCTCAGTTAGAGTATATAGAGATGCCCTAATGGCAATCATGTTATTTCTATTAAGCATTTCAGATTGGACTCTTCAGAAAATACCAGAAAAGTAGTAAACCCAAAAAGAAACCTTTTTAGTGTACTGAGTCTTAAAAGAGTAACCTGATTATGCTTCTGTTCAATGCTTCAATTTTGTGTGAGTATTTTCTCATGTTTGTCACATGGATATGAAAATACAGTCACACATAGATTATGCTGTATTGAATCTGGTTTCAGAATATTCAGCTCATTCATGACATTGACTGAAAGCCATTGAGATTCAGAATATATTTCTAAATGCATATTGATACACAAAGGTATCATTCATAGATAATTAAACAACTACAAAAATCCCAAAATGTGCAGTTAGAGCTGAAATTTAATATATTATTGTGAAAGTGAACAGATAATGACTAGTAATTTTGTCTGTTTATTTGACAATCTTCCATTTGACAGGAGGCATTTTGATGCTTAGATGCTCTTTGGTGAATTTCAGGAACATTCAGGAGATAATCACTTAATTTAAAGGTACTGAGCGGATTCTATTTTGGTCTTGGCATTCATAATTTACTTTAAAAAAACAATGTTTCACTCGTAGACTTCACTATAGAGAAGCATAATGTTTGAAGTAGGGATACTTTATAGCCTTACATTTCATGTTATCAATTCTGTTTTTTTTTTTTTTGAAACACCAAACATGACTGTGGACCCATCCTATAGGGCTCAGGAATATATACTGTAGTATCTTTTATGTAAATGTGTATATTTATACATACATACATCCTTATAAGTGCTTGATCTAATCCACAGTCACAGTAGGCCACAGCCTATCCTGGCAGGACTGGGTGCAAACAACACAGAGAGAGGGACCAGTTCATTTGAAAGCCCACTCACTCACACAAACTCAGGCATGTGGGGCAAATCTACTGTAAAGACAGTATACTGTATTATAAAATAATGGAAACTATTCCAAGTCAGTTCAATTGGTAGTCGTGACTCAGAAACAATTATACCAGCTATATCCTGGGTTACACAGTGTACTATATCGTCAGTAATAATGTTGGGCAACTTGCCCATTTGCCCATATCCTTTGTAAAGCTTTCTTGACTTCTCTTTCCACTAGCATGATCCTGTCCACCTGCTGAGTTGTATATTCCTAACTACCCTCAAACTCAACTTACCTTCGAGGGTAAACCTACAATTATACATTCTGGGCGGTAACAAGAAATGTTTAGGGTAACTTTTCTGAAAACGTTACCAATCCAGATGATCCTAATAATCACTGAATAATACACAATAAAATCATTAGTGCTAAATTAATTCTTTAAATTTTTATTTGGTCCCATTCTATAAAAAATGGAATATATAAAACCTTGAAGTGTTCATTTAACACTGAAAAAAACAGGCAAAAATACCTTTTGGTATATGTTGACATCATTCACAAGTGCAATGACAACCAATTAAAATAATAATATGAACAAGTTACCGTAGAATTTTAATACTATAAAAATTTAAAAAAAATGTAATTGTTTAGTATTTAACAGGACAAACATTATGTTAAAATGAAATCTGTAATATACTCTTTTAAATACTTATTTCTTTATTTCACTCCTCACCTGCTTATTAAATGGCCACATTACCTGTCAAAGACAGATAATGGAATAAATTTTAAAATATTTAATTTCTCTTAATCTACCTGTACCTTTGGCACTTTCCTCACCATCCTTGTCTGAGTCTCTCTTGACCTGCATGCCATCTCTCAAACATGTTACCATAAACCTATTTCTTAGACTCTTAATATTTCAAGATGCTTTGCTGGTCTCCTGTTCACTTTTATACTTTAAGTCTTTGAAGAACTGCCTTCTACATCTTTACTCCTCCTGGTGTGTCTCACACTCGTACATCCTCTTCTGATCTCGTCACCACAGCCAAGCTGATCCATCAGATCATCTTTAGGTGTCGGACACATGGTATTTTATTTTACAGTAAATTTCCTCAACCCCGTAGCGTCTAAAACAGTGACTTTAAGTGAACAAAAATTCTCCCCATAGACATCTGTTAGAATATTTCGAAAACATTAGATTGGTCCATGACAATGTCTTTTTCAGTGGATAAAAGGAGGTGCTCAGTAACCCTGTCCTCACCACAGTATTGCATAGTTTTGATTTCACCAGTTTCAGCTTTGCCAATTTGTGCTCAATTGAGGCTGTAGCAATATGCAATGTGGCATAAATTTGGAGGAGTTCACTCAGACAGAGAAAGTCAGTTTGAACTCTATTCTCCTTTAATGTTGTCAGTATGGTTTGTCCATTACTCTTGGGTAAGACAAATGAGTCTGCTCAGTCTGCAGTCATTCCGCGTCTATGTTGTATAAATCACACAATCTACTGTATCTGGAAAACTTCCTGATGTATTTGTTTGATCCAGTTTGAATACACAGTGAGTGAGTGTCAGATGAGTTTTTGTGTTTAAAGTGTGTTTATTTAGTTTGATCATGTATATTTACACTTTGTGTTGTGTGTTTTTTTTCCGCTAATTATTTTCACCTGTTTTTGTAATTGTTGCACTATTTTTTGAGAGTGTATTTTTCACTTGTTCTGTGTCACTGCACTAATTAAACTGGGTGGGAATTGGACTAAACCATACCGACAGTGAAGGAGACTCTGAGGAAGATATGGGGACAGAAAGTTGCTGGAGCTAATTTGAAAAAAAGGACAATAAAAGGCCATATTATGTTGTGAAAGACGCAGGAGAACCAGCAACTTGAATCTGATGTGTTCCCGGTGCACACCATGAGCTACAATCAACATTGTTTTTTTCTAGAATGCAAGAAGCCACCACTACAAAGTTAAGTATGATTAAAGCTAGGGATTGACCCACCAATAGTGGAAAATTGGCACCCCACTGAAGCTGCTAATTGCAGCTTTAAATTTAGCTGCTTAGACGACGCCTTTTATTTTTTGGATTAAAGGTTTCATCATCGTGAATACACATTCCCAAATGAACTGCAGGGGGCTTTAAAGTTGGTCCTCTAAAACTACATTAAACAGTTATGTTATATAACACATTATATTTCATGATATAATGGACTATTTCATTCATTTGAGTTGAAATCTTATCTTTATCCTATTTCTCTCTCTCTCATCTCTAGACTTGTTTTGGGTATGCTATAGCCAGTCAGTTAATGAAGAAGTTCTTTAGGCGACCTTTTTTAGTCTTTCCTTCTTTGGCATCCAATTATGAGCATAGCAATTGAAAATGACTAACTTTAACATTGAGGTTATGAGCATCGGTGCAGGTGCATTTATGCTGTAAACATAAAACACAACCAAAAATTTGTTGAGAAAGCAGTAATTCTTCCTCCTTGTTTGCCACAATTAATGCAATCTTTTCTTGATATCAGCTTAAAAAAAGTCCCTGCAGGTTCATAGACTTTCATAAGTTTAAAACACAAACTACTGTTCACATGATGCTTGTTCTACTTTTAGAATTTTTCACTACTTCTATGAGATTTATAAAACCTTTAATAAAGCAATCGCTTTTGAGTTATTTTAAGGTTCTCCAAAAACATGTCATAAAATAGTCATTAATACTGTAGTATGGAGAGTACTTGCTGAAAATAACATTTTGATGTAAAATTAACTTTTGAACAAGAAATACCTAAATAATTCACATTATTCAAAGATACAACTTACTTGTTCGAGTTCAAAGTCTGTCTGTTCATTTTTCACTGAGTATTACATTTATCCAATTTCAGGGTTTCCAGGTCCTTTAAAAATGTATAGCCCATGAACAGCTCAAAAATCACAAGGATGTCCCATAACTGATGTAGACAGAGTGACTTGCACAAAAAGCAAATTGAGAGTGATAGATTAATTACGTACCAACGAAGACCCATGGAGACTTGAGAATAATAGAATGGAAATATACATTCGAACAGCGGGAGACACTGAAGATTTTAGTATGATAAAGTTCATATAAAGATGCGAAGAGCAAGGGAGGTGTCACCGCTTTATGAAAAACATTGTAATTTAGAGGAGGAGGATTGAAAATAGCCTAAAATATCATGTTGTTAATAGAAAAAAAAGAAGCCCAAAATACCACAAATGTGAAATACATCTTTTTTCCCCAAGGGCACCAATCAAAAACAGCCCAATTGGGCGGGAAAACCGCAGACCAAGCAACAATGCAATTGGTTAAATTCAGTGTTTTCAGACTGCATATTTTAACTATACAATCCAATCAAATTCAGTCCAATAGGCCGGAAACTATCCCACTCTAAAGACACTTGCATATCATTGGTTTAGCTGGGCGTGCATTGCCCGGCCCCTATCATTTCTTTCACCAAGATGAAGGAAGTAATGTACTTGCGACAATGAAAAATTAAAACATAAAAAATTAAAACAGAGTAGTTGGGTGGTTATATATGAATATGTTTTCTCCTAAAGGCATGTGTTTACATTTAACAAAAAGGGTGAGGCAATTCAGGTGCTGTGCATGCCAGTGAAAGTGAACTTGTAATTAAGCAGAAAGGTTTAGGAGCTAAAGTCCCACACAGAAGGAAATTCACCTGATACGTCTTTACAGTGAACAGCATTACAGCTCTAGAGGCCTTACATAATATCAGAGCTACTGCACTACCAATATATGTTATCTGGAAGGGGGGTTTATACTGTATACTCTCTTAGAAAGCCATTCTTTCTAAATAGGTCAGCATATCCTATGAGAGAATTGTTTTCAACAAAGTCATTTAACATTTAATTCATCAGTTAATATGCTTAAGCATATTCTTATGGTCTCATTAAGTCATGTTCAGTATATCCCTACAGAAATCCTCACAATGATAGATGTCACCTACTGTGTGGCTCACAAGCTAATTGTTATTTGATCCCACAACTTGAAACCAGTATAAAATTCTACTTATGTTTTTTTTTTCATCTAATTACTCACTGACTGAAAGTTCATAGTTCAGTTTATAAAGAAAAACATAAGCCACAAGTAGGATTTAAGGTCTAGGAATAGGAAACTCTCTGTCTATGGGATTTCCATTTGGTAATCCATCTACTCCTGCATAGCATTAACTTAGGCAACCTTTCTTAAATGCACCATCAACATTTTTAGGCTCAGGACAGAGCTGGTCCTGGATCACATCTGCATGTAACAGAGCAGTTGTCTCAAAGAATCACAGGAAATCTGATATTTTCCTGGCTAGCCTCTGGGCACTAATGTGAGTCCCAAGCGATAAGAAATCTGTCCACTGCTCTTAGGTGATAATTTGTTGGAATGGTACCAGTTTTTACTGTCTTGAAGAAAGAATTTCAAATGTATCTATCCAAGAGAATTGTAGTCCACTGATCTGCTTCGGCACTGTGCCATGGTTTGTTAACTATACAACAGCTGTAACTGCCACTTGGATACACAATAAGCCATGTTAACCATCATGAGTCAGATGTACAATATAGTGTCACCTTTGCATTTTGCCATCAACATTTCGGTGATAGACCACAGATTCCTTTATTCCCTGACAACATGAGAAACAATCAGTCCAGGTCTATCCAAAGCACTTAAGCACATGTTGTTTTCAAATTGTAATTTAACATATATCTGTTTTCAGTTTTCTAAATAGTCATAAGTTTATATAGTTTTGTATATGATTAACAGTCTGAGGGCAATCATAAATAAGAATTCTCTTGTCTTTGTGACATATGGCTAACAAAGCACATAAAACAATCTAACTGTATAAAGCAGATAAAGTATATGCATCGTACACTTGCCTTGTTGATAGAAGCAAAAATAATCATGCTCAGAGTGAGGTAGTTACAAGTGGTGCAGTAATGTCACCATTCATGCACTGATCTATTATAGAAATTGCTTTTGAAGTACAGATTTTGTTTAAAAGGATATAAGACTATTTTCTCCAGTATATTTTTAATTATCAGTTATTATTATTAATATAATAATGCAAAATGTTGGTATAAAAGTAATAGATTCTGCAGATCATATTGAGAAAGTGTTTTTTTTCTACAAAAATCACATATTAACTGTCAACTCTAATTTGTTAAAATGATCTGCATTTTAAAACAGATACCAACATGACAGGAGTGTCTGTCATTGATAAGATGAATAAATCACCTTTTTAAGAGTGTCATTTGTGACATAGTGTATTTGAAAAGTCAGTGCAACATGTTGCATTTTTATCATGGATATCAAAACAGGTGCACCAGGTGAGCATAATGTAATTTTATTTAAAACATTTACTTTCAAGTTATGACTAAAAAAGTTTCTTGTTGTCACTTTTCTTAATTTCAGGATTATGCTGAAAATCAAATAAAAATTTCAATTTCTTTTCTGAAGGTTTGTTTACAATGAAATGTTTTACTGTTTCTTATACTTTTTTGTTAAATAATTTGGCTACCGTGGACTTTTAATTGCAGTCCTTCTCACATGCAATGAAATTATCCACTCTCCGAACTAATTTAATCCAATACAGTTTTATAAGGACAATTGATTCAAGTGGATGAGAATATAAAAGATAAAAAGTGTATATTAATGTAAACAGTCCATCTTCTATTGCAACAATATATGAAGAATAAAACTATATACTGTAATTACACTGATAACACCAATGAATAAAATTAAGCCAAGTAAAGACATTAACCTCCAATATCTTGTGCGCAATTCAAATGGCTCAGGAATCAGACTTTAACCCAAAATCTTTGCTTTTAAATAATTTTCAGCTTACTTCATGATGGTATACTGACTCCAAATTTAACAGTAAATTCTCCTCTAAAGTGTTATATATTAAATACAAAACACCCCAGATTATGAATATGCAGACTAGTTTTAGAGAATCACTTTAAAAATGTACACAATAAAGGTCAAAATAATACATACATAGTTTATCAGCTTTCTTTATTTTGCTAACAACAGCATTTTTCTTTTCCAGTACAAGGCAGAGTTTGTTTGCAGTTGAATGAGAGAAAGACCGAAACAAGGATTGTGGTAAGCCTTTAGGTGGTGCTGTATACCAAGTTAAAACTCTATTTTAGCTTTCAGGTTCATTCTTTATAGTAAAATTTGCTTTTTGTACAGCTATTTTTTTGCAGAATTGTCTTGTAATGATGAGTCTGATTATATGGCTCAGAAACACTTTTGATAGGTGCTGTGCCCAATGAGGAACGAAAAAAAAAAAAACACAACAAAGAGACTGAGGTTATGTCTCCTTATTTAGTTTAAAAAAAGTGATGCTTACGTACTTTCGTTTACACCATAACACAATGATAGTCTGGACTAGGACATACTGTAAAAAACTGCTGACCTTTAAGATAGAAGGATTTTAGTTTGCGGAGAATAAAGTTGTTTTCATAAACAGCTATTAGTCTAATCATGTAATTAGACTTCATTGTGCCAATGAAGGAAGTTTAGGTGGAACTAGTCTATGCTTGTGCCAACAGATAACAAATAACTCATTTTATAAGCTGCAAAGGTGTAGTCCTCACTTAAACTGTACTTGCGGTTAGAGTCATTGATGAGACTGCAAATAAAACATCATGCCAGCTTGCAAAACCTACTCAGAGCCCCTTTTATGATTACTGTTTACATTTGAATGGACTTATGTGATGCTTTGGGGTGCTCAGTCTAGGAAAGGAGCTATATAAAGATTGAATACCTGACTGTCAGTTGCTATAACAACAACTCAAAGCTTGCAATAAAACACCTTTTCCTTTAATCTGATAGCATGTCCTAAATGGTATTGTTTTTCTGTGGGGTAAGGTCACCTTAGAGAACTGGATACAAGTTACAAACAAAGGCATGCAAAGAATCAAATAGCAAAGGTGCTTTAATCTGAATGTCTGAGCAGGACAAACACAGTCGCCAGAAACCTTTGCAATGTTCATTCATTTATGTGTAAACTATTCCAGGTAGATGTTAAAGATCCCTGGCCAAGGACTCAGGTAACAACTCCCCCATCCCCCTGTATTTTGTTTGTCAAGATCAGATGGTTGTTGTCTATCTCTAGGCTGGACGAATAGCCTTCTCTCCTGAATTTGCAAAGTGAGGAATGAAATCTGGAAAGTCTAACGGACGTTTTTCCTTTAGCACCATTTCATTAATATGTACTGTCCTAACAATCCATCCATCCATTTTCCAACCCGCTGAATCCGAACACAGGGTCATGGGGGTCTGCTGGAGCCAATCCCAGCCAACACAGGGCAGGAACCAATCCCGGTCAGGGTGCAAACCCACCGCAGGACACACACAAACGCACCAAGCACACACTAGGGCCAATTTAGAATCGCCAATCCACCTAACCTGCATGTCTTTGGACTGTGGGAGGAAACCGGAGCGTCCAGAGGAAACCCACGCAGACACGGGGAGAACATGCAAACTCCACGCAGGGAGGACCAGGGAAGTGAACCTGGGTCTCCTAAATGTGAGGCAGCAGCGCTACCACTGCGCCACCGTGCCGCCCCTGTTCTAACAAATGACCTCTAAAATATTACACTGATCTGTAAAAGTTAATTCATATGTGACAGAACTTTCTAGATATGTGCTATAAACAAATGAGTTAATTAATTGATCATCAGAAAAATAAGGCTTCTAATAGAAATTCCACATCCAAAGAGTCCTTTATCTTGATTGATTCCTCAACTAGGATTGTGCCCTTGGCGTGTTGCAGTGAGAGTGGGGTGTGGAGGTGACAGCATGAGGACTTGTGTGCCTTAATGATCTTTAGAACTTAACTTGGGGGTAGTAGACGGGCCATGCAAAGAACAATACCTTTAATAGCCTTTCAGAGAGTCTCAAATAAATCAAAGAGCACTTTGCCCAGAGAAGGAATATCAGGCTTACCACTCACAAGATGAAGGATAGGGGTCAAGTATAGTGCCAGACAACGAGCAAGAGTGGGATTGATTCAGGCATACCAGACCTTAGCAATGAAAACTTAAAACTGTTTCTTGCAACATGAAGAGTAACCACTCTTCTGGGGAAGGAGCTAGACCCAATGCAAAAAGTTTAAAAACGCCTGCTATATGTAGTTTGGTGAACCTCTACACACAGTGTTTGCTCTAGAAATATACTTCTTAGTTAAGGCAGGTCTCTCTCTGGAGTTGCCCCCAGGAAAGACTCTAGGCAGTTGTATGGATATTCACAAGTCCCAAGATGTGTGCTATACAGTGGACTAGAAAGTTACCATAGGATGACTTCAAGTTACAAAGGAAAAAAACTTTGGAGGGTTCTGGCATACATTTAAAATATTCTGCCATTTCAGAGACACTGGAGTTTGGTGCTTGAAAGGGTAGAGGGAGGCACAACTTGTCAGATTTGAACCTGAGTCAGGAAGTGTTTTTAGATTTTAGTGTCATCATTACTTGTCCATAACAAAAACCCAAACACATAGAGAGGTGCTGCTGGAAATGACAACGAGATTCCTGTTTTGCATGAATTCAGCACTCGCTTTTGGAAAAGCATCTCCAGGATTTCGGGAGAGTTCAGAGGTATAGTGTTTGAATGGACTTCAATAGCAAGATCAGCTATAAAAAAGCTGTGCGTGGGTGATGCCTTTCATGAAGGCAACCCTGGGACCTGTTAAAGGAAGGCCTTCAATAAAATGTTACCAGAGGGTCTGTGGACTTCATTGACAGATACCGGCAAGGCAAAGCAAAAGCCCCTGAGACATACATGGCCCATTTGGTAGACAGTGATTCAATGGGGAGAAGGGACACTGTCCCAGACAGGACTTATTACATTAGAGTATCCTGGACACAAATCAGTGGCCACTTATACTTATGTGTTTTTTTTTTAATTTTACAAGAAGTTTAAAGGTAACTTCGGAGGGATTAGGAAAGCATTTGCTTATAATCGATTAGTATAAATAAAAGGTGTTCACAGTCAAGTGAAATGTGGGTGAGATGAGAATCTGAAGTCACAAACCTGTACTGGAAAAAAGCAGCTTGTTCTCTTTAGGTAAGGATTGAGCAACTACCCCAAGTGCAGAAGTTCAAGTATCTTACGGACTTATTCCTGAGTGCAGGAAGTGGTGGCCATGAACCAATAAACCAGTGTAGCAGCACTTCAGCAGATGTTATATTGGATCAAGGTGGTGAGGAAGGAGTTAAATGTCTGGATAAAGCTTTTGATTTACCAGTCAGTGTATATCTTCATCCTCACCTGGTTTTATGAATTCTGGGTACTGACCAAAAGAATAAGATTATGACTACAAATGGAGAAAATGAACTACCTGCTGGACTCATTCTCCATGATAGACTGATGAGCTCAGCAATTTGAAAGGACTTGAAGCCGCTACAGAAGAAAAGAAACTAACTGTGGTGGTTTGATGAATTGGTCAGAATGTCCATTTGGTGCTTTCCATAGGAATTGTTCCAGGCCTGGTCCACTGGGAGTACACCCTTGGGCAGAGCCAGGAGACACTAGAAGAATTATATCTTTAAGCTGGACTAGAAACACCTAAGAATTCTCCAGGATTAGAAACTGTTGTGTTAGTATATTTCGTCCCTACAAACTGTCCTGAAAATTAACAAGGGGGCTGCCATTTAGAATAACCATACTAAATAAAATATGCTTTTACAGTTTTAATTAACAGAGCTACTATCATTGTTTTATTACTACAAATAATATTTCTCCTGTTTTTACTTTGCCTGTAAATGAAGTGATAAAATTTAAGACGTGTTAAGAATCTATGTTGATAGTAGATTTTATTTTTTTTCATCCTTTCCAGGAATTAGGATAGAGAAACAACATTGTAGCTAGACACAGAAGAAGAAAATCCAAAGCTTATTATGCTTTCTCCACAATGAGGGACCTCCTAAAAAAACAACTCCAACATTTTATCATACTCTAGTTCTGTTCAAGACATACAGAGAGGAAAAGTTCTTCAGAATAACCTGAACAGGCCATTGAAAAAAAAAACTGAGCTGGATTACACTTGCCTGCTTTTCTCTGCTTGCCCTCTGGACCATGTACAGTACTCTTCAAACAAATCATTTTTCCTCTCAGCCGGGATAAGTACAGCAGCAGTCCTTTTTGCACATTTTGAATGTTTTTGAAAATTGCCTCATCAAACAGTTGTAAATGTTTTGTGATGGCATAGGAAACTGTGAAAGTCTGAAAGGTGGAAAAAAGTGTATATAAACTAAAACAAGAAAGAAAGACAAGAAAAATGTATGTGTATACTGGGTAAGCCATTTGGTCTGTAACAGTGACCAGCAGACTTCACATCACAGAGTCACACTTTGGAGTTGTTAGAATGACACAATCTAATATGTAGGTCTGTAAGGTCTTCTTATTTTCTATTTTCTTATTATCTTCTTTTAAAGAAGTCTGTATACAGTAGATCAAAAGGGTACAGTACATGATGTTATCAGTTGCAACTAAGATCACAATCAGTATGTACAGTAGAAAGGATTCTTGACCCCAGTAACCTAACACCCATCACAAAAGGGTAGGATAACTTACAGGAAACTAGAGCCTAGAGTTGGTTGATAAGCTAGCAAAATCAAGGTGGAAATGTAATAATTGTGGAAGCGGCAGGTGGCATTGTGGATAGGATCATGATAATACCAAAGTTACACAAACATAACTGTTATTTACAGCAGAATACCTGGAAGAAGCCTGAGATTTACAAATAAAAAGGGGTAAGGGCTGTTTTCATTTCTCATCCAGTGTCCTGTGTTGTCCATATTGTATACATGTTTATTTAATTGGTAACTCTAAATTAACTTGGTGCTGGTGGACATAAATATGTCTCGTAATGGACTGATGGTCAGTTCAGGGCTGGATTATGTCTGCCACTAGATGTTATAGATATAGCTTCACTATATTGTGTTGGTTCGGGAAATAGATGACATTTTCTGTTTAGATATTTTATACAAAACCGCAGAAAAGAAGAGGGGCAACAGATCAGTATACAAAAAAGTATTAAACAAAACAATACTCATTAGTAAAACAATTTGATAATGACCTCAATGTCACAGTTTCTTACGGCCAGTGATGTACACAGATATGGTATAATTCAATTATAATTAAAACACTTTTTATCTTTTTTTGTTATGTTATCCTAATATAACATAGCATTTTCAAACATGCTTAAGACTGTGCTGCTTTGGGCACAGGGCAAAAGTCAGTTCTGCTAGTTATGAATCTGTGCCAGCCCATTTATACACACAGGGCCAATTTGGAAGCAACAGTTAGCTTAACATGCTTGACTTTGGGAATGTGGGAAGAAAACTTTCATACCTGGAGAAAAATCTATGCAGACAGGATGAGAAATTAGGAACACCACATAGAGAGAATCTAGGTGAGGGGATTTAAACTCAGGATGTCATAGATGCCAGGATCCCTTCCTATAACATTTTGAAAACCAAAGTGAATCCCAATGCTCACATAAAACATGGGCATAATATACCAGAATTTCAGCAGTCAAGCTAAGGTTTTTGTCTCTCTTCATATATATACTGTATAAATAAAAGTTGTTCACTGGCTTTTTCCACTCAAAGAAGAGAAGATTTTTTTCCACTAAAAGGGAAATGGAGAGAAGAGGTTCAGTGCAACATCTAAAGGATTTTAAAAGCAAGGCATTTTATTATGCAAATGGTGAAATTAATAAAAAATAATAATCTTGAAAGACAAAAAAGCAACAACAGAAATCCCAGAATCTCAGGGCATCAGGAATATTCCACATTAAAACATTGTGATGTATCAGATTTTTCTCCAAACTCTTAATACATCATGATCAGTAATCTGAAACTGTGAGACTAGACACTGACCACCGCACTGCCTGTGTAGAGTCTGAACACTCTTCCTGCTGTTTTTTTTATTTTATGTAATCCAGTTTTCATCCCACATTGCACAGATGTGCAGGTTAGCCTGACTTGTAACTCTAATTAGGCCATGAGTGGGTGAGTGAGGAACTGATTCTGGACTTCAGGAGACTGAACTAGAGTGGTCACAATCCTATAAGGATTAACAGATAGACAGTCCAGAGTTTCATCAACTAAGACCTCTCAAGGAGAACAAACATGACAGCAACTGCCAAAAAAGGTCTTCAGAGGCTTCACTTTATGAGGGGCCTGAAGAAAAACACAACTCCCACATCAGCTGCTGGTTAACTTCTACAGGTGCACCATAGAGTCTGTCATCACGTACTACATTACAGTGTAGTGCTTTGGCTGCACCGTTGAAAACAGGAAGACCCTCCAGCCTATCATCAAAGCAGCTCTGAGAATTACTGGCGCTCAGCTACCATCACTGGAAGATACCTTCACTACCTGCTGCAGAAGAAAAGCAAAGAATATTTGCAAAGATCCAACCCACCCTGACCATAGCCCTTTTACTCCTGTACCCTCTGGCAGGTGCTTCAGAGCCCTGCATGCCTGCATTACCATGCTGAAGAACAGCTTTTGCCCAAAGCAATCAGCCTATTAAATGCACAGCGTTCACCGTCCCTTCCTATAACAGAAACCATCACTAACTGAACTCCACATCTGTATCAACCACACACAATCACACACTTATACATGACCCATGTGAAACTCATGACCATTACATTGACTGTAATCTTCACTGTGACTTCATTTCTATTTATGCTTACATGTTTACCTTTACTTTTACTCTGTGTATATTTGGAACTGTTAATAGAAACTATGCATCTCATAGTTTAATGTTTACTTAGGTTATTATCTACTCTACTTTATACTTTATCTAAGGCATCTATAGACTTGCTCCAAATGATATTTCATTCTATTGTGCAGTGACAATAAAGGTATCTTGCATCTGAGTGTGCCATATAAAAAGACTGGCACCCCTACCAAGTTTGCTTATAGCTTTGTATCGAAATGCTGCAAGGATAGGCACTGGCTCCTCAGAATCCTAAACTTAATAAGTGGGTTAGAAAATTGATGGATGGAATATGTAAAAGATGATTCACCTACCAGGACAGGAATACCATCTATTTTACAGCGGATAGCAGTAAAGGTATACCTCTATTTAGGAGTTAACATATGACAGAAATTACTGGAAAAAAAAACAGATAAAATCACATAATTATTACCACTGAATTCCAAGAACAAATGTTTAGACATATACTGTTCCTACTATTACATAATCATCATCAGCAAGTTAATTTCTGTCTTCTAATTTACTCCAGACATATGCCATACTCTTTGTTAATTTTAAAATCCAGGTGTCTGCGACCATACTATTACAGACCACACAGTTATTGTCCATTTCTTTTCTTTCTTGGTTGGAGATCAGCAAGACTACAAGGGGTGGCATCACACTGAATTAGTTATATTACTGTTTCATTAGACAAGATAGGGAAAAAAAAATACTGAACTGGAAAGAAAAACAAAACATCATTCTGAATCATGCCAAGGAAGTAATAATTAACATATTTTTCTGTGGGTGGCCCTTTAAAATATATGAGTTGGCATTGTGATTCTATTTTTTCTACCTATCTCAAGATATATTTTTTGTGGTATTTTTAAATTATGTTTGTCAATACTTTTCCTAAGTAACAGTTTTAAGATTAATTGATTATGTTTAAATTGCCCTAATTTTGGACATCTGTGCCCAGAGAATGACTAGCTTTGTATGGTACATCCTTGCTGATAGGCGTTGGACAGCCTTGAATTGAGCACACGGCATGGCCTTTTATGTGTCTGTGAAGCCTCTAGTGTTATTGAGTCTAGACTTTTTAGATTATACACATATAACATTCCTATCAGAAAATGAATGAAAAATAATGTCAAACATTTTCAAAATTACATAAATAGCAGCATAATTGGGCCTTCTGTATTAGTTGTAAAGATATTTTCAAATTCAGCCAGCACCACTCCAACTCTAGAATGTATTGTTAGTATCCAAAAATGTATCATAGGCAAATATATGCTTAATATTCTAAAGCCTGAGCCCTGTAACTCCTACACATACCTTAAATCAGATACTTTGTCTACAGCATGATACACATTTCAAATGAAGAGATATACCAGACTAGAACCTTGTAATATTTGAGTGCAGATACTATGGTGTTACACAGTAGGTGTAATTTGCCAAAAAGAATCTCCTAAATATCTTCTGGCAGTTTAAACTTTTGTCAGTCCAGATCCTCTGAAAGACAAATCCGCTGCTTATAGTGTTACTATACAGTTTGTCACCTAAAGCACTCTTAATATACTAAACCAATTGCAGTTTCATACTGAGTGCAACAAAGGGAACATTTAATCCTGTCATATTATGCAGGATGCCTTAAGTTAATAGGTTGCTGTTTAAATTGTATAAATTACAAGCTTACATCATAAAATGTGTCTTCTTTATATGTGAAGTAAGTCAAACTATGCCTGGAAAATATTTGTATTTTTCTTTTTCTTATGTCAGCTATTAGTGGGTTTGTAGAATTGATGTCTGTGGTGGGCAGACTCAATCCTGAGGAACAAAATGGCTAGGGTTTTTTGGTAGCCAATGTGACAAGCAATAGGTACTTTAAAACTGTAACAGCACCCATGGATTAAATATACATTCTGTGTGCCTAGTTTCTTTATTTAAAACAGTCTTGCAGTATAAATTTTTACCAAAATTTCAGCATTGTTTTTGAGATCTTAGAGCAATACTCAGGTTGTGGAAAATACAATCTGGCCACGGAATGAATAAAAGATATTTCACCCACACAATGGTGTCTTATCCCTGGAAATTTGCTACTTTAGAGGAAAACGTAAGAAAGACATGATTTAGCTTATGTCACATGTTACAAAAGTGAGACTGACACCAGCAGAGATTAAGTGTGATTGATCAGCTTGAAATAAAAACAATACTCAACCTACATTGCCTGAAAAGCTGTTTATTTAAATACAGTACAATGTATTCTTCTACAGCGTGGTTCCATTTATAAGCCCAGAGTCTGATGTACATAAACATGTACAGATTAAATAAAGAACCAAATTGCACACAACACAGCACAAAATAATAATATTGAATATAAAGTAATATTGCAATATGTACATAGTATCGGGTGGCATGTTGGCGCAGTGGGTAGCACTGCTGCCTTGCAGTTAGGAGTGCTGGGTTCACTTCCCAGGTCCTCCCTGCGTGGAGTTTGCATGTTCTCCCTGTGTCTGCGTGGGTTTCCTCTGTGTGCTCCAGTTTCCTCCTACAGTCCAAAGACATGCAGGTTAGGTGCTTTGGCGATCCTAAATTGGCCCTAGTGTGTGTTTGGTGTGTGTGCCCTGCAGTGGGCTGGCACCCTGCCTGGGGTTTGTTTCCTGCCTTGTGCCCTGTGTTGGCTGGGATTGGCTCCAGCAGACCCCCGTGACCCTGTAGTTGGGATATAGCGGGTTGGATAATGGATGGATGGCTTATATTTTATTTTCAAACATTCATTGTTTTGCTTAACCAAAACTCTTCATTAATCAGAAATGGTTGGGTATTATCATTAGACTTCAGCATATATTGAAAATGACTTGATAAGTATAAAGTAAACTAGCATCTGAAAGTTAAATTTTCAAGCCTGTGTAGTCAAATGTTGTAGGCAACAATATTAAATCCTGCACTGAAATCTTTAGGCATGATTGTTGCCTTTCTTGTACTTTCTCATTTGTAAAATAAGATTGGAGTTATGAGATTAGAGAATTTCTAAAACATTAACAACAAATTGAATATTTGAAATTGATTCATAATTATTTATAATAATCTAAATATGAAATATTTAATTAAGATGTAACAATGACTTTGAAAAAAATCAAAGATGATGTATTAAATATGACCTGTTAAATTACTGCTAAACAGCTTTTAATAGGCTAATTGATATTAAAATTCAATGAAATGTGAAAAATTTCCATATACAGTATATACTGCAAATTAGACTGATCCATTAATTCATTCCTCACAAACAAAAACACTATTTCCTGTTTAGTTAAAAAGCAGAAATTTGGTCTTTAATTGTAGTGCTCAGAACATTAAGGGAGAATCCAACCCCCACCAGTGTCTCTTTGTGATGCTGCAAACTCCAGGAAAAAAAACATTAGTTGTGGACAATGGCAGTTGAATTTTTAATTGGGAAGAAGCCAACATTATGTTGTAACACTTGAAGCTAATGCTTTATGCTCCTCCCTCTTCATGTTAATACATCAGTGTAACACTTGGAGTTCCAGCATTTATACATATCCTTAATTTGCATCTACAGACTTTAAAGGGGGACTTTAAAGTGAATGGCATAAACAAATGAAAATTGTAAATATCTAGTAATGATAATAATGTATACTCAAATTACACATTATTCCAACTGCTTTACCCATTTTAATTTAAAAGACAACACTTTGTTGTAAAGCTGTGTTTTGAAATGACCATTAACAAAAGCCAAGTTACTTGGAAAAGCAGGAACTGATCTAATGCAGGAACATTTTGCCCATGGACAATTTTGTATAGCATATTCAAGAGCAAGTAGCCTCATTATCTTCATAGTATTATTATTTTTACTTAACTGATGACTTTATTAAAGGTGACAATTGGTCATATTTCTTTTAGTTTTCCAATTGGAGTATAGGCTGGTGAAGCAATTTGCTCAATGTCACACAGTGTCAGGAGCAGGATTTGAACCCACAACCTCAGGGTTTGAAGCCCTAGAGCCAAAGCTTTAGCCACTAAAACACACTACTTACCAAAATAGTATCCTTTGGTATAAAAAAAAACAAAAAAATCTTACAAATATTGTATACAGAAAAGCACTTAATTACATAGGCCTTCTGATATACCCAGTTAACCAGCATCACTATTACTGATGCTCATTGTCTTATGAAATTTACCAAGAGAAGCTGGGTAACACAGCTGGTTAATCAAAGGTTTGAAAGAAGGATAGATGGAAAGAATGGTCGTTAGTTCTACAGTGCTAATGGAGCAGTACTTCCAAATATGTTTCTGATACTACCTCCCCTACAGCACTAGCATACTCTCCATTTATGTAATTCTTCTTAGGCGCACTCACTTCTTTGTCACTGTATGCCAATTTATAATATTTTTGAAGATGTTCAAGTATCCAGATTTTCTTTAAGAAATTCTATTAAAATTTAAGTCATTTGCTGTGTTTTAAATTTCTCATCTCAATGTCACCCATGATTTTTGACTTAGTCTCCTTTCACTACTTTTGAAAGACATACCTCCTAATGGGAAATCTTTTTTAAGAGTGGCTCTTTTACATCACAGTGAAGTTGTCACCTTTTTAGCAGTTTATTCTCAAGATTTTCTGGAAGAGACTATATAGTGATAAATTAAGTCACATATCTGTCAAGCCTTCTAAAATATAAAAATTCACTCATGGTCTGACAAAGTCTGATGACAGTGGCTCTCCAAATGTATTTCTAATGAAACACATCTAACATGCACATGCAATCCATAGATGATCTTCTGTTACTCTGTTTACTTGACTTTCTTGTTCTCTTTAAGCACTACATGTCATATAACATGTATTTTTTCTTTCATACAAACATTAAATGATTTTAGAAATGCTTATGACAAAAAAATATTAATCTGACTTAATTTAAATAAATATGCATATGACTTTCTATACTTGAATATTCATCGCATATTCATCAGACCCCTAGGACAGCATTTTTTCACTTAAGAAACATAGCAAAAGTTAGACCTCTTATATCAATGAAAGATGCTGAGAAATGAATTCACGCTTTTGTTTTCAGTCGACTAGATTACTGTAATGCACTCCTCTCAGGACTACCCAAAAAAGACATAAATCATTTGCAACGAGTGCAGAATGCAGCTGCTAGAATCCTAACTAGGAAAAGAAAATCTGAACACATTTCTCCAGTTTTGATGTCACTACACTGGTTACCTGTGTCATTCATAATTGACTTTAAAATACTGCTTATGGTTTATAAAGCCTTAAATAATCTCGCTCCATCTTATACAGTATATCGGAATGTCTGACACCCTATATTCCAAATCATAACCTTAGATCCTCAAATGAGTGTCTCCTTACAATTCCAAAAGCTAAACTTCAAAGAAGTGGTGAGGCGGCCTTCTGCTGTTATGCACCTAAAATCTGGGGATAGCCTGCCAATAGGAATTCGCCAGGCTAATACAGTGGAGCACTTTAAAACACTGCTGAAAACACATTACTTTAGCATGGCCTTCTCATAACTTCACTTTAACTTAATCCTGATACTCTGTGTGTTCAATTCATCATAATAACTATTCATGGTGGCTCTAAAATCCGTACTGACCCCTACTCTCTCTTCTGTTTTTTTTTCCATTTTTTTTGTGGTGGCGGCCTGCGCCACCACCACCTACTCAAAGCATCATGATGCTCCAACATTGATGGACTAAAAGCCAGAAGTCTACGTGACCATCATCATCAAGTCCTTCCGTGAGAATCCTAAATACAAAGGGGACTGTTTCATTTATGTTAGGTAGATTGCCCAGAGGGGATTGGGCGGTCTCATGGTCTGGAATCCCTGCAGATTTTTATTTTTTTTTCTCCAGCCATCTGGAGTTTTTTTTTTTTAATTTTTTCTGTCCACCCTGGCCATCGGAACTTTCTCTTATTCTATGTTAATTAATGTTGACTTATTTTATTTTCTTACTGTGTCTTTTATTTTTCTATTCTTCATTATGTAAAGCACTTTGAGCTACATTTTTTTGTATGAAAATGTGCTATATAAATAAATGTTGTTGTTGTTGTTGAATACTCTTCTTAGAATTACCCTTAATATTAAATGTTTTAAAAAAATGTTCAGGCAAATACAGTATTTTCAAATAGGACTGGAAATGGAAATAAATATGTTTTGTTTGATGTTGGCCTTCATACTGTAAGTTATGGAATTTTATTTGGGTGAAGTTAGAAATCATAAATAAAAACATTGTTAGCAGTCTGAAGTAATTATATTAAAATAAAAGTCTTAAGTAGATATGGCTCTAACAGACTAAAAAGTCATTAATTTGTGAAAGATGACGTGATGATATCAAGATTAATGCCGGATGGATAACTGTATAGGCAATAACTGATCGTCATAAAGTGCTGATAAAGCTCAAGTTCACATGAAATGGCAAAAAAGCAAGAATTATGGTGTAGCTCTTAAATTAAATCCTTAAAGTAACAAAAGGAGTTTTAATCAGTTGTCCACTCTGCCATTAACACTTGTTTTATAGTAATGGAGGACAGTCATTAAAGTGGTTCTGATGGTCTGCACACTCACAGAGTGTCTGCATGGATTAACCTTGAAAATCGTAAAATATTTGAAAATGAACTCAGACTGAACATTATTGTCTTTGATTTCTTATCAGTAAGTAATATTCCAAAGCTTTCACATTCTTTATGATTCTCACAATTAAAATGTTGATCAGTTTTTTTTAAATCTACTGGTAACTAGAATTCTTTTTATAATTTGTTGGCAGTTATATTGCAGTTTAAAATCTTACTCAGCTGAACTTTCAATAAGATTTATTCCTTAACGCAAGTTAATGAAAATTATAAAATATTATCAGTTAAAATGTAAACCAAAATATAACAGTGAAAACATTGTGCAAAATCCAAAACTTCAGCAATGGCACAGCTTATTAACAAAATACAAATATTTATAGTGGAAGTTTAAATATAAAGATGTTCTCTCTTTTTGGTTTCATAACGAGTAATAACTTTCAGATTTTTTCTTTATATTTTCCTATAGTTGAATATGAAACTCTTTATTAGTTCACAGCAGGCTATAAAACAGATGTAAATCTGATTGTACCTCATAACTGGAGTGGTGTCAGTAACAGAAGTTGTAAATTAATTGGTACACCCAGCAGAGTTAAGAATAATATTGTTCAACTGCATTTGTAATTTCCTGTTTTCTAAGTTTCCTTGGAGCTGAGAACTAGTGCAAAGAAATCTGATGCCAATGACTCATGTGTGATGCATCTTTCATCAGCTATCTAGTAAAAGAAAATGATGAGGCATAGCTTACATGCAAAATAGTAAACCTTATGACGTTCATTTCTATTTTAATGTTACTGTTGGAATGCAATATTGATTGTTACTTTGTTCTCAGATTAATCATACTTAGATGCTATATAATAGTGTTGACCCACTACTTCTCTTTAATAGTACACTCAAAAACTGAAATCCACCTTCTTAAGCTGTGACACTAAAAGTTTTACACTATTTTGATATAATAAATGATTCCACAACCTGTACTGAAATACACTATCTGTAGTTGTACTTTTAATTCCTATTGACTATGCTTATAAGCCTTATTATTAAATATATAACCTATTAGAGAGATGGCCACCCACATCCCCTGCAAGAATAACAAAAATTAGCTAGAGCATGAACTCAAAAAGATGTTGAAAGTGTGAAAGGGAGATTACACATTTTCTACAGTAGTATATTGAGTGCTAGTCTCAGATTAGCTAATTGTGGATCTCTATCCCAAAAAGCTTGCTCCACCTTACCCTATAGATACATAATTGTAATAAGATTTAATGCCTGGAAGCTCACTATATTAAGCCAAGTTCACTGTCACCGATATGCTGCTGTAATAATATTAGGGAACGTTTGTGTACTGAAAAAAGTAAAAACTGCTATATACCTATGACTTGCCTTCATTAAGGATATCTAGTGGGGTGAATACCAGTCTTATTGGCTTTTTGCTATATCCTTATTTTATCAAAAATGTTACTCAGCAAAAATTAGGAGTTGTAAAACCAGACTTTTATCTTCTGATTTTCAAGTGTTAAGTGTTTATGCCCTTTATTCTACAGGCACTTCACTTTCTTGTTTATCAATGGCAGAACAGAACTCAGATGAGTTATATGCCCTATCTATCACAAAGTACAACAAAATGAACATTCTGATGCTGTACTTAACTGGTGCGAAATGAGTGAGCATCTTTAAGTCCACAAATATCTGCATCACAGTGTCAATGTTTCTCCACCCTAACTGTATCACTGAAAAGGCTCAAAATAGAATTGCAAGAAACTGGGGAAAATAAATCTGTCTCCCAGGATCCTCCCTAATTTTTACAGACTCACATTAGAGAATATGCTAATTAGAAGAATTATGGTCTATAGGGCATTTGCACTGTAGCAGACAATAAGTCCCTAATGCAGTAACTGTATAAAACATCCTGATTCATCACTGGTGCCATGCTCCCATTCATACAAGGGATATGGTGAATGAAAAGACATGTATGAAGAAAGCATAATCTACACCAGGAGTGTCAAACTCCAGTCCTGGAGCGCTGCAGTGGCTGCAGGTTTTCATTCTAACCATCTTCTTCATTAGTGACCAGTTTCTGCTGCTAATTACTTCTTTTAATTAACTTGACTCAGGCCCTTTAGTTGTTTCTTTTTCCTTAATTAGCAGTCAAACAATAATGAGACACAAAACAAGCCACCACATCACACTATATCTGAAAATAAAGAAAGGTGAAGGTCTCAGCAAGATTGATCTCTCAACTCACCAAAACACTTTGACGATGTTCTTATGAAAAACAGCAAAATCAACAGTTTTGGAAATGTCAGCTGTGGCAGAACGAGAGCAACAACAGGCCATGGAATTAAATAATGGGTTTAATTACCAGCAAGAATTGTCTTCTCATTAAGAAACTGGTTGGAGTTTGAAGCCCCAGTTCATCTGTTGGCTTGTTTCACGTCTCATTTCTGTTTGGCTGCATTTTAATGAGGAAACAAATCAATTCAGAGGACTGAATCCTTCTAACAGGGCTATTAAAATGTGAATTAGCAGTGAAAACAGGTCACTGATTAGGAAAAGGGTTAGAATGAAAACTGTAGTCGCTGCAGCCCTCCAGGCCTGGAGTTCGACACCCACGCTCTACACCCTTAGAGCCCATTCAGGCCAGCAATCAACTGCTCAACCCCCTGCTATATAGTAAGTAATGCCATCGAATTTGATGGCTCACTATCAGTTTTTAAGCATTTTCTGCACTGTAAAATTTCCGATTTCCACAGTGTTGTTTGCTTTTTGCTGTCCATTCATCGCCTCATTTACTTGTATTGTCATTAGTTATTTGTTCTCTTTACTACAAATTATATATACATTTTAAAACTGAAACTTTTGCATTTTTTTAAGATTTATAGCTAGAGCTTATTTATTACACTCTGTTGCACTTTGTTTTGTACATTGTTTTGCACAAATGTGCTGTATTGTTTACTATATGTTTCATGTTACTGCACCAATGAGATGAATGAACAAATACATTATCTGGTAATAAAAGATATTAAAGTCAACAGCTGAAATGAACAGAACTGAATTAAACTAATAAAAAAATATATTTCATAGCAAAGGATTCTTTGTCTAACTCATCATAAATACTCATTCTAAAAACTCTGTTATTAATGGTAGATTCATCCACAACATATGTCATTAATTGTCATACTGTCAATTAAACTACTTGCATTTTTAGCCATGCCAACTTTGTCTGATTCATTAGATACTTTCATGGCTTCCTTTAAAACATACCTCATACAAAAAAAGATTGTTAAGATGCTGTCACTGATTGGGCAGTCATTTACATATAAGGATCAATAGCACCTAATTAATCACTAATTACTTCAGAACAGTGTAATAGTTGGTATTTATTATTTGGTACACTGTATTAATATAAGAAAAAGAATGCGGGTAAGGTAATAGACAAAGGTAAATTGATCCAGTGTGAGAAAGTTTCTGACACTGCAGTCTTATAGAGTGTCCAAATCAGTGTTAGTTCCTGACTAAGATCTGTTTGTGCTGGGAAACACTCCAACTTCCAAAGACCCTGAATTCATAAAATTGGCGTGAAAATATGGATAAATGATTGTGATATAACTTGTACACATAGTCTCACTAGAGAACAATCAAAATCATTTTTTGTTTTTATCTAAAATGTTCCAATCATTTTCTTGGTATTTCAAAAAGTCCATACTAAAGATTCAACTCAAAGCATTTTTTAAAAAATGTAGGAAAACTGAAAACTAACAATAAAATAATTGTCTTACAATATAACTACTGTGTGAAATAAAAACAAGTTAACATTAACCTAGGCACCCAACACATATTGAAGTGCTCTTTATAAAATAGGACTTTTCCATGAATAACCATTATATATTTACTGTATTCTATGCTTGAGTTGAACCCTGCATTTCCTAGCAGCATTTTATGGTAAAAAAACAGTGAAAAATTAGAAAAACAATGTTTACAACGTGATGCTCAGCATTTACAACTGGTACACTTTTTGCCCACTTTAGTCACAGAAGAACTGAGATAATAAATACTAAAAGCCCTCTCAGGAGGCATTTACTGTATCTCTGATGTTAACCTGCATCCAGCCCTGTAAACAGGTCCTCCAACTTGCAGAGAAAACTTGGGGGTTGGTGGCAGGATTGGCACTTCAGCCATTGTCAAAAAACTCACACTATTCCACTCCATCCGAGCTACCTCTCACTATTCCCAACACTATTGGTGCACCATTCAGAATGCTGTAGTTGAAAGGAGGAGTCCATTGCAGGAGTCATTCACACACACACATACACACACACAGCAGAAATGTCAGTTGAACTAACATATGTGTATTTGGGATGAAAACCAGATTAGAGGAAGAACCAACACAGAAATGTAGAAACACACAAATGCCACATAGACACTAGCACAAGATTTAAAGAGCCAAGAAGCTGCATCTGTGAAACAACAGCACTATCATTATCTGAAGTTTATTTTTATTAGCAAATTAATGCTTTTTCAAAAATCTCTTTGGTAACATTGGTGGGCTCATGTTTGTCATCTGTATATATTATGATGTGTTTTTTATTCTTGAACATGGTTTACTGATGACTGTCAGCAATATACAATATACTGTATATGTATGTATAGTATATATTGAGTGTAACTGTTATAATTTAAGTTAGTAGAAAATGTAAACTTTTGACTAACATTTTACCCTTTCTACATTATTTTAATAACATTTAGATTTTTTCTAAATTATGTTGATTTTAATAGGTTACAATTAAAACAAAGCTGTTACACCAATCGATAAACTAGTTACACAAAAACAATATGACAAACTATTTTTACAATAGGTTGGCATGGTGGCGCAGTGGGTAGTGCTGCTGCCTCTCAGTTAGGAGACCCGAGTTCACTTCCCAGGTCCTCCCTGCGTGGAGTTTGCATGTTCTCCTCGTGTCTGTATGGGTTTCCTCCGGGTACTCCGGTTTCCTCCCACAGTCCAAGGTGTGTGTGTGTGTGTGCACACCCAGCGGTGGGCTGGCACCCTGCCTGGGGTTTGTTTCCTGCCTTGTGCCCTGTGTTTGCTGAGATTGGCTCCAGCAGACCCCTGTAGTTAGGATATAGCAGGTTGGATGATGGATGGATGGATATTTTTACAATATGTTGCTGAACTGCTGTATGTTATATTATACTGCTCAAAAAAATTAAAGGAACACTTTTTAATCAGAGTATAGCTTCAAGTCAATGAAACTTCTGGGATGTTGATCTGGTCAGTTAAGAAGCAGAGGGGGTTGTTAACCAGTTTCAGCTGCTTTGGTGTTAATGAAATTAACAACAGGTGCACTAGAGGGGCAACAATGAGACGACCCCCAATACAAGAATGGTTTAACAGGTGGAGGCCACTGACATTTTTCCCTCCCCATCTTTTCTGACTTTCACTAGTTTTCACTAGTTTTGCATCTGGCTATGGTCAGTGTCACTACTGGTAGCATGAGGCAAAACCGGGACCCTACAGAGGTTGTACAGACAGTCCAACTTCTCCAGGATGGCACATCAATACGTGCCATTGCCAGAAGGTTTGCTGTGTCTCCCAGCACAGTCTCAAGGGCATGGAGGAGATTCCAGGAGACAGGCAGTTACTCTAGGAGAGCTGGACAGGGCCATACAAGGTCCTTAACCCATCAGAAAGAATGGTATCTGCTCCTTTGGGCAAGGAGGAACAAGGTGAGCACTGCCAAAGCACTTCAAAATGACATCCAGCAGGCCACTGGTGTAACTGTCTCTGACCAAACAATCAGAAACAGACTTCATGAGATTGGCCTGAGGGCTTGACGTACTCTAGTGGGCTCTGTGCTCACTGCCAAGCACAATGGAGCTCGACTGGCATTTGCCATAGAGTACCAGAATTAGCAGGTCCACCACTGGCGCCCTGTGCTTGTCACAGATGAGTGCAGGTTCACCCTGAGCACATGTGACAGGCATGAAAGGGTCTGGAGAAGCCACGGAGAACGTTATGCTGCCAGTAACATCATTCAGCATGACCGTTTTGGTGGTGAGTCAGTAATGGTCTGGGGAGGCATATCTATGGAGGGGAGCACAGACCTCTACAGGCTAGACAATGGCACCTTGACTGCCATTAGGTATTGGGATGAAATCTTTGGACCCCCTGTGCTGGTGCAGTGGGTCCTGGATTTGTCCTGGTGCAGGCAGGCAGTTCCTGGAGGAGGAAGGAATTGATACCATTGACTGGCCCCCATGCTCTCCTGACCTAAATCCAATAGAACACCTCTGGGACATTATGGGTCCATCTGATACCGCCTGGATGCACCTAAGACTGTCCAGGAGATCAGTGATGCCCTGGTCTAGATCTGGGAGGAGATCCCCATGCAGGACACCATCCATCATCTCTCTGACGTTGTCAGGCATGCATACAAGCATGTGGGGGCCATACAAACTACTGAGTATGATTTTGAGTTGCTGCAATGAAATTTCGGCAAAATGGACTAGGCTGCTGCATCATTTTTTCACTTTCATTTTTGGGGTGTAATGTAAGTTTTATGTAATCTTGTTAACCTATGGTAGTAACAATAATGAGATGGCCACGCAAATTCTTGTCCATGCTTGGAGGGTTAAATTCATATACTCTGGGTTCCCTCTCATCCCAAAGATGATCAAGTTAAAATGGAAGAGGAGTTTAAACTGAGCTGATTTGAGTGTGGGTGTGTGCTGTAGTTTGACTCTTGCAGAGAAGTAGTCCTGGCGTGAACCAGCTGTTGCCAGAAGCCCTGAAATGGACTGAAAGGGTTAAAAAATGCATAGATGGGTGTAAGAGTGATTGAGTGTGACTTTTTTTATTTTTAAGTATGAGCAATTGAAGCGTGTTATTAAGTCATTCTTAATGTTATAGGTGGTATTTATGGATTTCACTCCATTGTGTGCCACTTTTGCCTTTGGTGCTTTGAGTGTACTGTTACACATGCTCAGAAAGGATGATTTTAAGATTTGCATTTTTTGGCAGAACTGAAATTTGATATGTTTTGCTATAGTATAATAGTATGACATGGTAATATTAACAAATGCACAGTACACTATTTCATTTTTTTTCTAAAAGTGAATCTTTCGGTAAACAATGTTGGTGAAATTTGCTTCAAGTTATGAGGTTTTGTGCAATTTAATATTTTGATACATGGAAAATCAAAGTCCATTCTTAAGAATTTTTTTTTTGGTTTGTGAATATGTGAGAGTGGGATTTTCATAACTATTTCTCATGCATTTAAAAACAAATTAATATAAAAATGTGCTATTCATGATTCCTTTAAACACTAATAGATAACATATTTTGCAGCTGGTTGTGAAATTGCATAACTATCTATAGAAACATTAGAAACCCTAAGATAGGAGGAGAGTTCCAAACAGTGATAATCCTCATTACAAGTTGTCCATACATCCATCCATTTATTTAATCAGGTAGCCTAACTTATTGTATTTTCAAGGTTGAGCAGAGATGAAGCCTGTGCCCAGCAACATCAATGGGGTAATTGTGGGCAATGATTATAATCCTTATTTCAAAACAAAATTAGTAAAATATGATAAATATATGTATATTGTAAATACTGCAACTGAAATTTAATGCAAGAATAAATTTATGACCCTTTGTAACATTTGAAGATATAAAAAAATATTGCAAATACAGTAGAGATAAAGCCCGGTGTTCTTATAGTTCTTATTTAAAAACTAAAAAATACGGTAAATATATCTATACATAAACACTGCAATTGAAATTTAATGCAAGAATAAATCTGAGACTTGTATAAATTTAAAATATTTCATTGTAACTGAATCCTTTTCCCGTCATTATATTTCATCTAAGGAACTGAGAGGTTGGGCTTTAATCTTTAAAGTTGCCTTTAGACTGTTTTCCCGGTTTATATACACTCACCTAAAGGATTATTAGGAACACCATACTAATACGGTGTTTGACCCCCTTTCGCCTTCAGAACTGCCTTAATTCTACGTGGCATTGATTCAACAAGCTGCTGAAAGCATTCTTTAGAAATGTTGGCCTATATTGATAGGATAGCATCTTGCAGTTGATGGAGATTTGTGGGATGCACATCCAGGGCACGAAGCTCCCGTTTCACCACATCCCAAAGATGCTCTATTGGATTGAGATCTGGTGACTGTGGGGGCCATTTTAGTACAGTGAACTCATTGTCATGTTCAAGAAACCAATTTGAAATGATTCGAACTTTGTGACATGGTGCATTATCCTGCTGGAAGTAGCCATCAGAGGATGGGTACATGGTGGTCATGAAGGGATGGACATGGTCAGAAACAATGCTCAGGTAGCCCGTGGCATTTAAACGATGCCCAATTGGCACTAAGGGGCCTAAAGTGTGCCAAGAAAACATCCCCCACACCATTACACCACCACCACCAGCCTGCACAGTGGTAACAAGGCATGATGGATCCATGTTCTCATTCTGTTTACGCCAAATTCTGCCATTTGAATGTCTCAACAGAAATCGAGACACATCAGACCAGGCAACATTTTTCCAGTCTTCAACTGTCCAATTTTGGTGAGCTCGTGCAAATTGTAGCCTCTTTTTCCTATATGTAGTGGAGATGAGTGGTACCCGGTGGGGTCTTCTGCTGTTGTAGCCCATCCGCCTCAACGTTGTGCGTGTTGTGGCTTCACAAATGCTTTGCTGCATACCTCGGTTGTAACGAGTGGTTATTTCAGTCAAAGTTGCTCTTCTATCAGCTTGAATCAGTCGGCCCATTCTCCTCTGACCTCTAGCATCAACAAGGCATTTTCGCCCACAGGACTGCCGCATACTGGATGTTTTTCCCTTTTCACACTATTCTTTGTAAACCCTAGAAATGGTTGTGCGTGAAAATCCCAGTAACTGAGCAGATTGTGAAATACTCAGACCGGCCCGTCTGGCACCAACAACCATGCCACGCTCAAAATTGCTTAAATCACCTTTCTTTCCCATTCTGACATTCAGTTTGGAGTTCAGGAGGTTGTCTTGACCAGGACCACACCCCTAAATGCATTGAAGCAACTGCCATGTGATTGGTTGATTAGATAATTGCATTAATGAGAAATTGAACAGGTGTTCCTAATAATCCTTTAGGTGAGTGTATCTCTCCCTAACTACCACGCACTGGGAATGCCACTGTAACTGAGAATTTTTGTTTGAAATATTCCATCACTTTAAATAATTAACAGGAGTTTATGCCAAGATAAATGTTCAATTTAACCAACTATGTCATAAGTGTGATTTCGGCAGACAGTGAAGGACTTGCCACTACTTAGCTGTAAAAACCAAACTGACAGTATGTCTTCTTAATAAATATTTAGAAACTGAATGCCAAATGGTGCTGATCATTACTTTAAAAACGGCATTACTTTTAGGTAGCTCACTGTCCTTAGAAAGACAGATCTCTGTTATCGCAGTAAGATTTTCAAGCTACTTTGGTCGTTATAGTTTCAGTTTTTGGGGTTCCCTTGCAGCTGCTTATTTGATGGAATGCCAGATCATGCTAGAGATGACTCATCGCCGATATCCAGTCATCATAAGGATGATGCAACTTGTCGGTGCTCTTCTACAGTCTCCCCTTCAAAGTCGCAGTCCCGGCTACCATTTCCAGATTCTTGCAATGGCGCACCAACGTTTTGAAACGGCTAGATGAACTTCCCTTCAGCTGCGGTCGTATGATCGGTGATGTTGAGCGCTACACTATCAGACAGATATGTTAAGTGGTTCTTTTGGAATGCGATGCGGACAGGGTGTTAAACGCCGATGTCAAGCGTCGTTACAATATAACCTATATGACTCTACCTTTATTTTCACGTTTTTCCTCAAAGGTTTGCGCGGCTGGAAAACTGGCGGAAAGGTTTAGTTCAACAAGCTAGAAAAAAGACGGGAAAAGCCTGATAGAAAGTCAACGGCTGACTTTTAATTTGTCGGTTGAATGTTCTTACTTGACTCTTCGCTCACTGGAATCAATCGTTCGTTTTAGTTACTGCATTTTAGCTGAACGGGAGTTCTTTGCCGCCTTTACCAGATTCTGCGGATGGTCAAATGCTGATTGGGTGCTATTCACGTCAATTTAAAGTAATTCACAAATCATCAAGCAGGCTGTAACCGACATCCAATCATCAATCTCCTAACCTTTTAGTGACTTAGAAACCTTCCAATCAGTGTTTGCATTGGCTTTTGCAATTTCAGAAGCAACAACAAACGGCATCTTACCTGTTACGCCCCAACCCCCAACATAAAAAGCGGTATTGAACAGAGTCGACGCGCCCGACAAAGTGTCCCATGAGTGACAAGTGCTGCGTACTGGATGCCTATGGTGTTTACAAACCACTGGCACGATGGACTTCATGTTGCAGGTAACCTTTAAAAATGTTTTACTTTTACCGTTTGTCACTGGAACATTTTGCGCAAATATTTTGGTTTGCTTCTAGTCAAATATAAGCAATGTGATCCTTGTACCGAAGAATTGTTTAGTCATTTGTGATATAATGAGCTGTTTATGATGGAAGTTCATGTCTTGTTTTTGAGTTTGTGTTTATGCAGGATTAATGAGCATATGTCTGTAATTGCTAGGGATTATTATTTTCCAGCGTCAATACTTGCTTACAGATTTCACCAGAGAATATATCCTGCAGTAAATATTGCATTTGCACTCCATATAATGGACTCGTTTTTGTGATCACAGCGGCAGTGGACGCAAATAAAAAAAAAAAACAAAACAAGGACAGGATGTACGCACATACATACGCATATTTAATGTAGCTAGTCAAAACACACATCCATGTGATGTGTGAGGGAAAACCAGAGAACATGGACAAAACCCCACATGAGCTCAAGAACAACATTCCGCCTCCACGTTGACAAAAATCGTGGACAGGGTTTGAACCCAAGACACTGGATCTGAGACGCAGCAGGGTTAACTACCACAACTCCAAGTATGATTATCTTAATATGGTAAATTTCATATCTTTTCTGTTTAAACACACTGGACACCTTATTAGTATATATTGTCCAACGCACATTATTCTTAATTTCTCTAGAAATTTCAAAATAACATACATATTAGTTTTAAAATAATATAACATCAATTGTTATACAATTATTGTAATATTTTGTTTTAATGAAAAGGTTATTTACAACAGAGATTAATTATTGTAGATGTGTTGCGTGATTGTTGGATATGCAAGCATATTGTGACAGTACTACTACTGTTAAATTTTTATAATTTCTGAATGGCTAACTAAGTTGTGAGTGTTACTGCCACACAGCTTCAGAGATCCAGGTTTAATTTTCACCTGGTTTATATCATAACGGGTTCTCTATAGTTTCCTCTCATATGCCAAACACATAGACAGTATGTAAACGGGATTGGGACTTCTAAATGGTGCGTGTATGAGTGAGTGTGCTGTGTGATAAACTTGTGCTTCATTGAGAGTTTGTTTCTTCCTTGTTCCTTATTCTGCTAGGGTAGTTTCTGACTGTCAAGTGACTGTATAGGATTACGATAGTTTAACAAATCGTTCAATGGATGAATTGAATGTTGAGTTCTTTGAAAATATGATAATTTAGCCAACAAATGTTTAAGGAAGAAAAGAGGCAAAATATTGAGTTTTTTTCCTTAAAATAACTAGGTAGTACATAATGTAAATCTTTTAGTCTAATCTCATTATAAGGTACAGTTTTAAAGACTTGTATTTCATAACATGCTATAAAAAAAATAGTTTAACAATTTAGAAAATACTATATATGACAGATTATAAATTGCATAACATTATTTATTAAAGTATACTTGAAATTGCTTAATCCATAGAACGTGGCCTGGAGTTCCATCCAAACAGAGTTGGTTCTTTCCCTTGTACCCATTGCTATCAAGATATGCCATATTTTCCATTGATAGTATGATGGAAAAAAATGACAATGGATCAAAGGCACAAATTATTACAGATTTGCAGTTGATAATCTAATTTTGGGATTAAGCAGTTTCATGTGGATGAATGTATTTTGTGATACAACATTGAAGAAAGTGCAGGGCTCAGTTTGCTGGTAAATTCTGCTTTGCTATGTGTTTTTAGAGTACTGGTTAAAACTAACATAACTGCAGCTAAAAAAAGTTCAAATTTGTCACATATTCATAAAACTATGAAATATGGCAATTCCAAAAAATATATTTTAATGAGAACAATAATGAATATGACAATCTTAACAGTGTTAACATTCACTTAATATAGTTTGAAAAGCTTTCTTTGTTACTACAAACATTACTACAAATGTTAAATGTTCATAAGTGTTTTACTTTAAAGGCTAGACCATTTTATTTATGCATTCTACATAATAGAAAAGCTAATGAATATTTATGTTGTAAGTGATATACAATAAAAATGCAATGACCTAATTTAATCTGTATTTCAGCTGCAACTCCCAACATAATTGGCTACAGTAGTTTAATTGTTTCAATAGCAAGATTTAAGGTAATTTGTAGGGAAATGGTGATTTGTTGAAATTATTAACAAAAAAAATCTTTCTCGACAACATGACAGCAGTGGCAGTAGAGAAACAGGGGTGCCTTGTTTCTGTGACTGACATTAATTATAGGCAAGGACTTTGTAAACACAGCACACAGCCATGTGGAAGCTGGTGACATACAGTAAAAATGTGACATAATAGCCTGTGACGTTTATAAATAAATAAAAAATGATGGTAGTCGTCCATTGTAATTCACATCAGTCAGTAGTCACTAAATGTACAAACATTTTGACAAATGGCATTAGAATTTTAACAAAGCTTTTTTCAGATTTTTTTTTATTTTAAATGGTCACAGTGATTAAACCTGAATATAGAGCTAAGTGTAAACTATTTTCCAGCTTTTTATTTTTTGAAGTTCTGTTCAAATTTTATCAAAACATTTTGGTCAAGACACCCTTTTAATACCTTGATTAGTTGTATATTTCATTGTGTGAAGCTATTTTAAAATTCACAGGATAATAAGCTTCTTCCATTTAATGTTTTAATTAATTATTATACATTGCATAATATGAACAATGTTATTTTCCAGAATTTGTACGTTCTGGCTGGTTACTTCATATACATATACACATACATATATACCAATCAGTCACAACATTAAAAACACCCTTCTAATATTGTGCAGGTCCCCCTTCTGACAACAAAATATCTGACCAGTTGGGGCATTGACTCCAAAAGACCTCTGAAGGTGTCCTGTGGTATCTGGCACCAAGATGTTAGCAGCTGATCCTGTACCATGGATAGGGCTAGTTTTTCTAGGAGATCCTTAAGATGCTCAGCTGGACTGAGATCTATGAAATTCAGATGCCAAGTCAATACCTTGAACTCTCTGTCATGTTCCTCAAACCATTCCTGAACATGTTTCGCAGTGTGGCAGTGTACATTATACTGCTGAATGAGGCCACTGCCATCAGGCAATACCGTTGCCATGAAAGCATGTATGTGGTCTTTAACAATCTTTAGGTATCTGGTATGTGTGAAAGTAACATACACATGAATGCCAGGATGCAAGGTTTCACAGCAAAACATTGCCTTGAGCAACAAAATGCCTCCGTTGACTTGACTTCTTCCAGTAATGCATCCTACTACCATTTCTTCCCCAGGTAAATGGACATGCAACCAGCTGTCCACATTATCTAAAAAGAAAATGTGATTCATCAGACCAGGCCAATTTTTCCCATTGCTCCATGGTTCAGTTCTAAAGCTTATGTGCCCATTGTAGGCACTTTTGGCTATGGACAGGAGTCATCATGAGCACTCTTGACTGGTTTGTGGCTATGCAGCTGTATGTGCAACAAGCTGCGATGCACTTTGTGTTCTGACACCTTTCTATCATGGGCAGAATTTTGTTTTTCAGCAATTTATACTACAGTCTCCTTCTTCTTTCAGCTGCTCCCATTAGGGTTTGCCACAGTAAGTTATTTTTAAATGCAACAGCGAAGAGCCTGGATTTGAGAATTAAGTGTGGAACAGTTTTGTAGAGTGAGATTAAAAGGTTTTATATAGTGTACGCAACACAACTGAATGGCTACTCATCACATTTATTACTAAAATGCCTTTTGTTCTGTCAAGAATGTTGGTATTAAGAAATATGAATCATCATGTTTGTTGAGAAGGAACAGCATAGCCAGTTATACTGGAATGTTTCATTTCCTGGGTAAAAGGATAATAATTTTTTAAATATGTTAATTGAAAATAACACACACACACATACCGTTTGTGTGTATGTGTGTGTTTGTATATACAGTAAACCCTCGTTTATCGCGGTTAATCCGTTCCAGACTCTACCGCGATAAATGAATTTCCGTGAAGTAGGATTCTTTATTTATAAATCGAATATTTTCGCATTTACAGCATAGAAAACCTGTCTATGACCTTCTAAATACGTTTTTTAACATTATTAGAGCCCTCTAGACATGAAATAACAGCCTTTAGTCAAAAGTTTAAACTGTGCTCCATGACAAGACAGAGATGACAGTCCTGTCCCACAATTAAAATAATGCAAACATATCTTCCTCTTCAAAGGAGTGTGCGTCAGGAGCAGAGAATGTCAGAGAGAGAGAGACAGAGACAGAGAGAGAGAGAGAAGTAAACAATCAAAAATCAATAGGGCTGTTCGGGCTTTTAAGTATGCGAAGCACCGCCGGAGAAAGCAGCTGCAAGGAAGGGAGCAATGTGAAGGTAGTCTTTCAGCATTTTTTAGAGGAGCGTCCGTATCCTCTAGGCCAGTGTCCGAACAGCCCCTCTGCTCACACCCTCTCCGTCTTGAGCAGAGAATGTCAGAGAAAGTGAGAGAGAGAGAGAAAAAGCAAACAATCAAAAATCAATACGTGTTGTTTGGGCTTTCAAGTATGCGAAGCACCGCACGGGAAGGACATCGTATATCATTGAGGAGTTTTATTTAATATGTAATGCGTGCTCTGATTGGGTAGCTTCTCAGCCATCCGCCAATAACGTCCCTTGTATGAGTTTACCACAGGTGGACTCCAATTAAGCTGCAGAAACATCTCAAGGATGATCAGGGGAAACAGGATGCACCTGAGCTCAATTTTGAGCTTCATGGCAAAGGCTGTGAATGTACATGTGATTTCTAAGTTTTTTTATTTTTAATAAATTTGCAAAAACCTCAAGTAAACTTTTTTCACGTTGTCATTATGAGGTGTTGTGTGTAGAATTCTGAGGAAAAAAATGAATTTAATCCATTTTGGAATAAGGCTGTACCATAACAAAATGTGGAAAAAGTGATGCGCTCTGAATACTTTACGGATGCACTGTATACATAAGGTAGTACTGATACCTCATGTTGAATTGAACCCTTGTTAATTGCTTTGCTGGAGTGTCTTCTGTGGAAGTATGCTTACTCTCTCTTTCTTCATACATGTTTCCTCTTGGAACTGCAGTTTCTTCTAATAGTCTAATGGCACACTGTTAGGTTTAATGATTTGATAAGAAGCAGATCTGTGGGGTCTTTTCTGCCCACTGCTATAAATCAATGTAATGCTTGTTTATTTATTTACTAATTGATTAATTAATTGTATGTATTATCTGTCCTGTGAGTCTGTATTCTTGTTTTATATGTTTCTTCTGCTGCATACATTTGAATTTCCCCATGGGATTAATAAAGTTTATCTAATCTAATCTAATAATGGCAACACTAAACTGGCATAATATGCACATTACTATGCCCTGTGATGGGCTGTTATCCAGTGCAGAGCTTGTTCTTGCCAGTTGAACATTCTTGCTGGAACAAAGTCTTCCTCCCTGTGGCTCTGTGCTGAAAAAATACTCTGAAAATGGAAAGAACAACATGATAATGAAATTAATTTTATGCACTGCCTTTTTCTGCATGTAGCAGAAAACATTATATCCACATAACCAATTCATGTGTTATCTGAACCAGCTTTTACCCATTTAAGATTACAGGGATCCTATTCCAGAAGCATTGGTCACAAGACAGGATCTAGCTAGAGTACAATGCACACCATAACAAATTTCAATGTGTATAAAAAGGTACATACAGTAAACAAATATAGATTTTAAAGAATTCTCAATTACGCAAAAGTACACAAAATATTGTTAGCTCATGGTAACCCTTTAAAATGTTCAAAGAATATTCATTACTAACATTTTATTTTAGAAGAAACGTTACTGATATACAACTAACTGTACATGTAGTGAAGCCATAGTTTGTATTAAAACAATCTGTGTTCTTTTTTGGAGACTCATTGTATACATAGTACATGTACATCCTGATACAATATGTGGATTGTGATGGATACCTGGATGGTAGGTATGAGGCTAAGACAATAGCAGCTGGATTGAAGTGAATGCAGGTAACAGTAAAACAATTGCTTTCATTACAAAGGATCCCAGAGGTTGTGGGAGGTTGGGACACTTGGGTAAATAAAAAGCTGTTATACCAATATTTCTTTGCAGTATACATAAACAGTAAGAATGCACATTTTGCACATATTTTGGCAGATGCCTTCTTTTTTCCGCTCAGTGGGGACAAATACTGAGCAATGGTGGCAAACTTTGGCTATGATATTCTTATAGTTTTACTGTAGGCACCTTAAGATGGCATGGTAGGGCAGTGTTTACTGCTACTGCTTCATGGACCCAGCATCTTGACTTGAATCCTGCACCTGGAGGTTGTCCATGTGGAGTTTTTCTTATAGGTCCTCTGGGTTTTCCTTCACATCTCCAAATATGTGTGTTTTAATTGGTTTAACTTTTGGTTAAGTGGCAGCTCTAAACTGGCCATGTGTCAGTATTGGTGTGTGTGTGAGTGGGGCTTGTAATGGTTTGGCACACTGTTCATGGTGGTTTCTTCCTGCTTTGTGCTCAGCACTACCAGTGTTCTAAAATTTTATTCTACTTTATCTGGTACCCCTACTATGAGAAACTGTTAGCTTTAAGTTGACAAAGTATTATGTTTTTAAAGGAAGTTTTAAGATTGAAAACAAAAAAACAAATTTTGAAAAATGTTAAAAAATTGACTGAGTTACATGTGTTGTGCATGCTCAGAAACTGAGAGCACACAAATGGAAGCATTTAAAGCAAGTTGTTTCAAAAAGTAGAATGTAGTCTTAGAACAGTAGCATAGACGCCACATCTTTGCTGCCCTGAATTAGGTTATGAAGTTTTGAGAATGGTATGGTTTGGAAAGTAGGTACCTTAAAGGAATACTCCACCCAAAAATAATATTTTTTATATGTTACTTAATCTAGGTACTTTGTGTTGGTGAGAGAGAAACGTTTTTGATCTTATCTTTTCATTTAAAATGGACTGAAAAAGTATGATATAATAGAAGCCAGTGCTCTACAATAGCAAACAATGTGAAAAAACGCCCATGGGAAAAAAGAAATAAAAACTCTCATGTAACTTGCGTCATGTATAATCCATATGTCACAATACAGAACTCTTGACCAATAACTGAAGGGGAGAAAACTCCCATGAGTTTTTACTTTTCTGTTTATGATGTGTGCTGATTAATCCAGAAGTATCTAATTAAATATTTCAGCAAAAAAGCGTGCATTTTACACTTTTGTGCACAACACAGGTTAACTGATATGTGGGTTAGGCGACACAAGTAGCATGAGATTTTTTTGTTCATTTTCTCATGGATTTTTTTTTTGCATCATGTGCCGTTGTACAGCATTGGTCACTATTGGCTTCTGCTATATCATGAACTTTTTCTCTCTGTTCTGCATGAGGCATCACTAAAAATATATGGGGTAACACATTAAAAAATTAATTTTTGATGGAGCATTCCTAAAAAAGAAGGGCTTCCATGTGATGTCAGAAAGAAACATCTTACAGGCCTGACTACCAAGGTGAGAAATCCTCAAGCCTAACATTGTCATTTATAGCAGTATTTTATTTGTAATTTACTTTACTTAGTATGTAATCTGATTTATTCACATACGTACATACATTCAATATGTATCCATATTCATGACAGAGTTGCAAAGAACACATAATGAATTGTGTACGGGAACTAAGTAGGAACACTTTTCTGAACAGGACTAGACTTTGTATTTTTCACATAAATACACACATTACTTGTTTGTTTAATGGGAAAATAATATTTGTCCTCAAAAGCATTAGAGGAATTACAAAGATGTGGCATTATGGACACCCTTCTTTTGGGTTATTTAGAGCTTTTCACCTGAAGCTGCCAGAAGAGGTTTTCATCAGGATCCTGAAATGGATTAACATATCAAACCCAGCTAATCCCGTTTCTTAATACAATATTAGATATACAGAAAAATGTTCTGCTGATTGTTTTATCTAAGTGTGCGCGCTAACAGAAGATAAAAAACGGTTATAGCATGTGATATATTTGCCTATATTCTTTTGAGTTGTTCACTTCATGGTATTTTTTATTATATATTTAAGTCCAGATGGAATTCTGACATACAGTATGTAAAAGAAATACCGCTGTCTGACAGAATACAGCCACGTTAGTTGTTTTTTTAGCACGTCCAGAAGTTGAGTTCATGTAAAACAAACACCGCCGGCGTCTCGGATTAAATTGCACGAGGAGTGCAGCGTTCGTTAACTGGCTCCGGTGTATTTATGCTGCCAGCCACGTGTTTATTATGCTTTGGGAAATGATCTGTGAAAGCAATGTAGCCTTTACAAAGCCGTCAGTCCCAAGTCGCTACATTCTTTTATGCCGTGCTTCTAGGGCTCGTTCTGGACACAAAAACAAGAGAAGGGCTTGAAATATGTGTAACTTTTTCTTACTTCAAGGACCCCGTGCACAAATACCCACAGAAAACGCAGATACTTGATGCGAGTGAAGGGGGCGCGTCCCCACAACGCGGTTAAATTATAGCTCCGCCCATCTTCAGATTGGCAGGTAGTTATAGACGAGTTCGCCACCGGACACACCCACCTTACGCGCAGTCGTGTCTGTGCGTGCTGGCGCTAACCCCGCCTTGTTAGCCCCGCCCCCGACCGACCGCAATGATTTAGAAGTTCAGGAATCCCACGTGACGTCACCAGAGGGTGATGTAATGCTTCTCTAAATAGAACGTATTGTAATCTTCTCTCAGTCCAACGTGGTTCCTTCTCTTAGAGTGCTGCTTCTTCTCTGCACTTGTTTGGTAAGTTAATAAAAATGTACCTACTCTCTCAGAAACCCCGCGTCTCGCTTAAAATAACTCACGAGCTTGCTTGTAGACAAGTTTTATTCCTCCTGCTGTTATCTCACCCCCCTTTTGAAAGAATCAGATGATTGTTATTATTTCTAATCTGTGTCAATGAATAGTTGTTTAGTGTTGTGTTTTCTGAGAAGCGGTTTCTAATATTTAGCAAATGGGTATACTTTGTAGAGTTGACGATAACTTTTGGTACTGTTTGCAAGTGTCGGCTTTCACATTGTGCACTTTTGTTTTCTTCTGTGCTTGCTGACATAGTCCCGTTACTGGCAGCAGAAACAGTTATGTGCGGAGCTTGGTTGAACCGGAGATCAAGCCTCATGATGTGTGTTTTAAGTTGAACCGGAAAGTGCTCAGTATGATCATGTCATTTTTGTTGCTTGAATTGTTCATTACTCCTGAGACGTACTGTTCTTTTAAACGTGTCAATTGAAGTCATCATTAGTATTCTTGTATGGTGTCTGTCTGGAACATACGCTGCTTATTGTCATGTGGTGTCTCTCTTTAGCAAGGTAGATGCAGAAAGTCCGTGAAGTTAACCGGAACGGCTAAAATGACCGCTATAATGAGAATACAGATTTCCCTGTGTTGGCATTTTAAAGAATACTGATTGTTACCCTGGACCTGTCTAATCAGGAGTAAAATGGGTTGGCAGCATATGAGAATCGCGACAGTATCAAGCATTGCACAAGATCTTAGGTGTTCATTGCTACAGATAAATGCCGAGATGCTTACAGGTTGCCTGTTTACCTGTATGACAGTGCCCCTAAGTCGATCAATCCTGAGTTAACGTTACTTTTTAAACCAAATCATGAATTTATTGTTTAATGCAGTAGTATTTGTGGCTTTGTTACACAAGTTTCCACTGTCGCCTGGCTGTTGTTGTCAACCCCATTATTAACAGCAGTTCTGTAAATAAGAATTATATGTTTTTCAGCATTACGTCATTCTGCAGCCTAGTAAGTGTGTTTGATTAACAGCCTGGGATATTGAAGGGTTCAGGACTAGGATCTGCTGACAAAGCACGCTCGCTTTTAAAGCTCTCTGATTAAAACAACGAAAAAGAGCTAGGGGGAGATTAGTTTGTAACGCAGGACAGGGTAAGAAACTTCGCTTCAGCGTTAGCTTTTTCCCCTCAAGTTTTAGGAATGCGTTCATTTATTTGTGTTATCCCTTTAAGGGAAATGGGTGTTAATTATTGATTAGCAGTGAAAGAGTTGAATTCATAAATGTCGTTTGCCAGAGACCGGCGTTTAATGTGATACTGTATTGTAGAATAAACCTAGTAACGTGTTGACTTTGGAATAGGTTGCATAAGAAACAGGGAAATAAAGGTAATAAGAAAAAGAACGATACGGAGAAGCATGGAAGTAACAGTTTCAAAGAAAGCGACAGGTGGAAAATCGACACTCAAACGAAACAAGTGAAACTTAAGAGAAGTCTACTTTTAAACTAATTTCTCACTTAGGTAACGAGCGAAATAATGACACGCCTTAACGCATCTCTTGTATTCGCCAACAGCCTATGCCAGCAGAATTTTGTTATACAGTAGTCTTTACATTTTATAAATAGTAATGTGATTTTTAAAAGCAATTGAACTGCATGCACCCGCACTTTATAGTATCATTTGTGAATTTATAAAGGACTAATCCCACATTTATAATGATGAAATTGATACTATTGGAAATGATATCGGAATCTCAAGAGCTGTTCACAGCGAAAAAGGCGATGTGTGACCGGTGCGAATGTCATGACGTCAATTGAATCGATCGGTTGTGGCTCACCAAGAATAAGACGAAAAAATGAATTTCACAACACGAACAAATAGGTGTTTTAAACAACATTCAACAAAATGCATGTTTTAGACATTTAATCTACTTCTAAAAGTTCAGCGCAATTCCCACAGAACTGGCTGTATGGGCTCGAGTTTGCTTGATTACCCAATTCCGTTCAGCGGGCCGCATATACTTAAGCGGCAGTGCAGTTCTTATTTTTATTAAATGCTGTATCTATCATGGTTTCGTAGTAAAGCTAGCAGTTCTAATCCGATTCTTTATTAATTCATTTTATGTTTACAATCGTTAATCCATTACTTGCTAATTCAAGTCAGTCGCTCCTCGCCAACATTTTGGTTTCTTGTCTTGTGTCCGCTGAATACCACTAGATGGTGCAGTGCAATGCATCAAAGCGGAGCTAAGTTGAGCGGCGTGGGGCACAGGATAACCCAGCAAAAGATGCTTTCCGCGACAAGTCACATCTTGCAGAACACCAATCTGAACGGCTGAGTACTCGAACTTACAGAAGTGTGAATAACGAAACAAGAAAATGATCATTTACCGAGCGGGATTAGTCAGTATTGTTATAATCAAGGCGTGATTTCTTTACTTCTTATTGTCTAAATGGAAATATCTACAAAAACTGCAAAAAGATGGCAATGAATATATGTATATCATTTATGTATTTGAAGCAAAGCGTTTTATTGGTTATGAATCTATTATTTTAATACTCATATTTTAATTATGACGTAGCGTTTTTTCTTACATTTGATTCTGTGTTGTTTTTACTGAAAAGAGTGGGATACATCTAACACAGTGCTTAAACTGAGCAGGTTGTGTACTAATAAAATACAATGCAGCAAGCTCCGTCTTAAACCCCTACAAATTAATCACAATAATTTTGGTCTTTTGCAGGAAATAACAAGATTGGAACAAATAATACGTTTTCGTTTCATTTTTTAACCTTGTTTGTAACTTTTGTTTCCATGTTGTAAATCCATAAGACCTAAAGGTGACGAATTAATGTCCAGGTGGTCATGGTTTTATACTAACTGTAAATATTCAATTATATCCTGTACAAGTGTTCGCGATTCTTGAAGATAATAAAAACAGTGAAAAATGGAAGATTTTTTAATTTAATACGTTTATTACTGTTACAACTATTCGCGCATTAACGAGTATAAGTAAAATAGTTTCACAGTTTCACTGCGAAACAGTCACTGACGCATTTTTACCAGAATCTTTAGCAAGATTTCTTGCAAAAGAGTGTTCCAATTGAAATTAGGTATGTTTGACCAACATACGTGTGCAGACGAATACAACCTCCGATGAACCCAGCACTGTTTGCGAGACTGGACAGGCCCGGTAAAGAGATTCACCAGATCATCAAATAAATCAGTTACCAACTAAAACCCACATTTACCTATCAAAGTTAACTTGAAAGAAAAATCGTGGAAGCGAAAATGTCTTTGATTATTCTTTTTGTGGTACTGGTTTTCTTTAAGCCTAAAAAGAACTTGAAAAATTCATTTAATGGTTATTATATCCGCAAGGAACAGATGTAATTGCAAAGGCTAAATAACAGCAACTGGAAAAAAGATGAGCTGCGTACATTAAAATAAAAAAAAAAATACCTTGATTGTAAACATTCTTCACAAACCTTTAACTCTGTTTGAAAATGCGTCTATAGAGGAACAGTAATAGATCTTCTTATCCGAAAAATAATGAATGGATTTAAAACGTAATGTGTTTGTGCAGTATTTCATTTCAATTATTAATGAATATACTTCACATTCCGTTACTTTATGATATTTTAATTAGCAGTTCTTTTAGAAACATAGAAGAATTGAATCTATGTTGTTTTTCTGTATTGAGTTTAACTCTAGGCAATTTGTAGACATTGAAAGTACAATAATATACAGTAGTTGAGTGATGTTTGAAGGATATGCTTAGTCTGGCTTCAGTAGGGTTTCATGTCAATTTTGAGGCAATGATTAAAGAATCAAAGTGTTTATTTAAAAAATTTTAAGTAGAAGTTTTCATTTGAACTCCAATGTATTATTTGTCAGTATAATTAAATCTGTTCCACATTTTCCTTTACTCTATTAAAAGATAAAATCCATAATACATGTATTGTCAGTTACACCCAATTTCCAAAAGACCTTTTGCAGTTCATAGTAAAAAAATATGGCCAAGTGCAATGTACTTTACCTGCAGTTTTTTAGAGTGTATCTTAATACTTGTACTAATGGCAGTAGCATTGTTCTTCAAATATTTCTTTATAAAAATATAAAAACTTTTGTGAGCTTTGCACATAAAATGTATCATGCTGTATAAATAAAGTACATTTAAAAGAAGACTTTTAAACCGCTTTCATAGGTTCATGATTTAATATTTAGTGCCTGTTTAAAGCTATTTCAGAAAGTATCCTAACAGCTAAATGTGTTCTGTCTGTGGTTAATCCACTGTTTTCTGTCTCATTTCAAACGTGTTTGTATTAGAAAAACTTGTGCTCTATCCATGTACCGGTGATAGAAGTGTGGTGCATAAGTCTGCCCTATGACTGACTGATGTCAAATAGGGTTCCTGCTTTACTCCTGGTGCTTCCAAAGTAGGCTCCGACCCCCAGGAACCTCAGTGTTTGACACTGGTTAGATGAATGAATGGACATATACCAGGCACTGTATTTGAAAATGATTTTGAAATATAAACATTTACTGTATTACAATATACAATGCAGTACAAGTGAAATTCTGGTAGGTTATTAATTCTCATTTTAAAAATTATGACATGGGAGTTTTAGTTTATAGTATTCTTATTTTGTATAAGCAAGGTAGTAGTGTTTTCTATGCATTTACTTAATGTATTGGGAAGTATGGCAACTTTTGATACAATAACAATATGTATCATAACTGCACTATTTGCTTTTCATCTGTCAGTTTTAGTTTCACAATGTTTTTTAAAATTCTTTTCTAGATTAATAATACATTTGTCACATTGGTAGTGTTTTTTGTGTCTCTTGATCTTGTATTTACTGTATAGAAAATATACTGTAGGTTAGACAGTTGCTATGCTGGGGAAAAGAATAACACTGAAAAATAAAGATGCTTTTACTTGTTTAGATCAGAAATTACTTATTATTATAGTACATTTTTTTTAATTGATTTTGAATTGACCTGTACCTTAAAGTGGAATTTTCATTTATTGCATTTGGTTTAATATGTTGGTTGATTACCATTGATTCATTTAAAAAAAATTAGATTTGCTTTTTCTATTTTGCACCCTTAAGTGATGATATAATAATTCAAATCTTATATGCAGAAATCTCTGAGATCATTATTTTAAGATGGCTTGTTTTCTGAACCTATTGACAAGCAGAATAGTGCTTTTTAATAAGTGGGTTTTAGAGGCTAAGGATTTATTTTACCATATTTGAATATCACACCAGTTTAAGTAGTTCAGCCAGTTTTTCAGTCAGTTTGAAAGAAGTGTGTTTTTGTGTCTTCTGCTAAAAAAGGAGAAACTGCTGTTAGAATAATCAATTGAAAATGACAGCAATCAGCCAGTCAAGCAGTTATTCTAATTCTTTAATTTGTGCTTGAAAAAGCATGTTTGTTATCTTACACAAATGTGACTGATGATTAGTTATATTGATAGAGGTCAGCTGATATATTGGATTCAAGACAGAAACTAACTATAGATGGGGTCTCAGTTCATGCCAAGACCCGCCAGTATGGGTCCAGTTTGCAGTCGAATTAACTCAGTATGCACATATTTGGTGACATTTTAGAAACCAAGAGAAAAAAACACACAGGCCTTGGTGGAATGTTAAGACTACAAACAGACATTTGGACAAGCACAGGATTATAACACAGAATGAAAGATTTCTCATGAAGGAAATACTTTCAGCATTGTAGCTGAATAAAATGTGTTACACTGCAGGTTGATAATCTTTTGTAACTCTGTTTTGAAGCAGGATTCTTAAAATCAGTCTTAACCAGCCCAGTCAATTTTAGATTTTAACTGTGGTCAGATGAATGCCTTCTGTAGCAGATTAGCATACATTATGAGTGACGACTTTTTACTCAGAGATTGTCATGAAACATATTGAACTAACAAAGAGCATTTAATTTGTAAACAACCATCTGAAGTCTTTCTGTAAAAAAACTGGATCATCTGCTAGTATAATGAATTCATTTGGACACGTTAATTTTAAAATTTAGTTTCATTTTTCTCCTTTATTTTCCCATAAAGATTAAAATTTATCTTTGCTTGTTTGATAAAGCAATACAAACAGTGCAGCTATATTGAGAAAGTATACAGTCAGTAAATTACTAGTAAAGAACATTTAATGAATAATGATGTTATTCTGTTGGGATATGACTGCAGCTCAGTTTTCTTTATATTTTACCTTCCATGAATTTTATTTTCTCTCATTATTATTCATGAATGTACTGTGTGGATTCATAGTCATATTTTGTTTTGTGTAGTACCTAAATCCATTGCTAAGAAGAACTGTTAGATGTTGCATGGGAAAGCAAATATTAATCTCTTTACATTAAAAAAAACTGGAGTCATTTTGATGTTCACAGAGGGAAAAAACAAAGCTAAACTGGGATCTGTTAGTCTTGCCAGTTAACACAATAACAAATGCCTAAACAGCAGACAAAAGGAGATAGAATGGTCCCAAAATCCAGTAACCTAAGTAAAATCAAGTCTGTCTAGACTTACTAAAATTTGTTATTATCAAATGGAATAATGCTAAATTAATAGCACTACATATCAGCTAGTTGACCGCAACAGGTTAATAGTGTGCTTTATTGAAATGGCTCTGAAAGGAATGGCACTTTATTTCTTTAGAATCTCTGTCCTGTCTCTCTCTATAAAACTAGCTGTGTTACCTGGCTAGTGTTACCCCATTCCTTAAGACAATGGGCGTGATTTATAGTGTCGTTGGTTAGTTGGGTGTATCAGAAATACTATGTAACTAACCAAGTGCTTTTCTGTATACAATATTTGTAATTTTTTTTTAATACTAGGAGCTAATGTTATTGGTGGGCAGTGCTTTGTAGTGTTTAAGACTTTGGACTAAGGACTTAAAACCCTGAGGTTGTGAGTTCACATCTTGCCACTGACACTGTGTGGCCATGAGCAAGTCACTTTACCTACCTGTTCTCTAATTGGACAAACAAAGTAAATGTAAGCAGTCATACCTCAAATGTTATAAGTTTCATTGGATAAAGCCATCAGTCAAATAATTAGTAATAAGAATATTATTAGGTCACTGGAGCTGCTTACTCTTGAACATGCTATACACAATTGTCCATGAGTAAAACATTCTTACATTAGAGCAACTCTTGCTTTTTTCTCCTTTTCCTAGTGACTTGGCATTTTCTGGTGGTCATTGTAAAGCACAATTTTACAGGAATGTGTATTCTTTTGAATTGAGACAAATATTCAGCTGTATTCCCTTTAAACATTTTTCTGGGTGGCTCACAGCACTTTTCAACTGCACAATGCTGTTGTCTCACTGTTCACTCCACTTCCCACGCAGCATTTTGGAAGAGCTGTTCTTGCGCATTTCACCTTTTGGTAATGTAACGTGCAGCTCTTGGAACTCCATGGGTCAGCCTTTCCAATGTGTTGGTGCTTTGTGGCGTGCAGTGCTTCATAAGGGCCTACTCACTTATAGTTCATGTAAGAGTGCTTCATGGTGCTCGATACTTCACACCAGGTAACAGACAAAGCAGAACGGATAACTAAGATGAGTGCTGGTATGCATCTTAGAGTTCCAGTAGTCAACAACAAAAAACACCACTTGCTGACCATTGAGCTTTGCGTCTTCTTTGAGTTTTGCTGAACTTTGTTTTTCCATTCACCATGTGATCATGTTTCTTTTTTGCTGTTCAGGACACGGCTCCATCTTCAATCATTCATCCACCCTATTGGTTACTGGTGCTAGTTGTATGGACAATCAATCACATATTCTGTTAACTTTTTTTTTTAAAGTACACTGTCAGTGTAGCACCGAGCATGTAAGTTAGTCCAGGTGGAATCCCGTTGTAATAAAGCTCATGGGACCATAAAAATATTTTGTTATAATGGAAATTTTGTTACAATTAATATGGGGATAATACGTATACTATTGTGACCAGGGTCGCTGGTGATTCTCCATCTCGTAGCTGCTCTGCTGCATCTGATAAACAGTTAATCTAGGGCAGAGCAATTGGTTGTCCTCTGCAGGATCAGGCTTGTCGCATAATGTGCTTATCGCACAATGTTTAGAACAATTAACACTGTTCTTCCTTGCAGTCTCCTGATCTTTTTATTCCAGGCCGCATATGCCACAGCTGTGATTCTGAGCCACTGGTGTTCCTCTAATCTGAAGATGGGAGCCAAAGCAAAACACTTGTCCATGTCGCGGCTCCTAATAGCTCCTATTTTAAATGAAGTCTTGAAACTGTTCCAGTTTTCTGTACAGTAATAAAGTACCTGTATTTTCCATGGGAGCCTGGACTGACCCAGGCTTGACAATGCCCGTATTAAAAAAACAGCTCTTCTTAAACTTAAAATAAGATGTAAGATATAACTTTTTTTTATAGAAATAAAGGTATGAAAATGCAGAATGAAAATGAGAAGTTAGATGTAACCTTTTTTTAATAGGAATACACGTATGAATACAGAATGAAAATGAAACATTAGATGAAGATGAGGGGTGTGATTCAGAATGCTTTTGCCACATTTTCTTCATTCAGGAAACAACTTTTTCCAGGATTGCCAATATTTCTTTCAGCATAAACTGACACTGTTAGTTTTCTGTTCATCTCAGTGAAGACTTTGAGAACCATTGTGAAACTCAAATCGTATAGTATAGTATCCGCACTCGACACACATACCCACACGGACGCTTGATATAGCACTGACTAAAAATTCGGCTATGTGTATGATGTCATACCTACTCTCTTGCTGAGCCTCCCTGACTCTGCCTGAGACCCGAAATTTTGTAACAGACTGTCCCGAAATTTTGCAACAGACTGTCTCTGGGGACGTCTGGAGAACCGTTGAGTCCTTTGATGCAGGATTACTGCCACACCTAGAAGTGCTGCCGGAAATAGGTCAACAAGCACCTGGAGCGCTTCCGGGGTTCTTAAATAGTGAACCAGCTGCCGCTGTTCTGGAAGCCACAGCCACAGGAGAAGACAAAGCTTGCCAGGAAGAGTGGAGTCGAGAGAAAAGAAGAAGAATTGTGCTAATCTGTGCTTGTGACTGTGCTGTACCGGTGGGAAACAGGTGAAGGTGCTCCACAATATAGGCTAGGGGGTGCCACTGAGCCCCAAACCGCAAACATGAACACACAAAACAGTCCCATCTTCAAATAAAGGGTAGGTAGATAGAGAGATACTTTAATAATCCCACATGCTCCAGCAGCAGCATACTGATAAAAAACAATATTAAATTAAAGAGTGATAAAAATGCAGGTATAACAGACAATAACTTTGTGCAATGTTAACGTTTACCCACCCTGGGTGGAATTGAAGAATTGCATAGTGTGGGGAAGGAACAATCTCCTCAGTCTGTCAGTGGAGCAGGACAGTGACAGCATTCTGTTGCAGAAGCTGCTCCTCTGTCTGGAGATGACACTGTTCAGTGGATGCAGTGGATTCTCCATGATTGACAGGAGCCTGCTCAGCACCTGTCGCTCTGCCACGGATGTCAAACTGTCCAGCTCCGTGCCTACAACAGAGCCTGCCTTCCTCACCAGTTTGTCCAGGGGTGAGGCGTCCCTCTTCTTTATGCTGCCTCCTCAGCACACCACCGCGTAGAAGAGGGCGCTCACTACAACCGTCTGATAGAACATCTGCAGCATCTAATTGCAGATGTTGAAAGACGCCAACCTTCTAAGGAAGTATAGTCGGCTCTGTCCTCTCTTGCACAGAGCATCAGTATTGGCAGTCCAGTCCAATTTATCATCCAGCTGCAATCCCAGATATTTTATAGGTCTGCACCCTCTGCACACAGTCACCTCTGATGGTCACGGGGTCCATGAGTGGGCCTGGTCCACCTAAAATCCACAACCAGCTCCTTGGTTTTTCTGGTGTTCAGTTATAGGTGGTTTGAGTCGTACCATTTAACAAGTCTTTGATTAGGTTCCTATACTCCTCCTGTCCACTCCTGATGCAGCCTACGATAGCAGTGTCATCAGCGAACTTTTGCACGTAGGCAGGACTCCAAGTTGTATTGGAAGTCCGATGTATATAGGCTGAACAGGACCGGAGAAAGTACAATCCCCTACGGTACTGCTGTGTTGCTGACCACAATGTCAGACCTGCAGTTCCCGAGACGGACATACTGAGGTCTGTCAGTAAGATAGTCTACGATCCATACCACCAGGTATGAATCTACTCCCATCTCTGTCAGCTTGTAAGGAGCAGAGGTTGGATTGTGTGTTTATTATACAAAAATTCATCTGTACAATCAAATAAAGCAGTTTTTGTCTCTTCTTTTATTATACAAAAATTCCTCTGTACAATCAAATAAACCAGTTGTTGTCTCTTCTTTATCCTCTCTTCACTATCTCTATCGCACTTCTCTCCTCCATTCTAGTGTTGCGTGCCTTCCCCCCAGCTCCGACTCGCCCGGACAAGGCAGTTTGATGTCTTTTATTAATGACCTGTGAGTACTTCTAGTGCCAGGTCACATGCCAGTTGGTAGCACTTCTGGGTCATACAGAAGTCCCAAGTAACAGGGAGTGTACCTCCCTGCAGCACCCTCTTTGAGCACCCATGGACCCCAGCAGGTTGTGTTACTGGACTACAATTCCCGGCATTCCCTGCTGGTTTCCAAATGGGCACTGATATCTAGGGCCAGTATCATCTAGCATCTGGGGGGAATAAACATCCCCCAGAGACAGTCCTTCCCTGTCCTTTCTCTTTTATCTTGGCCAGGGAAGGTACTACAAATATGTCTGGTTGGAATGCCTGTCCATCTGCCTGAGGCTTCCCATCCGGGTAAGGAATCTTCTTCTCCTTTCACTGGGAGGTCTGTCCATCCAACTGGGGAGACTCGTTTAAGTATCTTTTTCCCTTTTGGCCAGGGTACCTGTCTGTCCGCTTGGAACCTTCCCTCTCCTGGTCAGGATGTGTGTGTGTATATACATACACACACACACACAGTCATGGCCAAAAGTTTTGAGAATGACACAAGTATTGGTTTTCACAAAGTTTGCTGCTTCAGTGTTTTTAGATCTTTTTGTAACATGTTTCTAGGGTATACCGAAGTATAATTACAAGTATTTCATAAGTTTCACAGGCTTGTATTGACAATTATATTAATCTTATTCAAGTAGCCAATATTTGCAGTGTTGGCCCTTCTTTTTCAAGACCTCTGCAGTTCGCCCTGGCAGGCTGTCAATCAATGTCTGGGCCAAATCCTGACTGATGGCAGCCGATTTTTACATAATCAATGCTTGGTGTTTGTCAGAATTTGTGGGTTTTTGTTTGTCCACCTGCCTTTTGAGGATTGACCACAAATTCTCAATGGGATTAAGGTCTGATGAGTTTCCTGGCCATGGATCCAAACTTTTGATGTTTTGTTCCACAAGCCACTTAATTATCACTTTTGCCTTATGCCACGGTGCTCCATCATGCTGGAATAGGCATAGTTCGTCACCAAATTGTTCTTGGATGGTTGGGAGAAGTTGCCCTAGGAGGATGTTTTGGTACCATTCTTTATTCATGGCTGTGTACTTAGGCAAATTGTGAGTGACTCACTCCCTTGGCTGAGAAGCAACCCCACACATGAACGGTCTCAGGATGCTTTACTGTTGGCATGACACAGGACTGATGGTAGTGCTCATCTTTTCTTCTCGGGACAGTCTTTTTTCCAGATGCCCCAAACAATCGGAACAGGGATTCATCAGAGAAAATGGCTTTACCCTAGTCCTCGGCAGTCCAATCCCTGTACGTTTTTGAGGAATATCAGTCCGTCCCTGATGTTTTTCTTGGAGAGAAGTGACTTCTTTGCTGCCCTTCTTGACTCCAGGCCATCCTGTAAAAGTCTTCGCCTCACTGTGCATGCAGATATACTCATACCTGTCTGCTGCCATTCCTGAGCAACCTCTGCACTGGTCGTGCCTCGGTCCTGCAGCTGAATCAACTTTAGGAGAAGGTCCTGGTGCTTGCTGGACTTCCTTGGGCACCCTGAAGCCTTCTTCACAACAGTTGGACCTCTCTATTCTAACTCAATCGGCATGACAGAGTGATCTCCAGCCTTGTGTTCGTCAACAATCTCACCTGTGTCAATGAGAGGATCAGTGAAATAATGTCAGCAGGTCCTTTGGTGGCAGGGCAAGTTAATTTTCATGGCAAAGAGGGACTTCACAATTAATTGCAATTCATCTGATCACTCTTTGTAACATTCTGGAGTATATCCATTTTGCAAGCATAAAAACTGAGGCAGCAAACTTTGTGAAAATTAAAATTTGTGTCATTCTCTCTCTCTCTCTCTCTCTCTCTCTCTCTCTCTCTCTCTCT
>JANRMT010062841.1:49712717-49735991 GCA_026402145.1 Polypterus bichir lapradei | reverse complement strand
CACTGTATATTTATAAAATGTAACTTCTGTCTGTTATTCTGTTTGAGCATCAGATGAAAACCACTGCTCCTATTTTTACAAAACTTTGCATTTATTTATAGTTGGTATAGTCTAATTTTGAATATCGGCTAATAAAATTTTTGAATTTCTAGGTACAAATAGCTAAAAAAATAAAAACTGAGACAAACTCACTAAAAATTGCAATTTTCCCTTGATATTTGCTCATTTTAACCTTAGTATCACCAGAACAGAGCATGATATCGATGTAAGTTGTAAGTTAAAAATCTGTTCCATCTTATCTCAGTGCTCATTTTATAACAAAAAGGCCATGTTTAGTTTTTGTCCAGGGCAAATAATAAGTGAGTTGATGACCCATTTGTGATCTGTGCCTGAGCTGGGGTAAGAATGTGATGGTGGAAATGTGAAGAGGCAAACACTTTGTGTGGATTCAGCAGGAGTACTGCTGAGGGAGGAGGAGGAGGAGGAGATTGTGGGCACTTTTCAGCTCTCTTTTGTCTTTCAGTCATCAATTTGAATATTATAAATGTGGTGTATTCTTTAAACATTTCATTACTGTTACAGAAAAATACAGGTATTATTACTATTCTATGAATTATTCTGTGCTGTAAATTTTCTTCTGTTTCTCTAAATCTTAAACTTAATTTCACAGTAATTTCTCAAGGGCTGAATAAGCACAGATACACTAGATGCTAAATAATGCTAAAAATACTGTATATGACTTTCTGCAGCGATGAGGAGGTCATAAGTGTCAGATGTTCTTTTTATTTATTTTAAGCATTTTAATAGTCACTCTTTAGGGTGAAATTGGGTAGAATATTCAGTGGCAAATACATAGTATTATTCACTTTTATGGGTGAAAGGGATATATTAGATGGGTGGCTCTTGAGTCATATCAGAGATCAATGCTAAGGTTATAGTGGAATTCTGCCTTTTGGGAATTCTATCCAGCCTACCAATGTGCTTAATTATCTGTAATATTATGTAATATTTTTTAACAGTGCAGCCAGAAGGTAAAGTGACAGATCATGTTACGTGACAATAACCTGATAAACTTTAATAACTTCTCAGAAACATGAAAATACTGTTGCTATATCAGATGATTGAATTTTCCTAGTTTAGCCCAATAGAGTAGGTATCATGTGTTATATAAAATGTTCATTGTACAAAGAAGGAAACTCCAAACAAATATTTAGGACCATTTTTCATTTTTCCCAGGTCAACATATGGTTTTGAAAGTACATAGATATCTAAAATATAGAATATAGATTTGAAAATGCCATATGTTAGATTTTAACTGTCTACACTAGCTCTGCCTCAGTATCATTCTGAAAATGCTAACATTAATTCTAGCATTAATAAGATACACATACAGAACCAGGTCTTGTATTAGTTACAAGGCTGGTAAGTTAATCTGCATCTATAATGTTTGATATAGGGTGGTGTGGTAGCGCAGTGGTCAATACTGCTGCTGCTTCAAAGATCCGGGTTTTTAGATTAGAATCTTGTTTCTGTTTGGTGTCTCTGTGGAGTTTGCATATTCTCCCCTTGGCTATGTGAGTTTTCTTCCAACATACCCAAAGATTTGCACCTTAGGTTAATTGGTGATTTTAAAATAGTCATATAACATTGTCAGTGTGGGTGTGTACACGAGTGAGCCATGTGATAAACTGATGCCCCGTCAGTGGCTCATTCCTGTCTCGTACCAAATGCTGAAAACATACGTTTCAGCCCTTTGCAACTCTGAATTGAATTAGATGGGTATGGGAATGTTCAGTATGTTAATACTTTAAAAAGGTAAACAAGTAAGGTACCATATGAGACGTTAATAGTGGGAACAGTATTTGTCAGCTTTTCATCTTTCATTACTGTGACTGCAATCAGTGCAAACTTTTTGTCTCTGTCCATAAACAGTTGCACTGAATCTGCACTGACATTTGTTGTAGTTCCAAACTCAGACATAAAGCAGAGAGGAATTCTGCGGTTGTTTGGCACAGACCATCTGCTTGATTGCACAGGGCAAATTCATGTTAAAACAGATGAAAGAAGTCTCATATCTCTTTTGGTTTCAATGAAGAAACAAGTAAGAAAAAATACTCCAAACAGTTAGTGAACAAAACAAAGACCAGTTTGTTAGATTTTATTTATAACCAGCCAGGAAATCCTGAATGCTCTTTTGGAAAAATTTATTCACATGTAAAGAAATTGCTCAATAGATAGATTTGTTAGTTGTATTAAAATTGCATTATAAATCAGTATAATTACAGTTTGAATTACAAAATGTGCATTTATTTATAAATACATATGTAATCTAGTGGCAAAATTATATCAGAAAGGAAAAGTAAGCTCCCTATATCAGCCCATCATTTAGCTAATACAAGGGAAATGTCACATCCTAGTAGGTTTAGTAAGTGCAATGCTTCATTTTTTATCAAACATGTTCATTGTTGTGCTTTCCCCAGGGTAAAATGTGCATACTGTAAACTCAGTCTATGTAACTATTGAATTATCACAGTAACAAAATCCTAGATATTTGCATTCTGTCACATTCATTACATTTGCATATTTTTAAAAACTAAACCAAAAGTAAACAAAAATAGTTTACTGCTCTTTCCAGAAAGGCTAACACAACCAATTAAAGTTCTCTATATGTTAGCTTTACTCTTTTAAGTTTTTGAGAATAATACAATTGTTTACAATAACTGAGACAATGAAATGATGTTGATAAAGTTAGGAAGTTCTTAGGTGTTACATTTTATGTAATTTTTAAATCACTTTGTGGTATCTAGTATGGAATGTTTTTACTTAGCTTTATTGGTTCTAAAATTATTCATTTTTGTTCTGTGAATCTGAATTTCTTTCTACAAAGTTTGGTAATTTGTGCAGTCCCCTTTAAGTTTTAGTTGTAGGGAAAGTGTAAGCAAAATATTCTTTCCAGATCAATCTGGTTTAGTGAAATATTGAGTAGACTTGAATTATTTAGTTAGTCTTTATTTGGTATAACCTTTTTCATGGTGAACTCCATGAGAGTTCAAAGCTGATATTGAATACTTTCTCCCTCCGTGATACTAAAAAATATAAGTGCCTCTTTTTCTATTTGTTGGTCCTCTTTCCCATTCTCTCATGTCCATGTTAGATTTTGAAAGTGCTTACCTCTCTTTTATCATCATCTCATAAAAAGTTTAATGCAGGAAGACAGATAAAGTTACTATAAAGGGTTCAAAAATGGTCTCAACTAAATGAAAATTTAGATTTATTGTGTAATGCTTGAATCTCAGCCCCACCCATCACATTGACTATATTACGTTGTTTTCTGGTTATAGTATTTACTCCAGCATCCGCTGAAGTTCTTTTTGTTGCTGATTTTCATTGTGAGTTTGCTTTTCCACTAACATTTCATCATTAAATAAAATCATTGTTGTTGCATTTCTTGTGCCTATTACTTATTGTTTTGGATCCCTGTCATTGTGAGTTTGCTTTTCCACTAACATTTTATCATTAAATAAAATCATTGTTGTTGCATTTCTTGTGCCTATTGCTTATTGTTTTGGATCCCTGTGTTTTCCTCATTTATTATTTGCTATGCTATTTTTTTTTATCTTATTTATAGCTATTTTTCCTTGAGGAACTAGACTTATTAAATTACTTCAATCAGATTTACCTTTCAACATTGCCAATAATTGCTCTTATTTTTTTCTCGCTGTAAAAATTTCTGTATACTTTTTTTTATAACCTAAGACTCAACTTGATGAGCACCTTGACAAAGGACGGTAAAAATTTTGTTCTGGTTAAAGAACTGAGTGCATTCATACATTAAGTACAGGTGAGAGATGTGTAAAATTCTCAGAATGGTCAATTGTCTCGCTGATAGATAATGTCAGTGTCAGACGGTCACTGGGGGTAGGACTTCACCATTTTAACTAAAAAGGCAATTTTGCTTTTCTGCAATTCCAGTAATTTTCAACTTTGCCACAGGGTGTCCTCTTTGTAAGTAGTCATGTAACAAGGTTACAGTAGACTGTAACAAGGTAAGAAAGTACTCAATTTAATATACAAAAGCACTAATGAATGTCTTTGAGGCTAAGAAAAAAATTAACCTTGCAGATTTGCCATTATTTGGCTTCAAAGCAAATGAGCGTTGTGAGCCAAAATCTTTAGTCAGAATAATGTGACAACTAAAAAAGAGAGTTATTGTTGCATAGTCTTTTTGCACATACACCATCCAGTGGATTATGTAAAATAAAGCAATAAAGGCTTTTCTCACTAAACTGTTTAATATGATCTGTAAAAATTTATTGGGGATCTGCATATATTTAAAGTGCTAAAAAGTGTGTGCCTTTTTAAAACTACTTCTAAAGAGTTAATTTCCCAGTATTTTTACACTCTGCTGAATTTTCTCAAGATAAAAACCCACCTTCATTTTCCTCATTTTATTGTTATGCATTTCAACCTAGCACTTTTTTGCCCATGTTGTTTTACAGACTTTCCAAGTAGCTATTGCACTGAAGATGTACTGCAGAAAGCCTATGTATGGCTTCCAAATATATTAGAGTGTACAAACCTATTTTTTATTCATGAAAATCAGGCACACGGTGCCCTCACTTAATTAACTTTTGTAAGGAATTTTAGTTCTTGGTATGATTGTGAACTGAGAAAGAAGATTTGTGTTTTTGTATTGTTTTAATGTATTGTCTTCTGTTCTAAATAACATCAATGGTATTGAGGTGGATAACATTTTAAATATAATAAAAGGAAAAACAAACAAAGAAAGAAGCAAAACAAACAAACAAACAAATAAATGAATGCACAACCTATAAAGCACCTGGATGATGTGTACAGCCATTTAACAAAATAACAATAGGATAAATTAATATTATTCAAGGACAAACAGACAAGACAATTTTAAAATGTAGTCTTTAATATTACTCAGATTTTGCTCTTGGCTTTATTAAAAATAGTCATATATAAAATTATGTTGAGCATTTTTTACTTGTTGAGCTGGTAATAATTAGTAATGTAACTGTAGTTCTTCGCTGTAAAAAGAGCATACGTAACTATCATTTTTTGGCCATTTTAGTTATCTGTCTAGTGGTACATTTTATTGAATATTCATTTTCCTGATGTTTACAAAACTTTGTGATCTTTGACTAATTTCTTATTGCATAACATGATTTCATCCTGTTTAGTTTCCTTTTCTTACCAAGTTAATTCATAAAATAGTTACTGAAAAATACCATATATAGCAGGACTAGGCAACATCCATCCTAATAGTTCTTAATTAAGAGCTTTGTAGTTGAATTTTTTTTTCACAGCTGTTGACCCACAGTAAAATAATTGATGCAAACATAACAGTTTATTTGAATATACTAAATAAACATTTCTTATGCTGTAAGTAGTATCTTCCATAGTGTACAACTTTCAGAAACTTTTTGAAGACCTGTCAGGTATTTATTTGCTTGTCCCTGGCTTCTTTATTGACATTTTGAATGTTTCTGACTCCTCCTTTCTTGGAAGTGCTTGATGTGTAGCAGTTATGTTGTGGATGTATTAGGAGATTAAATTGGGAGCATACACTTATGTGCATGATGAGATTTCAATATTTTCAACCTTTTTGACATCCCTTTACTGCTTTTTTGCTTTTTGTATTTGCTTTGTTTAGAGATTATAGAATCTTCAATGTCATTTAATATTTTGCAATTATTGCAGTTGTTTGCCTTTGTCTAGTGTTCTACATTTGTTGAATTTCTCCTCCTGGTATTGTTTACCTCATGTTTTTCCCTGAATATCTAATTCTTTTAAGAAGAATAATGTATTTTTAATATTGTTTTGATTTAAATCCTTGCTTCTGCTCTCCATTTGTATCATGGCTGTGACATATGGTGTGTGTTTGAGTCAAACTGTAACATTTGTACCATGGGCTAAGTTCTGTTTTGATAGGTGTCACAATGCTCTCTGACCGGTATCTCTATGTCCACTGTTTTATGTAAAGTAAAGCTGTACTGATGTGAAGAGACAGATAGAGGGTTTAGCTACCTAGAGTACTTTCTGCCAGAAGTCAAGTTACTGACAGTTACCCAATATCTCATATATTAATTCAGGGAGGAGATGATGGTATAATTAATAATTAAGTGTAAATCACTAATTTTGGTAGACTTAAAACAAAACTCCGCATAATTTTAGCCAGAAATGACTTAAGATTTGATGAAAGTCTTTACATTATAATTAATATATTTAGGTATGCATATTTTGAGGAGAAAAGAGAGAGTAGACTACTGAACTATTATACTATATGACAAAATAGTTCTCCTGAATTTTTCCCCAGAACTCTACTGATGTTTGTCTGTTGTTGGTTCAGTGTGCATGAAAACTTAATCACTGGGATGTGGGTTTGATTTTGAGCCATTAAGTCAAAAGGAAATTGGATTACTGAACATCCTTAATTCCGCTGTGTCCTTGATTTCTGAGCTCAGGAAAGTTCCAGGCACTCTTTCCTCTTGCAAATGAAAATTATTCCCACACATCAATTCAGACATAATTCAGGGGAGGCCTGTTTACTACCAAGTTCAATCAGGAAGCTGGAATAAATGTGAAAAAAAATCTTTAAAGAAATATGTTAATAAAAGATAGTCCATTTAATTTTTTGGCTATATATTACTTACTAGTTGTAAATCTTGTTATATATTTTAAACAATGTCTGATCTCTGTTTTGTTATTACAATGATGTGAGTTCTTTTTGTTGTAATCCTTAGTTGTAAACTGTTGTTAATGTAACTGCTAATGTAGTATACCTCTTTAATGCTATGTTGTGACTATGATAAACTACAGTTAAGCATGATGTCACATGAATGCAGTATTTTCCATTTATGTTGAAAAGATAAAAAAAATCCTCTAAAGAATACAAAACACTGAACATAGTTTTTCATATTTAAGAGAACCGAGTTTTAATTTGTGTTCTGTTCTTTCATTTTCAAAGGAGCATCAGTAAACAAAATACATTACGCTACTTACTATATGAACTGGTAATGAAATTACTATTAGATTTGATGTGGGCTAGTACTGTATGAATAGATGATTTAAAAATGTTTCTTTATAGCGTAGAGAAAAGTTTGAGGTTTAAATGTAATGCAAATTAAATTGGACAATATACTTCATATATGCTTTAAAGTTGAAATCTCACTGATTTTACATTGAAGATGTATTGTTTTTGGTCCTGTTAAAGTATTACTGTTTCCTTCCACAGTATGCAGATAATATTTATAGGTTGACTGGAGACTTTTAAATACTTAGCATAGAAAGTGCTAAAGTATGCAGAAGTGTGTTCTGCAATTGATTGACATCTTGTGTAAGGCAGGTTTGTGCCTTATGCCTGTTGCTCCTTTGATGGTCTGTACCTTCCTCTCAGTTATTACCAGGATAAAAATTGGGTATATATTGTAAAACTGAAAACTGTTTGGAAAGAAGAACTGGCCACAGTTTTTAAAAAAAAAAAATATATGTATTGCTGAAGTTTTCTGTTGTTCAAAAATGATATCACAATTGAATAAACACCTTCTCAATGAAAAGAAAAATATTTTAGACACATTTAACAAAAAATGCATTCCGAGGATCCAGATGGTAAAGGCCATGCATGATCTATACTAATAAAAGGCAAAGCCCTCACTGATTCACTCACTGACTGACTCATCACTAATTCTCCAACTTCCCGTGTAGGTAGAAGGCTGAAATTTGGCAGGCTTATTCCTTACAGCATACTTCCAAAAGTTAAGCATTTCGAAATTCTACACGTAACGGTCATAACGGTCGACATAGTCCACCATGTTGAACTTTCCAACGTCACTAATTCTCCAACTTCCCGTGTAGGTAGAAGGCTGAAATTTGGCAGGCTCATTCCTTATAGCTTACTTACAACAGTTAAGCAGGTTTCATTTCGAAATTCTATGCGTAACGGTCATAATGGTCGACAACGTCCGCCATATTGAACTTTCTTATTTATTGCCCCATCTTCACGACAACAGTTAAGCAGGTTTCATTTCGAAATTCTACGCTTAACGGTCATAACGGTTGACAACGTCCGCCATGTTGAACTTTCTTATTTATGGCCCCATCTTCACCAAATTACGTAGGTGGCTACCCTGCGCTAACCGAAATTAATGTACATACTCATTTCGGTGGTATGATGCCACTGTCAGCCACCATATTGAACTTTTCAACGTCACTAATTCTCCAACTTCCCGTGTAGGTAGAAGGCTGAAATTTGGCAGGCCCATTCCTTACAGCTTACTTACGAAAGTTAAGCAGGTTTCATTTCAAAATTCTACGTGTAACGGTCATAACGGTTGACAATGTTCGCCATGTTGAACTTTCTTATTTAGGGCCCCATCTTCACCAAATTTGGTAGGCTGCTTCCCTGCGCTAACCGAAACCAACGTACGTACTTATTTCAGTGGTATGATGCCTCTGTCGGCCACCATAATGAACTTTCAACGGACTTTGTTACTTATGGGCCCATCTTCAAGGAATTTGGCACGCGGGTTCATAACGCTAAAAGAATCCTACTTACGTAAATATATACGTCCATAGCCTACAGCTCAGTCACCGTGTGAGACGACGTTGAGTCCCCCATCCCAACGCCTCCCACGTTGTTGGCTGCCTGCCTATATAAGGCTGTCCGTCGCTCCGGTCTCTACATTCCCTTCCTTGCTTCGCCATGGGATTCACGTCTCCCTGCTGATAGCTACAGCCTTTTTATTTAATCCACGGCTTCTCCGCTGTTTTATTGTTCGTTTATTACGATTATAGTTATTGTGTAGGTATTTTAGACTTACTTTACATTGTTCAGGTACCCATTTCCTTTATCGTTCCAACCATATCCCCATTAACATGTCTATCGAGGTGATCACCATCGATCAAAGAACTGTCACTTACCGAGTGGTTTCCATGCCCGGAGATGGCACCTGCCTTTTCCATTCTCTTTGTTACATATTGCACAGCCATATCAGGCTCACTCTTGATATCCGGAGGAACATTGTGTCTTATGTATTGAACTAGCAAAATACCCGCGCTTCGCAGCGGCGAAGTACTGCCTTAAAATTTTTATTAAGAAGAAAATTTAACCTTTTTAAACTGAGGGAAAATATGCCAATAATTATTTGTTAAGGATCTCTTTGTATACCATGTTGTCAGTTCGGCCCTCCGGTTGTAACATGACCAAGCTGTGCGCTGAGCTTACTCTTGAGCATGTAACTTACATTTGGCCATGTGAACAGTAATCTTGTCTCAAATCTCACAGCTTGGATTGCTGCTGTCATAATCGGTTTGAGTTTCATGGTTTGTTTCAATTACGATAGTATTTGCAGGATTTGTTGTGTTGAAGTGACATTCGGCATCTGTCAAGCATTGTAAGCACACAACCGGTTTCATCAATAAAATCACATCCAGCTTTTGAGAGTTTAAACACTCATAAACATCAAAGTGTCCACTACTGAAATCGTCACCTGTGAATCTAAGATGTTTAAGAGGCATTGGCGGTTGTCGAAAGGTGTAAAATATTTGGCCATTTCGGTACACTTGAAAGCGATAACCGAACAATTCAGCGGCAGCCATCAACTCACATGCAGAACCATAGGTGAAGGGCTTAAGCATTTTACTCTTATAGTGCTCCTGTGTAGTATAATTATCTCCTGTACTGTCATCAGTCCACACCTTGAACCTGTCCCAGTCATTCAATACATAAGACACAATGTTCCTCCGGATATCAAGAGTGATCCTGATATGGCCGTGCAATATGTAACAAAGAGAATGGAAAAGGTAGGTGCCATCTCCGGGCATGGAAACCACTCAGTAAGTGACAGTTCTTTGATTGATAGTGATCACCTCGATAGACATGGTAATGGGGGTTGGAATGATAAAGGAAATGGGTACCTGAGCAATGTAAAGTAAGTCTAAAATACCTATACAATAACTATAATTGTAATAAACAAACAATAAAACAGCGGAGAAGCCGTGGATTAAACAAAAAGGCTGTAGTTATCAGTAGGGAGACGTGAATCCCGTGGCGAAGCAAGGAAGGGAATGTAGAGACGGGAGCGACGGACGGTCTTATATAGGCAGGCAGCCAACAACGTGGGAGGCGTTGGGATGGGGGACCCAACGCCACCTCACACAGTGACTGAGCTGCAGGCTATGGACGTATATATGTATGTAAGTAGGATTCAGTTAGCGTTGGGAACCCATGTACCAAATTTCTTGAAGATGGGCCCATAAGTAACAAAGATTGTTGAAAAGTTCAATATGGTGGCCGACAGTGGCATCATACCACCGAATTAAGTACGTACATTGGTTTCGGTTAGTGCAGGGAAGCCGCCTATAAAATTTCGAGAAGATCGGGCCATAAATAAGAAAGTTCAACATGGCGGACGTTGTTGACCATTATGACCATTACGCGTAGAATTTCGAAATGAAACCTGCTTAACTTTTGTAAGTAAGCTGTAAGGAATGAGCCTGCCAAATTTCAGCCTTCTACCTACACGGGAAGTTTGAGAATTAGTGACGTTGGAAAGTTCAATATGGCGGCTGACAGTGGCGTCATACAACCGAAATAAGTATGTACATTGGTTTCGGTTAGCGCAGGGAAGCCGCCTACCAAATTTCGTGAAGATGGGGCCATGAATAAGAAAGTTCAATATGGCGGACGTCGTTGACCGTTATGACCAGTACGCGTAGAATTTCGAAATGAAACCTGCTTAACTTTTGTAAGTAAGCTGTAAGGAATGGGCCTGCCAAATTTCAGCCTTCTACCTACACAGGAAGTTGGAGAATTTGTGACGTTTGGAAAATTCAATATAGCGGCCGACAGTGGCGTCATACCACCAAAATAAGTACGTACATCGGTTTTGGTTAGCGCAGGGAAGCCACCTACCAAATTTCGTGAAGACGGGGTCATTCTTCTACCTACACGGGAAGTTGGAAAATTGGTGACGTTGGAAAGTTCAATATGGCGGCCGACAGTGGCGTCATACCATCGAAATAAGTAAGTACATCGGTTTCGGTTAGCGCAGGGAAGCTGCCTACCAAATTTCGTGAAGATGGGGCCATAAATAAGAAAGTTCAACATGGCGGACGTTGTCGACCGTTATCGACCGTTATGACCGTTACGTGTAGAATTTCGAAATGAAACCTGCTTAACTGTAACTGAAAGCTGTAAGGAATGAGCCAGCCAAATTTCAGCCTTCTACCTACACGGGAAGTTGGAGAATTCGTGATGAGTGAGTGAGTGAGTGAGTGAGGGCTTTGCCTTTTATTAGTATAGATGACTGGGACATGTTCAAGGTGTGGACTGATGACGGTACAGGAGATAATTATACTACACAGGCGCACTATAAGAGTGAAATGCTTAAGCCCTTCACCTATGGTTCTGCATGTGAGTTGATGGCTGTCGCTGAATTGTTCAGTTGTTGCTTTCAAGTGTACCGAAATGGCCAAATATTTTACACCTTTTGACAACCGCAAATGCCTGTTAAACATCTTAGATTCACAGGTGACGATTTCAGTAGTGGACACTTTGATGTTTATGAATGTTTAAACTCTCAAAAGCTGGATGTGAAGTTATCGATGAAACTGGTTGTATGCTTACAACGCTTGACAGATGCCGAATGTCACTTCAACACAAGTCCTGCAAATACTGTCATAATTGAAACAAACCATGTATTTTGCTAGTCAATGATAAGTACAAATTAATTCAATATGTTATTTATGTTTTTGTAGTCGGGAGAAATGGTGTATGTCAACTCTGAGAAGTGCCTCATATAAAAACAAGATTGTTATTTCTACTTCCTTACAGCGCAAGTGATCTGAGTTTGAATACCAGTCCAGTCTGTGCCTTGGCTGTATTTGTGTCCCCCAAATATATACTTGTTTGTCAGCTAGGGTTTCTAAACTGGTTTAGTGTAAGTATAGATTAATGTATGATTGTGCATATTGACTTTGTTTCTGCCTTCTATCCAATACTGCCGGTGTACAGTAGACTCTGACTCTGCATAACCTTAATATTAAAAAAAGCCAATTAGGAAATAGATGAATTACATAATGGATTGCTTATAAAAACGTATAAGAAGTGAAACTCCAGCAGCTTGTTGAGAACCCTGGCCTTTTTAAACATATACTGCTACAGATATTACTGTGCAGGCATCTAAAACAAGGCGCTTAAACTTTTTTAGTAGGTATGATAGTGTTTGGTGAGCCAGCTTCTTTTGTAGTTCTTGATAATTTATACTGCTGTTATCTAAAAAAGTATTTTGAATTCATCTCGATAGTTACAGTATATACGAGGTGTGGCAGAAAAGTAATGAGACTGATTTTTTATTTACCAAAGTTTTTATTTTTTTCAAACATCAATGTTATCCCCTTCGAAGTAGTTCCCTTGGGCAGCTACACACCGATGGAGACGTTGTTCCCACTGTTGGTAGCAGCGCTGGAAGTCTTCAACCGGTATGGTCTTCAGCATGTCCGTTACACTCTTTTGGATGTTTTCTAAAGTCCCGAAATGACGTCCTTTGAGGACATTTTTCAGTTTAGGAAAAAGGAAAAAGTCACACGGACTGAGGTCAGGTGAATAAGGGGCCTGGGGAACCACAGGAATGCGTTTTTTCGATTGTCCTTCTGCTCAATTGTGAGGTTTTTCGGCACCATTTTGGCACAGACCTTTCGCATGTGCAAATGTTCAGTCAAAATTTGATGAACGGTAAATCTGTTCAAATTTAATTGTTCACTCAACATTCTTAATGTTAAACGACGGTCTGATCTCACAAGAGTGTTCACACGTTCGATGTTTTCATTGGTTTTCGAAGTTGAAGGCCTCCCTGAAAAACTTGAGCTCGGGATAAAGAATGTTCCCCATAGGCCTGTTTTAACTTTTCAAACGTCACACTTGCCGATTCTCCAAGCTTAACACAAAATTTAATGGCACAACGTTGCTCCAAATTCCGCTGTTCCATTTTGCGTGACGCACAACCAAAAACACAACTTCGCTAATAGCAGTCACAAAAATCAGTTAACGGATGGAGTTGAAACTCGCACTGAGCTATGGGAGGGTACTGATACACGTGCTCTATCAAGGACAACAGCGCAGCATTGCCAGATCGCTTGCAGTGTTGCCAGTCTCATTACTTTTCTGCCACACCTCGTACTTGAAGGGTGCTTGTGATGACATGCATATCCCTTATCTAGCTTATCATTTGATACAATTTATTTTGGCCAAGACAATATATTACAAACTTTAAAAACATCTAGTTTAATTTAAAATAATATAATATTCTGAACCCTGCTTAATATAGTTCAGTTTTGCAGGATCTGGAGCTTATTCTGGCAGCAATGGGCATAAGGAAGGAAATAGCTGCACACAGAGAGCCACTACATTACAGGGCCCACTCACTCATACACCCTTGCTCACCGTGGGCCAATTTAGAATCACCAGTTTCCTTAACCTACACGTCTCTGGAGATGTGAGAGGAAAACTGGGGGGAAAAAACAACATTAACACAGGGAGGATATGCAAATTCCATGCAAAGATTGACCATGTATCGGATCTAAACCTAGTGCACTTTATCTTCGAGACAGCAGCACTAACTACTAAAACATCTTTTAGTATATTACCTAAGTAGTAATGCATATTTTTTGTAAGGTGCTTTGAGGTTGTGTTTACTATTAAAAAGGCTATACAAGATGAGACAATTTAATTTCTGTAGCAGCCATGTAGTGCTGCCCGCACTACAAAATACTACTGAAACAATGGAGCTGTTGAAAGTGGCATATGGATGCTTTGGAAATGTTGTGTCATTGAGTGGCATAAGAGTTTCAAAGTGGGGCAAGAAGATTGTGAATAATAACACCAGAAGTGGATCATCCATTGTGACAATTATAAAACATTATAAAAGTGTTAAAACAGCACAATTCTACTAAGTATTGCTTTAAGAGACAAAGTGTATTTTTCACTTGATCATATTTATCATTTATACTGTTTTATAAAGAAAAGTTAAAGCAAGGTGGGAACCTAGTTTTGTCAATGATTATAATTGTAAACTTCTGTCTATTGCCACAATGTGCTGTTGCAATTATTTTCAGGAGCTAAGCTTCACTTAAGTTGCTGTATTGGCATCACTGGGTTTGCTCCCTGATTAAACCCTCTTTCAGTATGTTTATATGAAAAACAGATGTTAAACCTATGTTTCACCATTCTGATGGCAGATTGGGCTCAGGCAGAAGTAGGGAAATTCTGCTAATACATACTGTATTGTTCTTAAGTTTCCATTGTGAATCCTGCCTTCACAGAACTGCTAGCCAGCTTTTGAGCAGATATAAACAGTACCCCAAATATCAGTTTAGTTCTAATGCTTCGCCAAGAAAACAAAAAGCAACTCACAGTGAAATATGTTTTCAAAGCAATATATGCTGTAAATTGGATGATTATTGTTGACAAACTGTTTAAAATGCCTTATTTCAGAACGCTCCTACTCTTAAGTTGGAGTTAGATAGATAGATACTTGTAGTTATATGTACCTGAGCATAACTATATTATAGCTATATTATAGCAATAACAGAAACCAGGATAATTATAAAAGCTATGGATGAGAATAATATAGAGGGATACATATTTTAAGAAGGATAGACAGATAAGAAAAGGAGGTGGGGTTGCAGTTTATGTCAAACAGAATTTAAACACGAGTCCTCTACAATTGGATGATAAGTCTCATCTTAGTAAAGACATCTGGCTATGTCTGGAAAGCATTAGGGAAAGAAGCCTTATTTTAGGAGCATGTTACAGACTGCCCAATGCAGAAAGTAATTTTAGTGCATTCTAGTAAACAAGTTTACAGGGGGATTACTATAGTCATGTGGGGCTTTACGTACCCGAATATTAACTGGGCTAACCTTGCAAATAGCGGAGCACAAAAACAGGAGTTTTCAGATGTAATCAGTGACGTTTGGTTAAACACAATATGTTAAAGCACAAACACAGAGGAAGCCGGTCTAGAATTAGTATTTTGCAATAATCAGGGTAGAATTGGTGTAGAGGTGATTGACCCTCAAGGATCAAGTGACCATAATATAATACAGTTCTCAGTGTTTTGGAAGAGCGAGGATGTAAAGACCAAAAATGTTAAGTTTAACTTTGGTAGGGCAAATTTTGAGCAGATGCGGCAAAGTCTAAGGAGGATAGACTGGGATAAGATTTTAAGTGTGGAGACAGTCAAGCAATGGAACAGGTTTAAAAATGTTTTACAGGTAATGCAGGACAGATACATACCTAACTAGAAAATTAAAAAAAACCAAAACAGTACAGTGGATTAATAAAGAGTTGATAAAGAAGCTGCCAGAGCTGATGCTGTAAACTAATTTTTTCTGAGGTCTTCACATGTGAAGAAGTAGATAACTTTGGTAAAAAGGACTACTGAGGAGGTAATGAGTGATTTGAAAATTGTAGAGGGTAAAGTACTGCTTTGATTAAATTGGCTAAAATCAAACAAATTAACAGAACCAGATGATATTTATCCTTGAGTTATCCTTGAATGGGGAAATTCTAAAGAACTGGAAAATAGTAAATATTATCCTGTTGGATAAAAAGGTTGATCGGGCATATCCAAGCAACTATAGGACAGTAAGCTTAATGTGCATCACAGGAAAACTAATGGAAGGAATTATTAAGGAAAAAACTGAGAAACACAGGGCAAGTACAGTCAGCATAAGTTCAGAATATGGAGGTCATACTTTCCTAATCTGCAGGAATTTTATGAGGAAGCAACAAAAGGATATGATCAATGTGGAACATATGATATTATTTATCTTAACTTTCAGAAAGCATTTCCTAAGGTGCTACTTGAGAGATTGGGTATTCAAGTAAAAAGTGTGAGTTCAGGGTGTAGTGTGTAGATAGGTGCAAAATTGACTCAGACATAGGAAGCAGAGGGTTATGGTGTGAGGAACCCTGCTAGGATTTGCTGATGTTAATTGTAGTGTCCCACAGGGGTCAGTGCTATGGCTGCTACTATTTTTAATATATATAAATGATTTGGATAGGAATATACAGTATATAACACACTGGTTAAGTTTGCAGATGTACCAAGCCAGGTGGATTGGTAGATAATGTAGAATCCATTGAATCATTACGGAGGAGGGACTTGGACAGCATGTGGGTTTGGGCAGATTTATGGCAGATGAAATATAATATAAGTAAATGTAAAGTATTGCATGTTGGAAGTAAAAATATTAGGTTTGAGTGCACAATGGGAAGTCTGAAAATCAAAACTACATTTTAATGAGAAGGATTTTGGAGTTGTAGTGGACTTGACACTTTCAACACTCAGACAGTGTTCAGAAGCCTTCAAGAAGGTTAACAGAATGTTACGTTTTATAGCATGATGTGTAGAGAACAAGTCCAAGGAGGTTATGCTCAAGCTTTATTACGCACTGGTTAGACCTCACCTAGAGTACTGTGTGCAGTTTTTTTCTCCAGGCTACAAACAGAACATAGCAGTGCTTGAATAATTCTCAAGGAGAGTAACTAGGCGGATTCCAGGACTAAGGGGGTTTGTTATGATTAAAAATTAAAAGAGCTTAAGCAAAGGAGATTCAGAGGAGACATGATTGAAGTGTTTAAAATTACAAAGGGGATTATTACTGTTACTTTGAAATAACTTTTTCAAGAACATGAGGACCCACTTGTAAACATGTTAAAGGTAAATTTTGCACAAATTAGGAAGTTCTTCTTTACACACAGAATCGTGGACACATGGAACAAGTTACTAAGTAGTGTGGTAGATGGTAGGACTTTAGGGATTTTCAAAACAAGACGATGTTATTTTGGAAGAATTAAGTAGATAGGACTGGCTTGCTTTTTTGAGCTGAATGTTCTAATGTTCTTGTAGCAATGCTTATTCTGTTGGTTTTTTAATTCTGGAAGTATATTATTAGTCTTATTTCTATAATATACCAGTTACAGTTCATGATAATCCTCTCTGCTACTTAAATAAATTGTGTGTAATTATATGTTCACTGAAGATGTCACTTGTTATATTTTATTTTGAATAGTGAACACATTTCCACTGTTTCCAATTTTCTTATTGTGTTCCTGGTAAATAAGACTTACATTTTCTACTTTAGAAACAGTTTCTGCCACCTGTTACCCCTGTTGCACTTAGAAAGCTTGTATAGAACTTTTGTAATGTTAGCCTGTTTTGCAGAGTGTGGTAATTTTATTATTTTTTATGACTATAATAATGAAATATATCAATTAAAACAGTCCAGGTGAAAAATAAACAAGCACTTACCTGCACAGGAACTTATTCTAATCTTTTATTATTTTTTTATGACTGTAATAATGAAATATATCAATTAAAACAGTCCAGGTGAAAAATAAACAAGCACTTGCCTGTACAGGAACTTATTTTAATCACTTTGTTGTTTGCATAGTAATAATTCTGATGCATCTCTAATAGATTTTGCCAGAATAGAGTGTTGGAAAGTGAGTGGAGTGAAGTAAAAGGAGAAGCTGTGTGCGTGTTTTTTTTTTTTTTTTGCACTCTTATTATTGTCATTCCTCTGGCATGTTTTTACAAAGTTGCCTCTGCTTTCTCTAGACAGGTCATATGGTTAAAAGGTCCCGGAAGGTAATTTAATATCAGTTATGTCATAACCTGATTTTACATGACCCGGTTTACATGACCCATGAAATGCCATGTAAACCCCTGCTCTGGTTAGAGAAATCGGATTTTTGGTCTCTGAGAAACCAGGTTAACATAGGTAGATTTCTAACTGAATAACCTGGTAATTTGGCCCTGTAAACTCTTGACTGGGTTACATTTAAGCATTTTTGTAGTCTGTGCATGAGTGTTATACTGTTAGCTTCAAACTTGCGTCTAGCAGCAAAGGGTTGAAAACAGAGAAAGTGTCCACAAATATCAATTTTCTGAAGCAGATGCTCGGGTGATTACATTATTTATTTTCTACTGGTGAAATTAATAAGTCTTAGTATTTTATAAATCGCTAAATTTTTGTTGGGGAGCTAAACGTACAGTACTAAACTCAGCAACACTATCTTGGGAGCAGCATTGCAGGTAACACATTACAAGTTAGGTGCATTACAAATAAATTGCGTTAGTCTGATTACTTTTTAAAGTAATATGTAACCTAGCCCAACATTTGTTTCAATGAATTAAACATACCTGTGGTATTATTATTCCAGTAGTGCTGAGTGTAAGGCCAAAAGCACACATATCATTATAACACTCCTTTGCAGGGCTCAGTCCCACAGCCAAGCAGAAAAAAGTGTGCTGTGTGCAATCCTGCAACAGAAGCTTATAAAAAAGTGTCAGTTTAGTTTTAATCCAGCGGTTAGTTGTCAAGTGACACTGTTGCCAGTGTTCTTACAGTGAATCATTGGTTGTTCAGGATGTAAAAAGAGAATGGATGTTATTTAGTTCAGAACACTTGAAGGGCTAAACATATTTATAACATTGAAAAATATTAGAAATTTTAGCTTTTTTCAGTTTCATGGCAGATGTTTAACTGATTTTTGTGCAGTTTAATGATTTTGGAAAATTTTTCCAAAGGTAACTCCAGAAGTGTACCTGTTCATTTAAAATGAGGTTTTTAAGAATCAGGGGCACTCACCTTGTCCAGGTTTTGTGTTGTGATAGAATGGGGGCACTGGTGAGCCCCAAACCCTAACATGAACACACAAAATAGTCATGGGTTCAAATAAATGGATATGTATTATAAGATTACCTACAAAAAGCACCAAACACAAGTTGTCTCTCCACAGTCACCTGTCATCTTTCCACAACAATGGCCTCCTCCAGTCGAGTGTTGCCTTCCTTCCTCTTAGCTCCGACTCGCCTGGACAAGGTAGTACGTCCCCTTTTATCAAGGACCTGGGAGTACTTCCAGAGCCAGGGCTGTTGCCCATTGGCAGTATTTCCAGGTCATACGGAGATCCCATATTACAGGGAGTACCCCCCCTTGCAGTGATCTCTTGTGACACCCACAAACCCCAGCAGGGCTGTGTTGCTGAGCTACAACTCCTGGCATTTCCAGATGGTTCTCAAATGGGCGGCAATATTGAAGGCTGCTGCCATCTAGCAATCTGGGGGAATGAATATCTTTTATAACCAGTCCTGCCCGGGTAAGGAATCTTCTCCTCTGTTCAGGATGTCTGTCCATCCACTTGGTGAGTCTTGTTCAGGTAAGGATCCTTTCTCTAGCTCATTTGTGATGCTTTTGTGTCCACTTATGGCCTTCCATCCGGCTAAGGAACCTTCGCCTTTTCTGGTAGGGATGCCCATCTATCCTCTGTGGCGCTTACAGTGTGTGCATATATATGCACTCAGTGGCAGCTGGTGGTTACTTGTTTATTTTTCCTGCCCTCTGATATTTATACAGCCAGCACTGTTCTACAGTACATATTTTAATTTCAGTTTATTTTTTATGGCATTACAAAAAGAGGATTTACAGTGTAATCACAAAGGGGTACCACTTAACCCCCAGCTGCAGATACAGTAATGTCCAACACAGTTCCAGGTTTAAATAAAATGTTTTTATTTACCCCCAACACCTTCTCCACAATAACACCAGCAAAATGCACCAATTCACAATTCTGTCCCTTCCTCTTTCTAGAGCGTTGCCTTCTGCCTCCCGACTCTGACTCTTTTAAGTGTGGTGGCGGGCTCTCTTTTAAGTTCAAACCATCTTCTGCTTACGGTTTCAGGCCCAGGTTGTCTGGAGTATTTCCAGGTTATGTGGAAACCAGGGCAGTCCTCTACTGGCAACGCCCTCTGGCACTATCCAAAGACCACAGACAGGGCTGCATTTCTGGACTCCAAATCTCATGTCACTCTGCAGGTGTCTTAAACTGGTCCAGCCCTGAGGAACACTAACATCTGTTGTGTTGAGGAATTAATGGCTCTCGGTATGCCCACTATCATAGTCTATCCATTAAGACCTCCTGGCTGGGTATGAATCCTTCCTTTGTTCCAGCCGGGATGCCTGTCCTTCCTTCAATGCACCTATAGTACACATTACATTAATGAGCAACATAAAAGGGACTAACAAACAAACATAATTTATATAGTGTGTGTATTGCATGCATGTGACACTAAAGCTACATCTACTGTTTTTTGCATTATTATTAACACATCCTTTCAAAAGATATGTTGAAACTTTCGAAATCTTTTCCAAAATATGTACAATATACTATGAACATTATTCTGTTGATTCAATCAAAACAAACTATTTACATACACAGAAGAGGAAGAATAATAGACATCTTAACTCGTTGCTCTTTCTACAGAAGCTTTACGAGGAATAAGCCAGTGTGTTGAGGACATCCTTTACTTCTAGCTACTTATGCCGTATGTGTTAAGTAGATCAGGGGCTAGCCCCAATGAACACTGTTCTTTACTATGCAATTGCATTTTTTTCTGTTGTTAGGTTTTGATGTATTGTTGTCAATTAGAATTTCTGGGGCAAATTCAGTGTTGCCTTTTGGCAAGTGAGGATCACATTATGATTGGGCAACATTCATTTTTATGAATGACTAGCTGAAATACCCAGCGTTGCCCGGGAGGACAATAAAGTGTTTTTTTTTTAATAGTTTGAGAAAAATATAATTAAAAAAAAAAACAGCTTTAAAAATAAAAATAACTTAACAAACAATGAAGACTCACTAATGTGCTCTAATGTGCTTGTCTTGCGTCTTGTATGTATGTTATCATCCAGTTGACGCTCGGAACCGACCAACTCTATTTAATTTCAAAAACAACAGGGGCGCGGTGATGCTAAAACATAAAGAATGCTGGCAGTCACCTCCAGTTCACCCTATGGTGTCAACTATAAGATAACATGCATACAAGACTGCACAATCACCCCCCACCTTACCCAGAAGGGGGTGGGTTAGAGTTGATTTCACCCTACAGTATTTTTAGTCTACCAATAAGAAACATGTGTACCAAGTTTCATGAAAATCACTCCAGCCATTCTGAAGTGATGCTGAAATATACATACACACACATACATTGACTTTTATATACATAGATTGGCATGTGTGCCGTGCAATGGACTGCTACCAGATCCAGTTGTGACTCCTGCTTTGGGCTCTTTGACACTTAAGCAGGTTCTCTCCCAGGACTCTAAGTAGACAAATTATTGAATGTATAATTTGAAAGAGGTTTTTACAAATCTGCGGTAGTAGGTGAAACCAAGACAAAATCTGCTTCCAATGTACTTGGCCATTATTCTTCATGTGTGCAATATTAACTGCCAACTTTAAATTGGCCCAGTATAGATATGTGTATCGGTATGTCCCATGATAGACTGGCATCCCACCTATTGTTGTGTAGTGGAGTATAAAATGAGAGATATCTAGCATTTAAGTTGATACACATTTTGTGTGTCTTTATTTGTAATGTTAAAGAGTCAGAAAGCTGGACAAACGACAGAGTTTCAGGAGACATGTTTTACTTTACTGGTAAGAACAGTTATGTTTTGATGTTTGCCTAAACATCTCCTGCCAGAATCAAAAGTCTTTAGGAGATTGTACCAAGTACTAACGCAGGATTTTAATTTTATGGTGGGGGCACAGCAGCATGCATCCAACTGGTTTGGCAAGAGGCTTTGTTATAACTTTACTTGGACATTACAGCAGCCTATGATCTTCCCCCAACAGGAAGGCCATAAACTGTCTAGCTGGCTACAACTGAACAAAGTAACTGATGGGTTGTACCTGAGCACTTTCATTGGTGAATGACTCAGGAAGCGACAAGTAGACTTATTCTATTGTTCACTGGAATTGGATTATGGTTGAAATAGGATTGAATGAACCAAGGGAACTGCCTGCATCTATTGGTCTAGAGCACGGGTTTCCAACATGTCGCTAGCAAGCTACCGGTAGCTCACAACCCCTTTCCATGTAGCTCACCAAAGGGTTAATGAATATTACATAAATTTGAAAAGTTGATTAGTCAAATTAGGGGCGGGTGATCTTACAAAAAATCATATCACGATCCACAATCTGAATTGCAATCTGTCTTTTCAATGCGCCATACACTTAAGAGAATATCCGGACTCAAACTCATCAAGACCTAAGTAACACTTTATTTTAAATATCAAACAAAGCTGAATTCAATTGTTCTCTCATTCACTAGCTAAGCGGAATTAAGGAACACGCCCCAAAGCTGGCGAGTGAATGAGGAGTGTATCCCCCCACCCCGTTGCGTGGATCTCGGATTTGCACGAATAAATTGGTACCGCAAGCAAACTATGATACACAGCCAAATGACAGAAGTCGCAAAATCAACCAGAATGTTCAAGCAAATTATAGAAAAAATCCCGATCTAAATCCTTTAAAGTTCTCTTGTGAAAAGCAGACAGACATACAGACATACAGACAGAGAGACATTGGATTTTATATATTATATATTAGTAAACCTTCAAACTAATGTGCAGTTAAAGTCTCAACAGCATTCTCAGCATTTCTGGAGCTTATTAGAGCCAGATAACTATAAGAATCTTCACCAAACAGCTCTGAAAATGTCTGCTTTGTTTAGGTCTCCATACCTCTGTGAGTCTGACATGAATGTCATGAAATCAAATTTCAGAACAAGACTGACAGATGAACATTTAAATGACTCCATAAGAGTGAACCTCAGTGGCTCCACTCCACCATACACCTGCCTCTCTTGTTGACTCCATGCAGTGCCAGTCATCTGACTAACTAAAAAACACACCACACATGCAAATGGACATGTGAATACTCTTGGGAAATGAAACAGGGAAATGTAACAAAATGACAAATGAAGAAGTAATATCTGTGTATTTGGAATTGTATTGTTTTGTTTTGACAGCATTCATGTTTTAATTCAATAGTGTGAGATACACTAGAAAATGCATACAAACATACTGAATGCACTTGCAGGGGAACTAAATATTTTTTGTGATGTTTTAATGCAAAATGTGAGTTGTGGACACCAACATTTTGTAAATGTTCAGGCAAAACAAGCTTATTCAGTTTGTTTGGGTTGAAATATTAATTGAAAATTTTAGTCCCGACTGCAAACAGACCCCACCCCTTGGCCTCGACTCTCTTCCCATTCCAGTAACTTCGTCTGTCTCCAATCTTGGAATCAAAATGGATATGGTCCTGAAAATGGATGCTCAAGTCAATAGCACAGTAAAATCCTGCTTTTTCCATCTTAGGCGAATCGCCAAACT